>JBBMEG010000018.1:2076812-2095225 GCA_037832605.1 Cyclanthera cordifolia
TTACTTGGACTCGGTCGACTCGTCCACAGGAGAGTCCTAACCTCCACGGCCAACCCACTCGGGCTGGCCTACTCGTTGTAACGGGTAAACGCCACGGGGTGTGACGCCTCTAAATGTTACTTGGACTTGGTCGACTCTAGGGAGAGTCCTGACCTCCACGGCCAATCCACTCGGATTGACCCTACCCGTTGCCGGACCCGAGGAGGGTGAGGCTGCAAGGGCCGACCCCGGGGGGTCCTGGCCTTCCTTGGCCGACCCCCAGGAGAGTCGGACTTGCTTGGTCGATCCATGGAGGGACGGTATGGACTCGGTCGACCCCCAGGGGGTTATGGCCTTCATTTGGCCGATCCCCTGGGGGGTCGGCGCTGGCGTGGCCGACCCCCTGGGGGTCGAGGCCTCCATTTGGCAGACCCCGGGGGGCCGGTGTTGGCTTCGTTGTTCTTCGTGCGAGTCCCGACCTCTTCCGAGTCTTTCGAGATATTTTTAGGTTATAACAACATCTATTATTTTATTTTTCTCATTATGATTCTCTTCATTCCAAACAAAGTTAATCATTCTCCTCATAATCATTGCTTTAAACAAACACAATTAATCATTTTTCATATAATCATTCTTTTTCTCGTTCTCTCCTTAATTATCATTCCTCCCATAATAATTCTCATTCTCTTTGCCTCAAACACACCTCGGGAGTGTTTGGACCACCATTAATAAAGGAGAGAATGAGAAGGAGAACGATTCACGGTGTTTGGACGACCGATAAACATTACTCTCATAATCACGTTTCCCCATAATCATCTTTTTATTCTCCTATTAACTATTTTTTATTCTTCTCATAACTATTTTTTACTCACATCATATCTATTATTATATTATTTTTCATTATCATTATCTTCATTCCAAATACAATTGACCATTATCTTCATAATCATTATCTTACCTACGAACACAATTAATTGTTATTCTCATAATCATTTAATTTTTTATTCTTCCTTTAATTTTCATCTCTTTCGTATTCATTCCCATTCTCCAAAACACACGCCAAATGTTGATGGTTTCAAGTTTTATACTCCCTAACTATTTTAAACTACAAAAAACATTAAAAAAAGAGAAAAAAAAGAGAGAAAGTTAGAAGGCCAAAAGTTGTTTGGAGGTGAAGTCCACAAGCCCAAAATTTCCAGTTCCATCCCAACTGAAGGAATTTTGCAGGCCAATGTCCCACGCGCCGAAATGCAGGAACTAGAGGTAGACTCTCGCCTCGCGTTTGTGTTTAGGGTTTTATGCAGGGTTCTACTACCATCGGATTGAATTTACGCGACTGTTAATCTCCCTTAAAATTTCGTCGTTTTCTATCCTCAGTGATCTCCAGTTGCTCTATTTCACATTTCATGGTCGCTTTCAGGTATCAAGACGATTCTATTTGCGATTGTAAAATCTTGATACATTATCGTTGTGCCGTTCTTAATTGATTTTGAAGTTAGGGCTCGTCTAGACTTGGAATGCTTGATGAATGTCGGATTGGTTTCTGTATTCTATCTGCTGTAAGAACCGCTCCGGCCTTGGAGTTTGGAGTTCTGAATTTCTCTATTCAGAATAATCTTTAATTTTTGAGTTCGGTTGAGTACTGGAATATTAGTATTTTATTTGCTAGGACTTTGGATTGCTGTTTGTTCTAGTGAAATTAATTTCTGGGTATGCTTCAAGCAAAACTGAATTTGGAGTGTTAATTAGAGCAATATTTCAACGACATGAGTGTAAACTTTATGATCAGGAGTCACAGGTTCAAGTCCCCTACTCCAATACCCCCATTCTTGTAATCTGAAAAAAAACTGAATTTGGAGTAGCTTGTTTTTTTTGTTTCTTTTGGCTATTTTTGTGATTTTTAGGGTTATTGTTTTAATTGGGTTTCATTCTTTCTTCTCATGCAACCTAGTCAGTGTTGATATATCTTCTTTATTTAACTAATCAAAATGACATCTATTTTTTGTTTCATGTTGTGGTTATATACTTGTATATATATTTTCAAATTATCTGAAAACTGGTAAGTCAACATTACTTCTTATTGTCTTTCCTATTATATCTCATGAAGCTATAAATAATGTGTTATTTACTTTGGCTCCAGCTGCATATCTTTTTGGAGGAGGCCCGCTTTGGTATTATGGTAGAATCAGATAAAGAGGACGTTGAATTTCAATGGGGGAAAAAGAAAGGAGTTGGTGGGAAGAAGAAGGATGTGATCTTTTATGAATCTTTTACTTATGATGGTGTAGAGTATTTTCTTTATGACTCTGTCTACCTCTATAAGGAAGGTGAACCAGAGCCTTATATTGGAAAAATTCTTAGGGCCTGGCAGAATTCCGATAAGGCAAAGAAAGTAAAAATTCTTTGGTTTTTTCGACCTTGTGAGATACTTAATTATCTTGGACCTGAAGACACACAGGAAAATGAAGTACTTTTGGCAGCTGGTGAAGGTGTTGGCCTTGCCAATGTTAATCCACTGGTAATTCTTTGCTTGTAGCTTTACTATTTGATGTCAATCTACATTTTCTTTTGATTCATTTACCTTATTTTCCGCACTTTTGCCAATGTTAATTCTCTGGTAGTTCTTTGCTTGTAGCTTTACTATTTCATGGCAACCTACTCTTTCTCTTGATTCATTTTTATCTTATACGCCGTACTCTTTTTTTTTTTGATCATTTACCTTAAATGAAGCAAAGTTAAGACAGAATTATAGTCTATTTATGTGATGGTTAATTATTAAGACAGAGTTATAGTATATTTATGTGAAGTGTATGGGTAGAGGATTTTGTTGAACCATCATCTCTTTTGGTTTGAGTAGCACTTCGTCAATGCTCACAACTTAGATTTTACAGAAACCTAGTTCATATTCTTCTTGTTCGATAGCCCTCAAATTTTTATTTCTTTGTCATTTTTCCTTATCAATGTTTGCCCTTTTGACTACATGTCTTTACACTATATTTGTTATAAGGCTTTCTTATGGGAGAACCTTTATCTCTGACTCCCTTATTTCTCTCAAAAAACCTCTCTATAAATCCTAGTGCCGCACACTTTTACCTATCCTGATCTTCCTTTCTCTTTCGACATTGGGGAGGAGGAAAGGTTGATCCTCTGGCATCATTTTCTCTCCATCTTTCCCATCTCAATCTTTCTTCTCCCATCGATGTGACCAATGTTTTAAAAGACGCAGCCAGACACAGACTACTTGTCTTTAGACTCTTTACTCATTATTCATTATAAGGATTCCTTATGAGAGAATCTTTGTTTCTCTATCATTTTCTCTTCATCTTCACCAGCTTGATCTTTCTCCTACCATTGATACCACTTGTCAAAGCCAACTTCAGCTCTGATACCACTTCTCACAACTGTCACAACACAACCGCACCTCTATGGCATTAGAATGACGACTATGCAACACTTTCTCTAACTCGGCGGCCAAGTCAGTCTTGTCAAAAGCAAGAATTGCTGACAATATCGATTGTTTGCAGAGAAAAGGTTTTTAAAACATGAGAGAGAAATCATGTTTGTATCATTTAGCTTTTGAAATGGTTTCCATTACTTTGATGTCTCACGGTGCTTGGCTTAAGGATGAGCGTGATTATCCTGGATATTGTAGAGTGAAGCTTCAATTTCCTGGTTTCAAACTAAAAAAAAAACTTCAATAATATTGTATTAACATATAACTCTGGTAGGAAGGCTCAAACAACTTGCAATAAAGACAACTAGAATTGAAGCAAGGAAACTATCCTCGGTAACAAGCAACAAAAATGACTTAATATGCAAGCATGATGAAAATGGGTCTAAAAAAGCATGTGGCCGCATTAGACAAGCATGACCATGAAACCATGCAAGTATCTGATTTTCATCATTTCAAACTAACATGTGATTCCAATATTTTTGTTATTAATATTTGTGAGTGTTCGGGCTAGCTTGGACATATCTCTACTATTCTCATCTCACGAGATGTATGGTCTGACCTTATAACATTTGGATATCAATAAAGCCGGTAGAAGATAAATGCCTAGGTAGGTGGCCACAATGGATTGAACCCACATCTGTTTGGTTTTTTATTATCCTTAATTCTTTTGAAAACTAAATAGTTTTTTGGTATTTATTGTAGTGTGCTTATCTTTTTTTTTACATGAAATTATTATTAACAATATTATTTATGCCGTATTAACTATTTAGTGTGGCTCACTACACTTGGGTAACACCACCTTGTCACCTACTGTCTTGCCTTAAGGCATTTAAGGGACTTGTTGTTTTGGAGTGCACCTTGCATTTTGAAAATACTGATTTTATTACTGATTGTGTGTGTTTGTTATTTTCTTCAATAACTTATATCCATATATTGTGTCTAAAACCAGGAAGTAATTGCTGGAAAATGCAGCGTTGTCTGCATTTCAAATGACAGAAGGAATCCACGACCTTCTGAGGAAGCACTAAAAAAGGCTGATTTTGTATTTTGTCGTACATTTGATGTAGGAAAACTAGAGGTCTGCAATGAGATATGTGAAAAGATAGCTGGAGTAGAAGGTTTGAGTTCAGCTTTCTAGAACAAGGTTTTGCAATAGTTCGATCCTTGGTTGGTTTGTTATAATATGATCTCATAATTGTGTGCTGCTTTTTCTATTGCAGTTAGATTTTTACTCAATAAAGTAAATACGTTGAAAGATAAGGATGGGAAAGATGCAAGTGGCATTGCAATTGTAAATACTGAATCAGAAGATCCTTCCAGACGGAACACATCTAATGTAGAATTAACTTTGAAGGCTAATGAAAGCTCCGTCAGCAAGTCCACAAAGGAAAATGTTGATTTGAAGGCTTCTCTGTCTATAGAGAAATCCTCCAATGAAGAGAAGTCTGGTGCTTGTGCAACTGATGGAGGAAATAGAATGGCTAAAACTAGTAGCAAACAAGAAAACATCTTAGATGATAAGGTCTCTCCAAGGCCTAAAATTGATTCTATCAAGAAACCTGGTAAAGATGTTAATGTGCTAGCTATGGGTGCTGAAGGTAGAGTTAAAAATCCTAGGGACTCTGCTGAAGTTGAACATATGCCCGCGAAGAAGGTAAAACTAGATAGTTCTGTTCCATTTTCTCTTGGAAAGGCCAAGAATGACATTCAAAAGCCTGGCCTCAACCGTAACAATGGTGATACGCTGGCTACCTCACCTAAGGTTCTTGTTTCTGAAGATGCTTCCAGAACCAAAAATGTAAAAGAGTCTCATGGATCAAAAGACAGCCTTATAAAGAAGCCCAAGTTAGATGAGAAGCCAACAAAGGTTTCTAATGGCAAGAACCTAAAGGCCTCTTCCCTTTCAGTTACAGACTGCAAAATAGATGGTCAAATGATGGAAGTTAGTAGAAGGCCAGATGCTGTAAGTTGTATTTCTAGTATTGTTATTTCACTTTTATTTGCTAATTCTCATTCTTTAGGTTGGGACTTTTTTTACTTAGCTTGTGATTAGACTATTTATTTATTAATATTTTTTGACCTTGCAAAAGAAGCTCAGTTTTTCATTAAAAATGTTTACATAAAATAGTCTAATCCATTTTTTTTTTTTGAGTTTTGACCTCTAGAATTAGCTTAAATAATATGATGGGAGGCTTGATTTTCACCTCATCTAGTTTCTTATTGCTCGTGTAAATAGCATTTTGTTCATGCACTGAAGCGCTGCATTTGGATCATGTTTTTTTTTTTTTTGGTTATTACTGGAATTAATGCTCTTGTCTCCCTTGCCCAACCCATTTCAAGGTTTACATGATACAATTCCATATTTTCAAAAGCTCCATGTTTGTTTATCAAACTTAGTATGGAGACTCTCGTAGAATATGGGCCATTTTACAATGGCCTTATATGTCGTCTGATTTATTTTGATGCAGAATCTTTATTGAATATAGTTTTGAAGGTTCTGATTTTAATGACTTTCAACGATTGAACAGGATAGAAGCAGATGGTTCAAGGGACTTGTAAGTCAATCTTTCACTCGTTAGTCACATGCTGTCTTGGTTATTCGCATGTTTAATGTTAGGTTCTTTTTATTTCTAAAAAAATATTTATTAAGCTGCAAGTCACTCTGAAGTTCATTTGTCTTTTCTGCTGTTTCTACACATTCTTTTAGTTATTCTATTCATTTCCAATTTTGGAGATTAAATAGCCTTTATTCTACGCTTCTACTGCCTTTTTTGAGAAGCAAGAAATGGATTTTAGAAAAACAAAGAAAATGAAGTTTGAGAAGACAGGTGATTTGAAGGTTGTGAAAAGCTGACAAGAACTTCCGAACAATTCTGTTAACATTGGAAGTAAGATTCTCTCCATAAAAATACTCCAAGATTTGGAGCAGTCAGATCTAGGATTTCATAATGAGACATAATATTACCTTTTCATTTTCACTTTATTAGGCATCACCCTTGTTTGGTTTGATAGCTGCTCTTTATTTGTTATTCTCATCAACAGTCTCCTTAAATCATAAATTCTATAGAGATATGAAGAGTATTGAGTGTATCGACCATGTGTTCTGGGTGGAAAAATCTTCAAAACATGAATGGTTTTCCAGCTAAAATGATTAAGCTGAAATATTTACGGAGGGAAGAAACAAGGTCCTTTAACCCCAATAGGTATGCAGAAAACGCCGGACCTTCTTATTATCCAAAAAAGTCACCATGCTTAGATTTATGTAGCTCTTACGTTACTGGTGTCTGGCGGATGATGCAAACTACACTCTACTGTAATTACAGCTGCCTAAACATTTCTGCCTATTAGAAGAGGCTTTTTTGTTATCTTCAATTTGTTTGGCCGAGGCTTTCTTCTTGTCTTTGTATTTCGTCTCTATGTATTGACGAAAAGATTGTATTTTTCTACCTAAAAAGATCTCATTTACATGTCCAGTTCTTGAAATGCACTAGCTCGTTATAAGGTCTGATTGTAATTTTTCTTAACCAATTAAATCGATCACTCTATGCCAGCCTTGGGAAGAAAGAATTAAAAATGCTCACGAGCAAGGAACACTTGTTTTGATTCAGAATTTGGATCCTGCTTACACTTCAGGCGAAGTGGAGGTAATATAAATTTTGTGCCTTGATTATTTGACGTGATGTTCTGCTGTACTGTATTATTATTTCAATTTTTAGACTAGCTCGACTATGATAAATAAAAATATTTTATATGGGATAATATATACAACTAAGATATCCCTTTCTTTTATTTCCATTACAACATTCTAGGATATTGTCTGGCGTGCCTTCAACGAGAGTTGCACAGCTAAGATGATTCAACGTTCTGCAATTTCTATGCCTCACATAGGTATGAGCTTAGTACATTTCCCCAAATCTTGGTCCACCCTCCACGTATTATCCAAAATAACCGAGTGATTTAGAAATTCTATTATCATTTTGAGTTCCATAGAATTCTGTTGCCCATATTAATTTGTAGGTCAAGCTTATGTTGTATTCAAAACTAAGGAAGCAGCAGAGAAAGTGGTTAGAAAACTAGATGAAGGTTGCTTGTTACTTGAAAATGGGAGGTAAGTATGCATTCAGCATAGTATTTTATTGCATTAGTTCTCACGAACGAGCATTTGGCCCCCTCGACTAGTTTAACATGCCAGCTATTTGGCCTTGAGGTGCCATTTGTTGGTTTTGGTTGGCGGTGTCTGGTTTATGTGATTCCATAGGGCAGTAACTGTTTTGATAGTTCCATCTCCCGGTTATTTTCACCGTTCTGGTAGGTTCCCTTCCTTTTGCAGGCCTTTTCTTTTGTATGTCTTCTCATTCATGTGTTTTTTTTTCCAATGAAAATTTGGTTTATAATAAAAAGATTAAAATACCAACTTTTCGGTAGACTTTCAACTTTGTTCCATTTTGATCTCTAAACTTTCAACTTCGTTTTATTTTGGTCATTAAATTTTCAAATGTTCAATTTAATCTCTAGATTTCATTGTTCCATTTTGGTTCCTAGATTTACAAATGTTTAATTTTAGTATATTGGACTTACAAAAATGTTAAAAAGATGTTAAGACTAGTCCTTTAATTTTCAAAATAACTTAAAATTGATCCTTATTAAAAAGTTTTGTTATATTTTCTTTAAAATTGTACCATCTTTCTCAATAAATTTTAGAAATATGTTTGCATTTTTTCTTTGGTTTTACTTAAATTATTAACATTATTGAATTAATTTCCACTAATATTAATCTCAACTTTATCATAGGGACCAATTTAAAACATTTTTGAAAGTCAAGAGACTAATTTTAATCGTTTGAAAGTTTAGAGACTAAAATGAAACAAAATTAAAGTCTAGGACAAGAATTGGACATTTGAAAGTTTAGGAACTAAAATGGAACAAAATTGAAAGTTTAGGGACCAAAATGGTAATTCATCCTAAAAATAATGTTTGTCAGATTTAGATCATCAAATTTTGAACCTGATTTACAGACACGTGTGTGTATATATATTATATTTATATTTATATTGATGATAAACAAAACTTTCAGTGAAGATAAAATGAAAGAACATACAAGATGTGCATACAGAAAAAAAGAAAGAGCCCTAAAAAGAGAGAACCTTCCGCTTCACTTTGTCTAAGGGGTTAATCCTTCTTTGGAAAATCTGCCAAGTAAAATACCGAACCTTCTTTAGAATTTTTACTTTCCATAAGGGGGTAAAGACTAATTTTTCAATCAATCAAAGAAGAATGAACCAGGCAAATATAAAAAGAACAATATGCGAATGCCTCAGAATGAGGATTTGGAACCCAACTAGGCACGTTCTTGCACCCTTCCCAAAAAAAAAAAAGGAAAGTAAGGCGACAAACTCAGACCTTCTCCTTATTGCAATTCAAGCCCAGTAATTGGCTTTTTACCTCTGTTAATCTTGAAGCCTGAAATTTCATCACAGAAAGATGAAATAGTTAAAAATTACAAAGGTGTCTTTCCCAGAAAAAAGAAAATAGTATTGTCAACAAACTGGAGGTGCGCTAAAGGCAATTTTAGATCCTTAAGTACTGTATGCATCTACTTTGGTATTCTTTTATTTTATGATAGAATGATAAAAAATCGCCCTTCTCTACAGGGAAACACATTTTGAAGTTGTATAGTTTGCTTTGACTGATGAAAAAGTTTGTTTTTAAATATTTATAAACATTCAAAATTTCATTGAGATAAAAATGAAAAATGAAAGAATACACAAGTATGGAAAAAGAATAGCCCACGAAAAGAAGGAAGGAGCCTACAAAGTTGGCTTCCAATCCAAAATGATATGACCCAAAAAAGAATTACAAAATAGATTGGTCACCAAGGCCCAAAGATAAACCTTAATAAGGGACCAAATATTATCCTAGAACCTATTGTTTTGAAGATTCTATTGTTTCTTTTCTCCCATAGAACCTACAAAGTAGCACAGAGGGTCTGCCTCATTACTTTTCTTTCTTCGAAGGGAGTTTGACCTAAGCCATTCAATACCATTCGTTTACAATCCCGTTGATTAGCTAATGAAATATTAAGATCTAAGAACAATTTACAATTGCATCTCATTGCCGTAAAATGTGGTCTAGATCCTCAACATCTCTCCTGCCAAGAATGCAACACCATGACCTGTCAGAGGGGCCATCTTCCGTGTCACTCTGTCCTGGGTGTTCACCTTTCCATGTAGAACATGCCAAATGAAGAATTTTACCTCTTCGAAATGTTCAGCTTCCAGGTTGTGGCAAATTTATACTTTCCCTGCGTAAAACAGAATAAAAACTTAGCTTTTGGGAAAACCTTAGGAAGGATTGAGACACCAAGACCGGACATACCTTCATCCAGGCAGATGAAAGGGGTTTAAAAGATAGTGGGTTTTCTCCCCCACTCCACAGTCCACCCTAATTGAGTCCCTGCCAACTTACAAGGTCTATGCAGGTTGTATAGCTTTTCTCAACTAATATTTTCCTTCCATCTTTTCAGTGCTCTTGTTGGTAGCTTTGCAGCTCCTCATCTCCCGTCAAAGAAACAAACTTTTTTTGGGCACCACAGTATTGATAAGCTAAGACATCATATGCAACGTGAGATGGTAATGCGGACCTCTTTCTTTCTCTGAACTGCGCCGGTTGCAGTCTTTAATTCCTTCCTGTCTATTCATTCATTCCTTCATTTTCATCTTTTCTTTCCTTTTTGGTTACTGCCCAGAAAGATGCTGTATCAACTTCGCATTGTTCTCAGCCGAATACAGTGGAATATGATATGGCCATGGAATGGTGTTTACTACAAGAAAGATCAGAACTCGTCTGCAAAAAGTTGTTCAAGGTCCAATTCTCATTATACCGAACTTAGATGATGCAATGTTATCATTGACTTTGCTATCTTTTTTTAACTTGTATTTGTTTATTCACCTCTAGCAACAAGAAGAGGAGTTGCGAAAACTCAAGAGCAAGCTGAAATATAGATGAGCTCCATTTTTAATCATGCGAGAAATCCTTTTATCTAGCACATTTTGAATCATGGCAGTAAGTACCCGAGGTGATACACTTTTGAATTCTCTTAAGTTACTCGTGTTAACAAAGTGGATTAATCGGCAATTGTACATAGGTAAACTTCTCTATCTTATTCAAATGCCAACATTCTCTTGCTATGCTGACTTGGTTTAATTTTGTCAGACTAGCAGTTGCGTGAAAAGCATTCTGTTTCTATAGATTGTTTCCGTTGTTACTGTTCAGAATATTATGTTTATTGAATGAGTGATTTAATATGAATTTTTCTTCTGACAGGCATCGGCTAGAGTAGGTCCTAGTTTTTCAAGGATCAGACAATATATGATGTTTTTTGGGTAAATTCCGAGGCCTTGGATGCTAAAGACTGCTGCATGTGGAGACGTGGTTGATGATATGTGCACCATCATGGGTGAGTGTAGATATAAATCTGTTAACGAAGTTATTAGAATACTATTAGGATATTATTAGGAATTACTAATTAGTTGGAGACGCTGTAATGCTCGTTGGTTATAAATAGAGGGGTGATAAATGAAGAAGGTGCAATATTTTGGTGAGTGATTTTGGGCTTGAGAGGGATTTTTAGAGGGGAAGTGGTCCAAATAGTTTTAACACTCGATTTATCTGGTGATTATATTATCATTTATCGTTCAATACATCTGAATTCTATCAAAATTTTGCATGATTTTTTTGAAACTGGGAAATCAAAGCTTCTGTCCACTATACTTAGGATAACCATGCTCATTCCTGGGCTAGGCATCGAGAGATATCGAAGGAATGGAGACATGGGAGGTGTCTACCAGTTAATGACATAAGTGAGTTTTGAACTTGAGACTTTGAAGGGAGCACACATTTAAAACCCAAGCTTTTGACCACTGCACCACCTCCTTGTGGACAAAATTTTGGTATTGCTCTATAGAGTATGAGTCATTTTTTATAGGGAACCATAACATTTTCATTGATCAAATGGAAGTGTTACAAGAATTTGCATAAGGTTTTGAGTCACTTTTACAGTAAGATAACATGGTCAATATAAAATTACAACTCTAATTCCTAAAAGGAAAATTTGCATATTTGAGGGATTATCTCATCATCCTTTACACATCCCTGAAGAAGAACTTGCATCTAGGGGAACGAATGGATCTGTCGTAGAGGAAAAGAGGAGGAAGGCTCGTTCTTGTTCAATGCTAGGCAGTGGAGAGTGTGAAGAAGACTCAACGACTCATTAGGACTTCACTTGACTAGTGACAGGGAAAAAGAGGAAGTCGATATGTTGAGAACCACAAACATCATAGGGAGAGAGAAAGTTGTCGCTATACTATGGTCGACATACATTTTTTTAGGGGAAAGTCCCTTGTAGAGCAGAGAAAGTTGGATGGAAAAGGGTCGATCGGATAAGCCTATGACAAAGTCGAAGTCGAAACAGCGGAAGTGGGAAACGAAACCCCTACCATAGAGGATGAGCTTCTTAGCACTTGCACATATTTCCCGCTCTTCGAGAATAACATTCCACAATCAGCCAGCACTAATTCAGAGAAGTTATTGCCCAAAAACTTTATCCAAAACAGATTGTCACTATCGAGAAAGATCTCCTTAACAAATACTCACACAATTATCATCGCAAGCAATTAGCTTTCATCATCTGATCAGCTTTAGAGCTTTATCGATTCTGTTCCATAAGAACCTTGAGAAAAAAAAATTATAAAGAGCATGAGAAAGAAATAGAACGAAGAATAGACAAGAAAGAAGTTAAATAATAGAGGAAAAACTATAAGAAAGAAAACAAAGAAAAGTGAAAAGTGTATAAAGACGAGTTAAAAAGAGAACATTATAAAATAAAAATAAAAAACTGAATTGATCTAAATTGATCAGATCAGTTAGCTTAGACCAAATTGTTCATGAATCGGCTTGGTGACGAAATTATTTGTTGCCATAGGTAGCTCCATCGGTGTAGGCAACCTAGACGGAATTTCTTGTTCTGCCGTCAATAGCCTCGATAGAAAGTTGTACGAAAACTCATATTCTTAATATTATAAATCATTTATAAACATTCTAACATATAATATTTGTAGTCTTTTTATATTTCATTCATTCTTATTGAAATAGAGAATAAAAAACCAAAAATACTAAATGTTTCATTCATAAGCAATATTCCAATATTTTGAAATAAACCCAAGAGAATTGTTTATATATATAGTTCAAAATACAAAAGAAAACATGTGATTGTCTTATAAACACAAAAGAAGATAACAAACACTAAACATATGAGAAGACTTGCATCGACCTCTAATATCGATAACTCACTACCCGAGCCAAACTAAACAAAACATAAACAATTACTTTCAAAATTGTAAGTACAAACCTAAAAAAAAGTAAACTTAAAACTAGAAAGCTTACCTTAACTATACACACACACACACACACACACACACACACACACACACACACACACACATACATATATATATATATATATATATATAGAGAGGTGGAGGTGGCTACTTTGCTGGATAGTCTCTAGTCTACTGTGGCTATTATTTTATTCTTTTAACTATGAATATTGTAAATTATACAAATGATGTATCTGTGCTGTACGGAAGACAGTTTATGCTATAGACGTACCTACTTAGACATGCTACCATTATTGTCCTTCATCCTTTTTCATAATTTGTGCTATCTACGCTTGCATCTTGACAAATTGCCTTTGATTAGCTTCTTCCTCTCAGGTCATCTTTGCCTTAAAGGTTTGGAATTAATTCAAAGCTCATGGTTGTCCATCAAAGCATCTCGACCTCTTGTTTTGCTCACTCTCACGTTGGGATACCCCATTCGAACTCAAGGACAACGAATCTTTTCCCCATTTTTCAAGTGGCATTAACACGTGCCTTAGATCTCATCCACGCGTCGCTCCAACACGGTTTTGTATATCTCAATGTGTGTTAGGGGTTCTGCCTCTTTAGTCATGGATGTCTTCTGCAACTCTAACATCTTAAACTAGTACTGAAATGATTGTGCATTATTAGATAACACTTTCTTCAAGTTAATTTAGTTAATATAATGATCGGCCTTCTTTGTTGACCCACATGTCCCAATAACTCAACCTTCATGAACCACTACTACTTGTTACAAATATGTTGGTGCAATGATATTTAGCTAGTAAATAATAATGTAAACTTGTATTGCATAATTATGCATTTTCCTCTTGTCTAACCTGTCAAATATGTAGTATTGGGTACAACATCTTTATTAACAAAGTCATTGAAGTCCGATGTTGCCCTATTCCTCAAGTCGGCCGACATATTGATAACCTACAACTACACAATCGTTTGATTAGTACAATATACTAGAAACATAATTTATTAAGTTGTACATTCTTGCCAAATCTCATATACTTGAGAATAAGAAGTTAGATTGAAGGTTTGCTTGGGTTGGATCAATATACTTATCTCTTAACTATTGTTTAACTTAATCCACATAGTACAAATCATCATACGAAATCATGAATTGCAAGAAAAAGCCAGCATAACTCAAGAATTTGAAAACTCTAACCCAACTTGCATCTTAATATTCTCCAACATACAAAACATTCATGAATGACTACATATGGAACAAAAAAGGTTTTTGATTTTGTTCGAGAAAGGGATGCGGGACATGCAACTTAAGAAAAAAGCGAACCCTGCTACATAATTATAAGAGGAATCTCTTGATAAAAGAAGTGTTGAGCTTGTGAATCAACTCAACACCTTTAAACATATTAAACAAGTTTGAGAGTTTATCAAATTGCATAAAAATTGAAACGACGGCTTACAACAACGACGACCATGCGTGGTGGTGTGTTAGCTAGGGTCGAATGTTTGAGTTGAGGTTTAAATTTGCTCAAATATAGGCTCAAGGTTCGTCTACTCTTAGGCAGTTAGGGGTACTTCGAGTAGACCTCTTGGGTTTTTGCCTCACCTGAGTGATGTAAACAATGATGGCGTGGAGTCGGAATCAACTCAAAGTAGACAGATGTGAATGGAAGCAGTTTAAGCTATGTGTGCAAAGTATGAAAAAGATAGAAGAGGAAAAAGTAAGCAAATTGGCTTGGAGTAGGTGGTTTAGGACGATGACGGAATTGTGGCCTATTTTGGCCTATGTAGTTGCCGTTTTTCTCTTCCCAAACTCTATCTCTTATTTAGAGATGTCCATAGGGCGGGTAGGGACATAAATGTCTTTATCGTCCCCATCCCCGACAACATTTTCAATCATTAATGAAATTGTTTTATTTTTTATTATAAAATATTTTTAGTAAAATAAAAATTCAATAACTTATATTACTCAGTAGTTTAAGTGTTTATTTGACAAGTACGCAATTGGTTAAATGTCTGGGTAGATTCAAGATTATATGTGACATTAATTTGTAGTCTCCAATTATCTATTCTAAAAAACTTGCGTATTTTGAAAATTAGAAATTTTAAATAAACAATTTTAGGTTAAATTATTAAAAAATACATATGAACTATGAGGTTGGTTTCATGTTAACTCCTCCAATTTTGACTTCTTTTTTTTTTGTTGAATTTTATTATTTAATTTATAAATATAAAGTTTATTTAACGGACAAAAACCATGAGTATCACCAACTCAATAAGTTAGATTAGGCAACCATCAATTTCTATTAATTTTTTGAGTACATCAATATGTTATTAATTTTTTGAGTACATCAAATAATAATCCACTCGTCACGTTTATATTTTAATCCTAATTCCCCAATTCACATCATTGGAATTATAAATAATTTAGAAGCTGTCAGACTCTGACTATTTCCATTAATCTATATTCCCTTTTAATTAAGCTGCCATTGCCAAACGATCATATCCTACTTTTGTTCATACATATCAGCAAATTAATGGGAATCAAATGGCGAAATTTAGGAAGCCGAAGCATCATCAGGTTGGGCGTTTCGAATGAAGGAGAAAGCAAAGGCCGACTTGGATGGCAGATTTTGTGGCAGAAAATCAAGAAAGAGAAGAAGAAATTATTATCCATCACTTCCTCTTCTTCTTCTTCTTCTTCTTCTTCTTCTGTTGAATTACTCCGGTTTTCTTACGATCCAAATGCTTATGAGTTGAATTTTGATCAAGGAATTGGGTGCTGCTCTGAGCCTGATGATCTCTGCCGCTCCTTCTCCGCTCGTTTCGCTGATCCGTCAATCATTTCCAGATCAAACTTGAGATTGTTGGATTGATGATCATCAACCTTTTGTATATTTTTAATCTCGTTTCTTGATATATATATGACAATCACTCTGCTCCTACACTGATTATTGTGTTTGTTTGTTTTCTTGGGGCTGTTTTTTTGTATCTGTTTCTGGTTTTTCTTTCCAAGGGAGAAGAAGAGAGACAAAGTTTTGAGTGTTTTCAAAGTTAATTCATTGCTTTAGCTACAAGTAAAGTGAGCTGCTCTCTCTCTCCAATTTGTTGTAAATCTCTCTAGTTTTTTATTTATTCTAATACTAAGAAACTGATTATTATAGCAAGACATACAGATCTGGTACAACATTTTAATGTCAAATAAACTCGTAAGAAATTAATTCCTAGGTGATAATCAGGGATTGAACTCATCACTCAAAAACTTTCTTGACCACTAGACCGGTCCGTGGTGGTTCAAGATCAAAACAATCACTCAATCTTTTAGGAAAAAACTTTTCATAATCACTGCAGGAATAAACATAAAATAACTGAAAAATTAAAAAGAAAAACAACAAAATAGAACACAAGAATTTACGTGAAAAAACTCCAAAACCGGAGAAAAAACTACGAGTAGAAAAAACTTCAAACTTTGTGAAAAATTGTTACAATCACACAAAATTCTCTCCCCGACTCCAATTACATAAACACTCCCTTCAAAGCTTGTACTACTTACACTTTTTGCCCCACTCTCTCACTAGAGAATACAAGAGGAATTTCACTAGAGTTAGCCAACTTAATTAAAATGTTTCTAACTGGATGCCTTGAATCTAAGGTTTCACACTTCTTTTATAGTGATTGGAGTACACCACTTTTTTTAGAGTTCAGATTCATTGGACCTTTCCGAATCTTTTAGCTTTCCGATTCCTAGGACCATTCCGAATCATTTTAGCTTTCTGATGTGAGAATATCTTCTTCTAATATTTTGCCAAAATTCAACACCATCAATATATAATAATTAAAAGAAAAAATAGTGTTATCAATATTTGGTTATGTTATGTAATTAACAATTTTATTACTACAAGATCAAAAATCGAATGTTATTATTATTATTTTCTTAAGGTTACAACAATCGAGGTGAGAAACTAGAACCAATGACCCAGTGATCATCAAGTCAACATTATTGCGGTTTCAGTAAAATTAAAATTGAAAATCGAACATTCTTTTCGTTTTTGTATTTTTATTAGTATTTTTTATGTACCAAAATTATATTGTATATATACATTCATATACACATATATGTATATGTGTTATTTGTGTATATATATACACATACATATATACATATATATATATATATACACGCGCATACATACACACATATTTTAGATTTAGAATATTTTACGTTCATAGATAATTTTTTATCATACTAAAAAAAAAAAAAAAAAGTAACTTTTGTTCCGGAAGGTTGGATGAAAATAATCAAAATACACGAAACGTACTATAAACATTCAAAAATAAATAAATAAATTATATATATATATATATATATATATATTAAATTTTTTTTGAAAACATAATCCCTAGATCCGCCCCTACTTATAATTTAAATTTTATTAATTATTAATTAATAAGATTTTGAACCATTTATAAAAAAACATATTTTACAATCGTAAAACAAAAAAAATGTGTTTCTATTGTTAATTGAGAGTTAGAGTGTTAGAGATGTCGGCAATGCATAATAGCCTAAATAATAATAATAATAATGATAAAAATAATTACAAAACAGAATCTTTGAATATAATAAATAATAGCCACCATTGGAGACCTGCCTGCGGTTTAGTTTAGTTATACAGATGCAATTTCAAAATGTGAAAGCTTTTGGGTCAAGATGTTTTGTTTGACCAAATTAACCATATTATCCACCATTTCAGAATCCACAACATGGGTTTAACAAAATTTTTGAAATTTGAGTGGTTGGCAATGTTGGGAATAAATATGGTTAAAGATATTTTTTAAGATTTGTAATGATTTAGCATTTGAATGTTAAAATATAGGTCAGATATTAAGTAAAAAATCTTTCAAAATTTGATGTTCTCTATGGACTATATATATTTGTGAAAAATTAATGAAAATCAAAAAGTTTATGTCTCAAATTTATATTAGAAGTTCTCATGTCATGAACGTTAGTTGATATATTTAAATTTACTTAAACTTAAATGAGTTTAAGAATGCTAGCGCTACTTATCAACAAACAATGCAAAATATTTTTGATGATTTGCTGCATAAACATGTTGAGTGTTATGTTGTGGTCAAGTCCGTAAAACGACATGATTACTTAAAAGAATTAAATGTAGTCTTTAACCGATTAAGAAAGTATCAGTTAAAGATGAACCCTCTCAAATGCGTGTTTGGTGCGACTTTAGGAACTTTTTATGGATTCTTTGTAAGACATCGAGGAATAGAGATAGACCAGTGTCCAAAATCGATGTCATGCAAAAGATGCCAAGTCCAAGAAATTTGCACGAACTTAGAAGTCTTCAAGGTCGTTCAGTTTACATTCGAAGATTCATTTCCAACTTAGCTAGCTGGCAGATGTCACCCAAGAGAAATTGGACGCCTCCTGATACTGTTGGTTTTTAGCAAACTCCTCAGCAGAAACACGATAATTGGATCCATCAAGTTTCTGATCCATAATTCTTGAGACAACCGGGATTATATCAGTCACACTAGGTTTAGGTTCGGCCATTTAGCTATTGCGTAGGGGCTAA
>JBBMEG010000018.1:2095325-2133887 GCA_037832605.1 Cyclanthera cordifolia
CTCCCAACAAGAACAACCATATAACCCCCCTAACAAGAATTAGTTATAACCCCCATTTCTAATCTTGAATGCTAACAGAAGATTGAGCCTAGGGAAAATATCTAGAAATTGAACACCTTCTCAAACGCTCGGTTAAGTCTTAATTTGTATTCATTACCAAGCTTAAAAGCAAATACTGCTCAACTAGGCATCCGCAGTTGGAAATCACTTTCGAAGGGCTGTCACTACATCTCTCAGTACCATGTGCAAACTACCCGAGATAAACCTCTCCATTCTTTTTCATGACAGCATGCCTAGTCAAGACATGTATCTTTAGGCGTAAATGTAGACTTCCAATTATTAAGATGGTTCCATTTGATTTGCAAAAAAGGGGAAAATCTTAGATTATCTTCCTGTCATGTACTTCTTTTTATATACCAAGTTAGTTAGAAAATCTCCTTTGGCTGATTGTATCCTCTTCTTTCCCTTTTGTAATTTGCTCTTTTGATTGAGTGCCACTATTTCTTTTCTTAATAAAAGTGTCATGATTTTTATTTTATATATATTAGTGAGTGTTGGAGCCAACTTATGCCAACCTTTATTCTCCCAAACATTCTGACCCTACCTCAAAGACATCTCTAGGAAATTATTTTCTAGATAGGTGGCTACCATGGATTGAACATATCAACCTCTTTGGCTCTTGAAGTATCTATTTGCATTAACATAGATATTTGTTTTCTATTTAAAAATGTATCTCCCCGTATTTTTTTTAAAACTACATCTCTCTATATTAAACACAAGCGCCACCAATATTGTAGAGTATGAAGTTAGCTTTTCATTCAATTTGCCGCCTTGGTTTTCAAGAAAAGTTGACATGGAATGGTACCTGCAGATTCCCATGACGATAATATTTACGAAATGCGACAAACGAAAGAAGAAAAAGAACGGTGGTAAAAGACCAGAAGAAAACGTGAGCGACTTTCAGGAACTGATAAGTGGTTTTTTCCAAACAACTCCACCATGGATTATGACTAGCAGTGTCACTCATCAAGGTCGGGATGAGATACTTCTACATATTTCCCAGCTGAGGAACTATTGGCTCAAGCACTAAAATGAATACTTTGTAGCCTCACCTTCATGAATCAACCAGGTATGCATCATATCGGTTATGCTCGTGTTTTTAAAAGCTCAAGGCGCAATAACCTACTTTAGGGCTTAGACATAAGGCACAAAAAAAGAGGGTTTCTTTCTTCGGTAGAGGGCAGTATGTATAAGAACATTTATAAACAAGAGACATATATAAGAATGCTTCGCTTATAAAGAAGGGATAGTAGAATGAGATCGTATGATTGGAGTGAAAAAGTATATATAAAAAGAAAACTCAAGGACCAGTGAATGATATTTTGTTTAGTTATTAAAGAACAAAAGAAACCGTTCCCTAGGGGCAGTACTGTAGTTGAGCGCTTGGGCGTTGAGGGTGTGCTCCCTTTAAGGTTAGAGGTTCGAGACTGTTGTGGGATTAATTTCCAGGCGACCCCAAATTTCTCCTCCATTTCCTATGTTATCTCCCGGTGCCTGGCGAGCTCCAACTTGTCAGTTCATCAAAAAAAAAAAAAAACCATTAATTGGAGGAGTTTTGTATTTAAGGTTAATAAAACTTAATTCTTTAAAAACTGATCATAGAAAGATGAACTCCTTCCTATCCAAGATGCTTAAAGTGCTAGTCAAGGCGCTTGACATGTGTCTTGAGCCTAGATGTTAGTTTGAGTGAGTTTTTTAGAACATTCACACGTCCCAAACGATTCAAGTACAAAAAGATTCTCACTATTTTGAGTTAGAAAATTAACGATTGCTACAACGTTGCAGCTTGCGGATGTTTACCGACGCGAGTAGAAGTGCTTGATCTTACTCAATATGGTTGATTGGATATTAATCTTTGTATTATATATCGAAGAGCCTATGCTGTTTGACAGAAGATACGAGTTTGCACAGCTGCAGTGCTGGAAAGAATGGCTTAATATTTACACCATCTTCACTCTTGTCACTGCTTGAAAACTTCAAACAGGCAATAGGTTTAGTATGGGAGATTGATAGATAGTTACTGACATCTTTTGTGTGAATAATCTTCCAAATTTGTTATTATTACCTGCTGCAGTAATTGGATCCCGTTTATTCCTGTTGTGGATTAGGATAACATTCTCCTTTGTCCAAACACTTGGCATTATTGTTTTTTGACCATCCTTCTGATTAAACCGTGTATCCTTAGAGGCAATAGGAGGAGAGAGATATCCCCACTAAATATGGAATCAAACCATTTAAAGGGAGATGAGTTACCAATCAAAAGCTTACACCTGGCCGTAAATGTTTGGTATAAAACCCCAAATCTAAGAATTGACCTTTTAGGACATGTTTGGTGGAATGTTTAGGATTAAGTTAGGAGGGATTGTGTTAAGCTGGATGTTAAGTTCTCCCAAGTTAATCTGTGTTTAGTAGACATGTTAAATTAAGATGGATTAAGTTAAACTGAGTGTCGTTTAGTGCAAGGATTAAGTTAAGCTGAGTGTTGTTTGATGCATGAATTAAGTTAAGTTGAGTGTTAAATACTTATGTTGAGTTTTATTTATGATTTTTTAAATGATTCATACTATTATTTTGTTTTTACTTTTCAATTTTGTCCTTCACAATATATAAATGACAAGATATATTTCATTTAAAATAGTAATATCATAATATTCATTTCGTAAACTAATTATAATTTTTTTTCATAAAAGTATTATTTAAGTTGATTATTATCAAAAATCTAAAAAACTTATAATATATCTTAAGTAAGTTTTGTATTGAAATAGAAAATAGCTACTTAAAATATGTGTGGTTTCTTCCGTTTTAATTATTTTCATGAAAATTTGTTAGTTAAAGTTATTGAGATTCTATAACTAACTAATTATGGAAATTATGGAAAGTATTAAAATTTGATATCGAATTACTATTTTAACTCATGATATAATGACAATAAAATTAACGTTTTCTATTTAATCGAGAAAATGAAGTGAAAAAAATTGTATAAATCCTCTATCAACTACACAAAAATGGTAATAAATTGTTTTTTTTTTAATCATGAAAGTAATCGTTTATTTTTTGAAATTTAATAAATTGTATTTTATAGAATGATATTTTAAAATCGTATACAATAATGACATTAATTATTTTTTCTTTGATAAATTAGAAAACTTATATTATATTTAATATTAATTGTTAATATCATATTGTATATATGTTACATTAGGTATAAAATAAAAAATTTAAATTTAAATCTAAGTTTTAAATATAAATAAAATGTTTGAAAAACTTGATCAAAGAAAATTTCAGAAAACGAGACGGAAAGAATATATGAGAATTATTCTTGAAATGTGTGAAGGGTTAACTTAATCTGTCCAACAAACAAGGATTAGAGAGATTAAGTTAATCGGTGTTAAGTTAACACTTGTGTTAAACATGCCCTTAATATCAATAATGATGTTTAATTTGATTAACATAAACCTTGTAATATGTGATGTATTGCAAAATTGCTGGGAGACATTTATACAAAATGCGTCAAAAATCCAATTAGTAAGAACTAACTAAGAGGTGTTTGGATTTTGGTGTTAACGAGAAAGAGGAGAGCATGCAAGAGGAGGAAGAATAGGAAACGAAGTGATTTGAGGGTACAAAGTATATGTTTCGGGATTGATGTTTTAGAGAAGAGAGATTATAATTTTTTTTTTTTGGATTTGTGTTTAGGAGAAAAAATGTTTATTATAGATAAAATTTGATATAAAGTTTGCTTTGAGGTTTGATAGGATGTCGAAGAGAAGTTAAAGAGAGGTTGAGAAGGAGTTTTAGAAAGAAGATGTGATGTACTAAAAATGAACAAGGAGTTCAACTCCTCCTCTTTCTGATCTCTTCTTCTTCTCCTCCAAATTCAAACACCCCTAGAACTCGTTTGGTCGAACTATTCAAGTCGTGCATACTAAGTCGAGTCGACAAGGCCGAGCCGAGCTGAGAGTATTAATGGATGTCCATGCTTAATATAGTATCAACTATTCACCCAAAAACTCTAGTACTCTAATATAAACTCTAGTACAAAAACGTGATGTATATTATTATTGCACAAAACCTTGTTGAGCTCATTAGTTTTAGATAGTTTCATTTAGAGGTGTTTAAGAAACCCGAATTGCTCGAATCAACTCAATCTAATTTAACAAGTTGAGTTTGGTTGTCAATTTGTTGGGTTGAGTTGGATTTGAATAAATACAAATTTCTTTAGTTAGGTTGGTTATTGAACTGACAAAAAATTAGTTTGGATTGATCGAGCTTGTTGAGGATCTCATTCGTCCCACATTGAAAAATTGAGATTATATTATAACATTTATAAGATAGCCGAACTACTCCTCTCATCACCAATTAATTTTAAGATGGATGTTCATACTATCATGGCATTTTAAGACAGATAAACTACTTCTCTTATCAATAACATTTGATTTAATTAGTATTTTTTGACTTTTTACCCTATAAGATTCTATAAAAATAACTTCGGTTGATGAGTTTACAACTCGAGACTTTGAGATGGTCCAACAAAATCTCGTTAACTCAATCCAATTCAACGATTGTACATCTCGTTGTCTCATCTCGCTTGTGTTGCCACATTCTCACTAAGCCAAATTTGTACCTACAAAACTTTCACATCTACCTTCATCGTGACGACTACTGTGGTTTTTTTTCCTATTTGAGGTTACAACATTTACGGGAGAGTAGATTTCAACTTGTGACATTTTGGTCATCGAGTCTACACTAATATTACTGATCTATTACTCTTGTTAGCACTATTACCATGTTTTTGTTACGAGAAACCAATGATTACATGTTTAAATGTATAAACTTCGTATATCGATTTGGATATTTTATAAGATCTTTCTAAAGTACAATTTTTTAAAATTAGCAACAATTATAAAAGCTCATATTACCAAATTTATATTTCACACGTTCCTTTCTTTTTTTTCTTTTTTTTTTAATAATAAATGTTGGGAATATATTTATAAATAAATTTAGTTTAAAATTTGAAGGACTTGCGTGTTAGAGACTATTATTGGCCGGCAACCACAAAAACAAAAAAGGTTTGCCACAATACGTACGTTCATTAAATATGGTAGTTGTTTGGTAAATAATTAATTACTATTTTAAAATAAACGAAATTAAATGTTTTTATTGGATGCATGACTTTTTTTTTTTTTTTTTTTTCAATTATTTGATAAATAATTAGTAGTGTTTTATAAATAAATAGTTGCCAATGGAGTATTATGACAATTAATAAATAGAGGTAGTAAAAAAAAAAAAAAAACTAATGTGGTATGAATGGAGGAATGAAAATATTTCAAATGGTGAAAATGGTTAGCAATTGAATTGAAGGCAAAGGGTGATAAATAAAAAAGTAAAACTCTTTTAGAAGTGAATGTCTTGTAATTATTTGAAGTGATTAATGTAAATAGGAGGTTTTTCGGTGGTTTTCAAATTTCGAGAGCAGAAATATATTCTCAAACTTTGGGGTTTTATTAGTAAAATGATTAAAGTTTACAATGTATCTTTTGCAGGTACCTGCAGTTCAATTAAAAGGATAGAGAAGCTGAAAGAGGAGAGTTGGAAGCCGCCTCCTCGGGGGTTTGGAAATTGAACACCAATGCGTCTGTTTCTCCCAATTACGGAGATGGTAGGGATTGGATAGATGGTGATAGATCGAAAAGGAAATCCAGTGATGGCAGGTGGGAAGTCTGGTTTCAAGAGTAGTTCGTTCAAGATTCTTAAAGGTGCAAATATCAAAGAAGGTCTTAAAGCATTCTGAAAACATATCGGTATTAGCTTCCCCCTAATTATGGCGAAGTCAAATGTTTCACTGGTGATTAGTGCTATTTCTGATGAGATGATGGATTTTTCTTAGTTCAACAATATGGTCGTCGACATTAGACATTTTTCCTTCTTACTTAGTGTTGTTTATCTTGCTCATTGCAATAGAGCTTGTAATAGATGGCTTTCTGTTCCGAGGGGCACTCTCCCCCCTTTTGTGATCTCCATGATGGAGAGAGATTGTATCGAGAGTTTGCTTAGTTGATCAATGAATTGGTTGTTTCCGAAAAAAAAATAAAAAATTAAAATTAAAATGATAAAATTTGAGATATTAGGAAGATTTATTAGATGGGTGATGTACGTTCATTTCATATTTAACCCAGCTGTCCTGTCCCATACGATCATAATAGCCCATTTAATTTGTTGAGGCGAAGACAGTTGGAAGTTACTATTCTATCCCCATTTTTCACAAACGTTGCTTTCCCTTTATTACTTAGCCATCCTCTTATTCTTTCCTCCTTATAAATCTTGCCGTTTATTTCCACTTCTTTTAGTACATTTTAAAATTAGCTTCATATTTCTTACTCGCTTAAAGCTTTTCTTCTTTGTTTCAATGGACTCTCGTTTTTCACTCTTCTTAGCCTTCTTCTTTGTAAGTTTTTATGTTAATACTTTGCATATATTCAACTTTTTTTTTTGTATTATTGTGATCTTCGTGTTCGGCGATGACGGTTTTCTTTTGTCGTAGGTTGCTATTGTTGTTAGTCATGCCGATCTCTCGCCCGAAGAGTATTGGAGTTCCGTGTTACCGAACACTCGAATGCCGAAAGCCATCGAAGATCTCCTCGTTTCTGGTTAGTATGTTGGGATATACTGCAATAAGTTTCAAATACTTTTAGATTTTTTTTTTTTTTTTTTTTGTCTTTGATCTTAAACGTTTGTTCTATTTTGATTCTTAAACTTTCAAAAGTTTAATTTTAATTAGTGAACTTTGATATTTGTTCTATTTTAGTCACTGAACTTTGAAATGTTCAAATTTTGAAATTTGTTTCGTTTCAATCCACAAGGTTAAAAAGAAATAATTTAAAATTGGTTGTTGTAATTTATTTCGTTTTAAAAGAATTATCAATTTTTTTATGATAAAATTTTAAAACATGTTCACATTTTGGTTTTGATTGCATTAGCATTATTAAATCAATTTTAATTAATTTTAACTTTGAATGTAACAAACCTCAAATTAGTTCGGGAGACTAAATTGAACTTTTAAAAGTTCATGGATTAAAATGGATCAAATGTCAAAATTTAGAGACTAAAATGATATATATATATATATATATATATATATATTTATTTATTTATTTTTTATTATTTTTTATTTAGTTGTTGAATATTTAAATTATATGATAAAAATATTATTTTGGTCCTTAAATTTTGGCATTTGATCCATTTTGGTCCATAATTTTCAAAAGTCAATATTTTAGTTCACTTACCAACTTTCAAAAATTCAATTTAATCCTTAAACAACTTTGAGATTTGTTTCATTTGATCAAATGATCAAACTTTCAAAAAAAAAAATATATATTCTTATAATTTATTTTGTTAAAAAAAAAAAAGTATCATTTCTACTCCAAAATTTTAAAATAAAATTATTTTACCAATTTTATTTTTGTTATTTGAGTAAAATCTATAAACCTTCTTTTGTAGATTTGTTAGAAGGTAAAAGTACATCAGTGAACGTTGGAAAAGGCGGCGTGCACGTCAATACTAAAAAGGGAAAGTCAGGAGGCACCTCCGTTAACGTCGGGAACGGTGGAGTTAACGTACATACTAAAAAAGGAAAGTCCGGGGGCACGTCCGTTAACGTTGGAAAGGGAGGCGTTAACGTCCATGACGGTCACAAAGGAAAGCCCATATACGTTGGAGTCAAGCCAGGCACTAATCCATTCGTGTACACTTACGCAGCCACAAAAGACCAACTTCACGACAACCCGAACGTCGCTCTCTTTTTTCTCGAAAACAACCTTCGAGTAGGTACGAAATTAACCATTCAGTTCCCGAAAACATCCCTAGCTACATCCAGTGATTTCTTGCCTCGGGACACTGCCGAAACGATGCCCTTCTCCTCGGATAAACTCCACGAAATACTCGATCACTTCTCGGTTAAACCGAAGAGTATCGAGGCCGAGATGATTCGAAAGACGATCGAGGAATGCGAAGCGCCGGGTATCTCGGGAGAAGATAAGTATTGCGCGACGTCGTTGGAGTCGATGGTCGATTTCAGCATGTCGAAACTAGGGAAAAAAGTGACGTTGATTTCAACTGAAGTTGAAAAGGAAACGAGTAATTTGCAAGAATTTACCGTTGTAAATTTGGCTAAGAAATCAACCAACGACGACAAAGCCGTTGTTTGCCACAAATTGAGCTATCCTTACGCAGTGTTTTATTGTCATTCCAGTAAACAAACACGAGCTTACGAAGTGAATTTGGTTGGTGCTGACGGGGCAAAAGCTGACGTGGCTGCCATTTGTCATGCTGACACGTCAGCTTGGAATCCAAAACATTTGGCTTTTCAGCTGCTTAAGGTGAAGCCAGGGACAGTTCCGATTTGCCACTTCCTTCCGCGAGACCACGTTGTGTGGGTTTCAAAATACTAGAAGAAAAATAATTTAAATAAAATTATAATTAAATACTTTTTTTTTTTTTTAATCTAGTTACTATGATGTAATTTTAAATGTTTTGAACTACGATACTTAAATATGGTTAAAAAACTAGTTATTGTGTGATAATATTAATTAATATAGTTTAGTTATAAAAATTGTCATACTTGTGAGTGAATGCATATTTAGTTTAATAAAATGGATATTCTCTTTCTTATTATTTTTATAAGGGAATTCCTCTTTAATTAAAAATTGCGAAACTAAATGGTGCCACGTATGCCTTACCTTTTTAAGAATAAACAGATAATTAACACTAAATGCAACATAAATTATTCTATATATTACTATTATTATACTAACCTAATTTGGAGTTCCCGCAAGGTGTATTTTTTTTTTTTTTTTTTTTAGATTACAACAATTGGAGGTAAAGATTCGAACCCATGATCTCATTGTCTTTCGATGTTCCATCCTAAAACATCAAATGAATGAAGACTACAAATTAAAATCACAAATAGGTCTCGAACCCTTAAGAACGCAAACATTTAATTAACTACGCCATCCCGTTGAACTAGCTAGTTATTGAACTTTTGAATGTTGATTATTATTTCCTTTATGAACTTAAATAAAAAAGGTTTGAAATTTATTTTTATGATTTTTTTATTTTAACTTTCTCAAAATAGTTATTTTCTATTTTTTCTTTAATTTTTAGATATATGTTGAAAGTATGTTTTTTGTATTGAAATTGTTGATGACAGTGATACCTTAATTCTATCACTTTGAGAATTAAAAAAAAAAATCAAATATAACAATAAACTAATTCATTCGAGTTAAAACGATGTCTTTAATCCAAGACCACAAACTGATGTCTTCAATCAAGTAAAAACAATATAGTGATACTGATGAAAAACTATGAAAATTAAATATTTTGCTAGTAGACAATATTTTTCAAAAATTTTCGAAATTAAAATAGGATACTGTCATTTTCTATCTAGTAATATAGAAGAATGAAGTATGGGCGCCAATATCAGCCATAAAAGGGCCGAGCCATAACAGATGATAAGCTATACGACTTAACTCCACTCGTTTGTATTTAGTAGTAAACAATCACTCATAACCACTCATCAAACAACTCCATCAAATTTCACATCAAATATATCACTCAATTATTACTAATACCAATTCTCAAACAAGTAATTATACTATTAACATAAATTGGCAAACAAGTATGCAATTACCATTAACCCCTCAAACTTCTCTCTCTCTCTTTTTTTTTTTTTTTTTTTGCCAAAATCAAATACACTCCTTATGGTTTGATTGTTGATATTTTATAGTTATTAAGATTTATATTTTAGTCGTTGATTGAATTAATTAAGTTCGCTAATAATATTTAAGGTTGAATATTGGATTTTTTTAATCGAAGATAAAATTGTAAGAATGCACCGAGTTATGAAAATTCAAATGCTGAAGATTAAGATATGAAATCATGATATTTGAATGAATGTTTTCTTTTTTGACGGTATATTTGAATGAATGTTGGTAATATAGAATTGATTGTAGAGTGATGAAAGTTTAAGAGTATGTTATCCAAACCGAGCATGATCTAGTGATACTAGTGATGCATAAGTAGTTCAAACCTTTTTGTATCATTCTCATACGATTTGTGATATACTCCTAAATTTGTACTTAAAAAAATAAAAAATTTATGCAGGTCAAATTTTATCAGATAAAATTATGCGGTATAATAAAATCAAATTCTTATGGGTGTGTAAAATGATTTTAAAATGGGGGTTGAGTTTTAGTTAAAAACTAGTTTTGGAGTTTTTTTTTCTTCCGAAGTTGTCTGGATTAAGGGGGCAGGCTCCCCTAATGCAGCACCACGTGGAGCAACCAGAAAGCGTCACGTGGCGCAATGTGCAATTTTTTGTTAATTTCCTTTTTCTTTCTTATTTATTCAAATATATTTACAAAAAAATATTTATTTAAAAATATTCATAAATATCCCATCATATCACATCTCAGAACTTTTCATAATTTCTCACTAAACACGCTACTAAAACTTTCAAACAAACAAAAATTAATAACACATATTCTAAACACTCTACTAAAACCTTCAAACAAACGATTACTTACTAAACACTCAAAATAACTTCTCCTTAAATCTCTAACAAACACCTTTATAATATTATAAAAAAATAGAATTACTAATGCAATGGATAGTAATGTATTACAGGTATCAGATTAGTCATGGTGATCTTGGAAATAATAAGTCATGCTGATCTTGGAAATAATAAAAAGAATTAAATGTAAATATTCTAAAATTTGATTATATTTATGAGTAAAAAATTGAAGAGACAAGTCGTACAATGTGTCACAAATTTTATTTCTTTTATTTTGAATGTGAAAAAATTTGTATAACCAAATAGTTGTGAGATCATCCCTACGGCGCAGGTGCTCAAATGCAGTTTAGTAGAACCAGAAGTGGGACATCGCCTAGGGTTTTGTGCTGGGTTCTGCTGTTTAATTGAGAATCTCCCTCCAAATTGTGGTCTCTGGTGGTTCGAGCCCCCTCCGTATTTCTATTATCAGTGATCGCCAGATACTATTTTTCACCTTTGATGGTCGATTTCAGGTACCGAGACGATTCTGTTTGTAAATTTGTAATCATATCATACATTATCATTTTGCCAATTTTGATTTATTTCGAAGTCAGGGTTTGTCTAGTCTTGGAGTGTTTGATGAATTTCGCGATGGTTTTGTAATTTTGCTTAAAGAAAAACTCGGCCGTGGAGTTTGTAGTTATGAATTTCCCCATTCGGAACAATTTTCTTTTAGATTTTCGATTCATCGAGTACTGGGGTATCTGTTTTTCTATTGGTAGGAGTTCGAAGTTCTGTTTGTTTGTGTAAGTAGTTGCTCTTGATTTCTGGGCATGCTTCAGACAAAATTGATTTTGAAGTAGCTTGGTTGGTGAGTATGAAGTGCAGCGAAGCTTCGATTCCCAATCCTGATTAAAATGTGTTGAAAGCTTTCTTCTAATGCACCCTAATCGGTGTCTTATTTTCTGCCTTATTCGACTAATCGATATTGCATCTATATTGTTATCGTAATAATTGCCCCATGGGCCTCACTTTCACATTTCCCATCAATGAAATTGTTTCCTCTCCAAAAACAAAAAAACGTTATAGACATGATTTTATAGTATCTGGAAAACTGGTTAATCATAATACTTATCCCTGTTATATATTGTGTTATTTTCTTTAGCTTCAGCTGCATTGATTCTTGGAGGAAACCCACTTTGGTATTATGGTAGAAACAGAACCAGAGGAGAACGTTGAATTTCGATGGGGCAAAAGGAAATCAATTGGTGGGAAGAAGAAGGACGTGATCTTTTATGAATCTTTTACTTATGATGGTGTAAAATATTTTCTTTATGACTCTGTGTACCTATTTAAGGAAGGTGAACCGGAGCCTTATATTGGCAAAATTCTTAAAATCTGGCAGAATCCTGATAAAACAAAGAAAGTGAAAATTCTTTGGTTCTTTCGACCCCGTGAGATTCTTAATTATCTTGGAGCCGAAGACATATGGGATAAGGAAGTATTTTTGGCATGTGGTGATGGTGTTGGCCTTGTCAATATTAATCCTCTGGTAATTTTTTGTTTGTAAACTTCAATATTTCATTGCAACATACTCTTTTTCACAATTCATTTACCTATTATGTCACTGGTTAAAATTGTGAAACAAGTTTAGATAGAATTATAGTCTATTCAAGTGATAGTAACAAGCGTATGTATGGGTATGTTTGGATTTTGCTCTACCTTTATCTCTGGTGGCTTTGAGTAGCACTTCTCAATATTCTCCTAGTATGAATCACCTTTTGTCTTCTTTTTCCTTTTTCATCAATTCGCACAGTTTGGAATCACCATTTATGACGATGAAAGGTGGTACATACAACTTAATACTTTTCTTCTACCATAGCCTTCATGGTGGACTTTTCCTTGCCTATATTATTTTTCATCATCTATGTTTGCCATTGTGACTACTGTCTTTATTCATAATTAAGTTTCCTTATCGTTTATTTTGGGTTCAATCATCCTTTGTCTAAATGAATCTGAATGCTATTTACTGCTCTTTTCGATCACTTTCCCTCACTTTGTGGCTTTGGATGTTGTACACTTTGTGGCTATTTAAAATCAGTGTTGTCACATTTAAAAATCGTTCTGAAATTTGCTTTTAATTGTTCCAAATCAATTTATTTGGTACGAAAATCTTCTTAACTAATGTAAAATTAAATATTAAGCTGATTGCGAACGATTAAAGACATGTTTTGGAGTAATTTTGCAGGTGAAAAAAGTGATTTTAACCTTTTCGTAATCACGCCCAAGCACATCCTTCATTTATGATTCCCCTAGACCTCGTGAGGAGTTTTTGTGTTGGCTGTTAATTTTTTCTGTGGATTCCAACCCACTTGCTCTTTGCTGTCCTTACTTTAGAAGCTATGCATTATGAAGATCAAATTATTTGCTTTGCATCTGTGATTTAACATGTGTGTTAAGCCTTCATAATGTCTGGAGCTTGTTTTGTGGGTTCATATATCGGGATGACTCTTGGGCTTGCCGCGTGTCACTTTCTTTGTAATTGTATGAAATATTTGGTTTAATAGAAGTTCCCCTTGGTATCTTCTATCCTTTGCAGAAATTTTTTATGATCATCCATTTTTTGTACTTAAGCCTTTTTGAAATTATTTCCAAGATCTTGGAATATTTAAGAGAGCTATAAAAATAATTCTTTATTTAAGCTAGTTCTAGTTCCATTTTACTTACTATACATATGAAACTTATTTTTTACTTTTCCTTATTTTTTTATTTGACAATTATACAGTTTATTGATGTTCTTAAGTAGAGTATTTATTATTATTATTTTACATAAACCTGTTATGAATTTATTTATTTATTATTTTATCTAGTGCTCTTCACACTCCACTTAGGCAGCATCTTTTTGTCACCTCTTGTGTTAAGGCATTTATGAAATAGTTGTGTTGGGATGTACCTTGCACCTTGAAAAACACTAATTTTATCTCTATGCGTTTGTTGAAGTAATGAATTGTGTGTGAGTGAGGTTGTTTTAGTTATTTTTTAATAATTTATTTCCATATATTTTGTCTCAACTCAGGAAGGAATTGCTGGAAAGTGTAGCATTCTCTGTGTTTCAGATGATGGCAGAAATCCACGACCTTCAGATGAGGCACTCAAAAAGGCCGATTTTGTATTTTTTCGTACATTTGATGTTGGAAAACTAGAGGTCTGCAATAAGATATGTGATAAAATTGCAGGAGTAGAAGGTTGGTCAGTTTTCCAAAACAGTTTCTCAGTAGTTGAACGTTTGGTTGGTTTGTTATAATCTGATCTCTTTACTGATTGTGGTGTTTTTGCTGTCACAGTTAAACTCTTACTCAATAAAGTAGATGCATCAATAGATGTTAAGAGGACCGATAAGGATGGGAAAGAGGCAAGTGGCATTGCAATTGTAAATACTGAATCAGGAGATCCTTCTGCACCAAACATTTCTAGTTCTAATGTAGAATTAACTTCGAAGACTAATGAAAGCTCTATTGAGAAGTTCACGCAGGAAAACGTTGATTTGAAAGCTTCTCTGTCTATAGAGACATCCTCCAATGAAGAGAAGTCCGTTGCTTGTGGGAGTGATGGAAATGGATTGGCTAATACCGGTAGCAAACAAGAAAGCATCTTAGATGATAAGGTTTCTCTAAAGCTTAAAATTGATTCTAATGAGACACCGAGTAAAGATGTTCAAGCGCTAGCTAAGGATGTTGAAGGTAGAGCTAAAACTCCCAGGGACTTCACTGAAGTTGAAAGTATGCCAGTTAAGAAGGCAAAGCTTGATAGTTCTGTTCAGTTATCTCTTGGAAAGACAATGGATGACATTCAAAAGCCTTGCCTCAATAGCAATAATGGTGAGTTGCTGGTTTCCTCACCTAAAGTTCTTGTTTCTGAAGATGCTTCCAGAACCAAAAGTGTAAAGGATTCTCATGGAACAAAAGACAGCCTAAAAAAGACCAAACTAGATGAAAATCCGATAAAGGTTTCTAATAGCAAGAACCTGAAGGCATCTTCCCCTTCCGTCACAGACTGCAAAACAAATGGTCAAATTGTGGAAGTTACTAGAAGGCCAGATGCTGTAAGTTGTATTTCTAATATTGTTATTTCTTACTTAGCTTGTGATTGAACTTTTTATTTATTTATTTACTTCATTCTGTTTTTATGCCCTTGTCAAAGAAGCCCAATTTTTCATTCAAAACGAGCACGTAAAACGGTATAATCCATTGAGTTTTTTGAGTTTTGACCTCGAGAGTTGGGCGATGTTTAATGTGATGGGATACTTGAGATTTCTTTCATCCAGTTTCTTATTGCTTGACATTAATTGCATTTTGGTCATGCACTGAAGCTCTGCATTTGGATCATATTAGATATTAGTCCCATCTCCTTTGTCCAACCCACTTTAAGGCTTACGCGAAATAATTCAATATTCTCATAATCTCCTTGTTTATTCAGCAAGATTTGTTTGGAAACTGTAGTAGAATATGGATCTTTGGCCTGCTGTCTTGTTTATTTTGAAACAAAACATTTCTATGTGAGATAGTTTTTTAAGGTTCTCATTGTTATAATTTTCAACAATTGGACAGGATAGAAGCAGATGGTTCAAGGGACTTGTAAGTCAATCTACTCTCTCTCTCTCTCTCTGGTTTCAAATCATTTTAATTATTATATTTTTAATGTTAGGAGTTTAAATAGCCTTGATTCTAGCCTTCTACTCCCTTTTCTTTTTTCAATAAAATCACAAAAAGAATTTTTGAAATGAGAATGAGAAGTTTGAGAAGACATAATTTGTAGGCTGTGAAAAGGATTCATACAAAGAAAAAGATTCAAGATTAATTCCGTTCAAATTGAAAATTAGATTCTTTCCATGAAAGTAGTTTGAGATTCTGAGTAATCATAACTAGGATCTCATAATTAGACGGGATATTACCTTTACCTTTTCACTTCATTGGACTTCCTTTGTTCAGATAGATAGTGCTCTGTCATTCTCATCAACATTCTACTTAAATCATAAATTCTGTAGAGAAGAGATTGGAAAAGTAATGACCATGTGTTCTGGGTGGAAAAATCCCCAACACGTGAAAGGTTTTCTGGCTAAAATGCTTAAGCTGTAATATTCAGAAATTTCTATGCCTATTTCTCTCGTTTGTATATCTTTTCAACACGCGTAGTTCCTTATTTTTGTACCTAGATAGTTACCATTTACATGGCCAGTTCTTGAGACACGCTAATCTTACTCTTTCTAAGGTTTGATGGTTATTATAATTAACCGATTAAACTAATAATCTCTATGCCAGCCGTGGGAAGAAAGAATAACAAATGCACATGAGCAAGGAGCACTTGTTCTGATTCAGAATTTGGATCCTGCTTACACTTCAGGGGAAGTGGAGGTAACAATAAATTGTTTCCTTTGATTATTTGATGTGATGTGCTACTTTATTGTATTGCTGTTTTCTTTTCAGACTAGTCCGATTACCATAAATAAATTTTCTGTGTATGGGATCATACATTTCAGGATATTATCTGGCATGCCTTCAACGAGAGTTGTACTGCTAAGATGATTCAGCGTACTACAATTTCTATGCCTCACATAGGTGTGACTCGTGAGTTTAAGACGTTTTCATATTATCATGACAATTTGAGCATGCGCTTTGCAATTTCTATTATCGTTTTGAGTTCCTTGAGAAATTTAAAGCCTATATTTGTAGGTCAAGCTTATGTTGTATTCAAAACGAAGGAAGCTGCAGAGAAAGTGGTTAGAAAACTAGATGAAGGTTGCTTATTACTTGCAAATGGGGGGTAAGTTCACATTCAGTATATTCTGTAGTGCTGTTACTTTCAGATCATCTATGGTAATCAATTGGTACTCTCTCCTCGAAGCATTTGGCTCTCTGTACTAGTTAAACATGCCCGTAGTTGGGCCGTGAGGTGCCATTAGAGGGGCAGTTGGTGGTTTCTGATTTCAGTGGCAGTTACTAGTACTTGCTATATTGGTAGTTCTTTGTCTTGCCCTTTTTTTTATAAATTATTATCGGAAATGAAAATATTTTAATTGATAAAGTGATGAAGTGAAAGTGTTGTATAGAAACCCATGAAAATAGCGATAAGGGCTTATCAAAGAGTAAAATACAAAGAATGATCAGTAAATTCAAGCTTAATAGAGTGAGATACAAAAAATGGGAGGATGGAAGGGCTTGTAGGTCGTTGTCGATATAGCCTAGAAATGCCTAAATATCTTATTTGCAAGCCAAAAAAATGATACCTGTTGTCGAGAACAATTTCGTTAGATTTGGCTAAAGGAAGGAGAATCAATTGAATTCAGGGGAGATTGGGAGAGATTGGAACAGTGTAAGGGATGAAGAGACGACAGTATATTCCGGCAATGCAAGGCAAACGATATTTAGGTCTCGTTGCCCAAATCCTGAGATAATGGTCATGGCTTAACTGAAGGAGTGATATACTGGGAGTCCATTGTTGGTGTGTTGACACAATGAATATTTGCAAAAATAAATGCACACGCAGTTTTATTAAAAATATTCTAGAAGAGTTTGCAAGGATGACAGCTGGCAAGAAAAATTCAAGGTGAATATGTATGGTCCCGTTTTCATTCAAATCTTTGGCTCGGTAAGGAGGTCGTCAGGGGTGGAGGATGAGATTGTGGTTTGATGAAAGCATCAGATTGTGGTTCGATGAATGTGTTAAGTAAAGGTCCATTGTCGGTTGGTGTAGATACGTGGGAAAGATGAGCAGTGGAGAGGTTTGATGCTGAAGTGGGTTCAGTTGTGGGATGAATGTGCGCGAGAAAAGTCCCTCATCCAGTGAAGAGACTACTCACTGGCAATGGAAGATGAGACGGTGATAAAGTTCATCACCGATGTGTAAAGATTCCCCCTCCGACGTGTGTGGGGCACAACACTGGAGAAAGTGGTGGAAAAAATATATTAGTACGTCAGGGTTTGGGAGAGTTTTAGATAGATAAAGAAGAGAGTGTTCGTTACCCCCATTTATTTTTCTCATTTTAGTTTGGCACATTTTACATTACTGGTCATCTATGGTTGTATTCTACTATTCTTTATATGCTGATAGAAAGATAAAGAATCACCGCCTTGAGCTATCGGTAAACACATTTTAAGTTGTATGCGTCTACTTTGGCCCCGTGCCAACTTGCAGCATGTTGAATGCATAGCTTGTCTCATTGTTCATCTTCCAAATAAAGAATATAGCTTTTCTCATCTAATTTTTTCTTCAAAATTTTCAGTGTCCTTGTTGGTAGCTTTGCAACTCCTCATCTCCAGTCAAAGAAACAAACTTTTTTTGGTCATCACTGTATTGATAAGCTAAGACATCAAATGCAACGTGAGATGGTATTATTTCTTTTTTCTCTCTGAACTATACAGATTCATGCACTATTTTTACGTTATTCATTCCCTCTTTTTTTTTTATATCTTCATTGCTTTTTGGTTAATGATCAGAAAGAAGCTGTATCAACCTCGCATTGTTCTCAGCCGAATACAGTAGAATATGACATGGCCATGGAATGGTGTTTACTTCTAGAAAGATTAGAACTTGCCTGCAAAAAGTTGTTCAAGGTTTGAATTTCATTCTAGTGAACAAAAACGATGCACTGCTATCATTGAGTTTGCTACCTTTCCTAACTGTTATTTGTTCTATTTACTTCTAGCAACAAGAACAGGAGTTCCGAACACTCAAGAGCAAGCTGAAATCTTGTCTGACCTAGACACGGGTGTGGTTACCCTGGGTATAGTAAAGTAAAGCTTCGATTTCCTGACTTCAAGAAAAAAAAGAAAAAGAAAAAGCAAGCTGAAATCTAGATGAGCTCCTTGCCCCTCATAGGTGCTATTTGGCAACTATTTTTAACCGGGCAAGAAGAAATCCATTTGATCTTTGCAAATTTTAATCAACAATTGTTGTGCGAGAATGCCTTGTATTTGTTAAACTAAGTAAGTGGCTGTTCTGTTTCTATATACTATGGCCGTCATATTAATGGTTAAGAATAGTTGTGTTTATTGAATGAGTGAGCTGATATGATCTTTTTCTTGCAGAGTGAAAGTTGGTTAAACGAGGTTCTAGGTAAAATTCTAGGTTTTGGAATGAAAAGATAGCTGTTGATGATCTATTCTGGTGCTGCCATCATGATTCATGGGTGAGTGCAGGTAAATCTTGCATCTTTCCGATGTGCAATTCTAAAATCTCTTGTTGTTTCGTGGACCCTGATCATGGAACGGGTGCAATTGCTCCGAGAATGTAGTGGAGTAAAGCTTTGATCACTATTCATATAAAATAACCATTTTTTAGTTTAAAAGGAACTAATCTGATTTAGTTGTGTTATCTTGAGACATTTTTTTTTCTTTGGAAGCATTTTTGTAATTTTTAATCAAAGTCTAGATTTATTTAGATTTTTGGAATCTCCCACGGTTGGCGTAGTTGGCCTCTTAGAGGTTTCAGGTTCGAAATCCGTGTGTGATTAATACTTTGTTGGTCTCTTTGTCAAGGGTTTCACATTGAAAAAGTAGAGACTTTTCCAAACATTTATAAGATAAGTATATTACTTCTCTCATCACCAATTGATCGAGATGAATGCTCCTAATATGTTATCTATATTGAGCGGACGTGTTAAAGGATCTTGCATGACAAAGGTGCAGAGTCATCAAAACATTTATAAGATAGATAAATTTTCTCATCACTAGTTGATTTTGAAATTGATGTTCGTATAATATCTTCATGTATGGTCCTTGGGATGAGTGCACATATTATGACTATGTTGTGGAGCCGAACTCGGTTATCAATCTTTTTTTAGAAAATATGGCTGATAGAAATCATTTCAAAGTTGGACTTGTTTTGTGGTGTATTTGTGTATACTTCACGTACATGGTATTAAAAATTTGTTGGAATATTTTATAGTGTAGAATTCCTTTTTGGAGCTTAGACAGGCTAGAGTTAGGAAATTAGGTTTAAAATAGTGTTTTGCCTTCTGGAATTAAAATTCAACAAAAATATTTTTGCAAATGCTTCCATTAAACAAAGCAATTTATTTTTCATTCCAAATCAAAAAGTCGAAAATAACTTTTAAAATACTCATATTTAGTTATCTTTTTTTGTCAAGAAAAGTTGGTTTTTGGGAGTAAACCTCTCTTCTTACCAGATATAGATTTAAATTTGGGTAATTATCTCGGGTAGGAATGTTTCATTTATCTATTTTAATTATAGTATTTAAAAAAAATAATTTTAACATAACATATTTTTATTTGATTTTCAAAAATTTTAATTTTATCTCTATTTTTAACAAATTGATTAAAAATGGTTAGTGAGCTGATTAAATTTATTAGTAAATTATTGATTAAAGACTATGATTTTAAAAAAAAATTGTTATACATAAATCCCTTTAAATTTCAATCTAATCTATAACATTGGTTTTTTTAAGTATTAACTACCCTGTTGAAAATTTGTTACTGAAAAATGGAGCTGCATCATCATAAAGTGTATACTTTATATTTTCAAAAACATAAATAATAATAATAATAATGTGTATGTAAAAGTGAAGTTTAGTTTCACAAATAATTTTTTAGTCATTACCTTTGAAGTTTAGTTTTAATTTGATTATTTTGTTTCGAAATTGAACATTTTTAATATTTACTAAATATTTTATTGAACTATACCTAAAACCTATTGATGAATCGGCTGTTCTAATTTTCACGTGAATTTAATTGTTTTAAAAATAGGAGCAAAAATAAACTTAGACTAAAAGTGATCATTATTAAAATATTGGAGTAAAAATATTCAATTTTGAACTGAATAAAATTAAACTCCAAAATTAAATACGAGAAAAGTAATTTTCTAAGTTAAATTTATACAAATTGCCTATAGCCATTTCTTTGTAAGTACTTTATATCGAGTGAATAATTTGTGTGGTAGATATAAATATCGAACATTTCGGTCAACCAAAAGGGAGAAGGATCAGGTTCGGAAGATTAAAAGTGATCGGAAGGAAGAAAGCTTTCTTCCGGTCGAGTTCAAGACTGTGTTCAGAAAGGATAGGTGAAGTGGGAATATGATTTTTGACCTATAGATCAAGAATACATTATTATAACCAAATAAGTTGTGTTCATATTACTATGCAGTTAGCAGTTAATCAACAATTTTGCATACAAAGAAAAAAAAAACCCAAATGGAAATGAAACAAGTTGGATGGAAATTTCATACAGGGAAATAATGTTACATGTGTTTAATCTACGAGTTCGTAGCGAGTAGTGAAAATGAAAAAAACGACTCGAATGAAATTAAGAAACGAACTAGTTTACAATAAATTCTATGGCTATAGGCTCTGAACATCTGAAAAACTAAATGAGTAACAGAACAAGGGATCTAAAATGCTAATACCAAAGATGAGAAAGAATATGCTGCATCTAATTATTAATTTATGGCACTCAATAACTCACCAAAACCCCCTCTGGTTTGAAGTGCATCAATTGAAGGCCAAAACAAACAGATTGAGATGACTAAGGTTGTGATAATTGGAGAATGCAGTCTTAAGATCTAGCAATACGATCAACTCGAACCTCGAAAGATCTTGACAAGTAACCTGATGTTCTTCTATTTGTCGGAATGCCCCCTTTTACCCTTACGACGTGCATGGTGGACATTTGTGTTTCGTGTAGGCTTCTTTGTTTTTTTCCTGCAAGTGATCAGGAAACTTAGAATACATCCATATGTGAGAAATAACTGATTTTAAAACAATGGAAGAAAACCATCATGAGAGAGAGTTTGGGGAACAAAAGAGTGGGTTGAATCCATGGTCGCCGGTCAAGGAAATTAAATTTCTACAAGTTTTCTTGACAACTAAATGTTGTAAGGTCATGCAGTTTATCCCGTGAGAATGATTTACGATAACAAAAAAAAAAAAGGGTAAAAAACCATTTTGGTCATTGAACTTTCACCTTTGTTCCATTTTGGTCCTGAACTTTCAAAATTCTAATATTAGTCTCTGGACAATGATTTTTGTTCCATTTTGGTCTTGAACTTTCAAAAGTTTAAATTTAGTCTTTAAATTTTGAAAAATTTAAAAAATTGGTTTCTATAGTAAATTTAAAGTCAATATTAATCGAAATTGGTTCAATAACAATCAAAGATAAAATGTGAAGACATTTTTAAAATTTGTAGAGGAATATGATCTTGTTCTTTAAGAAAAATAAACAATTTTTTTTTAAGGACCAATTTTAATGTTTTGTGAAAGTCTAAGGATAAAAATTGAACAAATCTCAAAGTTTAGGGATTAAATTTGAACTTGAGAAAGTTCAGGAACTAAAATAGAAAAAAATCGAAGTTTATGGACTAAAATTGAACTTTTGAAAGTTCAGGGACCAAAATGGAACAAGGGTGAAAGTTCAAAGACCAAAATAGTATTTTACCCAAAAAATATTCAATGGAAGAACTAAGAAGAGCATCTGTAGTTGTATTGACATAAAACTGTGTATATAATACTAACCAGAAAATGGCAGAGCATATATTAAACAGCAGAATAATCGGAAGAGCCAACAAAGCAGAAGCCTGCAACGTTGTAATTGGAATACAATGTTAGAAAGATGAAGGGTATGGAATTAAAAAAAAAAAAAGGAAAAAAAAAAGAAAAAAAAAAGAAGAAACTAGTTATCATTGAGAAACTTGAAATGCATACCGCAAACCATTCCAACTCTTTAGTTGTGAGGGGCCTGATCAATTCGTGTTTATTAAGAATATCTTTAACAGCAACTTGAACCTTAAAAATCCAAAGAGTAGCTAACTTTAAATAACGGTTATTTACTATCAAGAAAAAGATAATTAAGGTTATGAGAAAATTAAAAATACATATGTTGCCCAGTCTCAACTGAATAAATAACAATCAACAGTCTATTATTAAGGAGATTGTGATTTACTAGAAAATACATATGAAACTCCCTCTAAGCAACGTGGCCAGACAATTGCAATTGCAATTGCAATTGCATTTGCATTTGTTAAAAAACAATAGAGCATATTATTTCATCTATAGTCATATCGTTGGAGAGAGTATATAAATCAATAGTATATTGTAGCCATGAGTTAGTCTAGGTGATAGAATGGAAGAATGGATCGTTTTGGCTCATTATGGGTCTAGCTATAAAGTATTTGATTTTTGGGTCTACACGAACATCCGTTCATCCGAGACTTAATCGAGGCATGACCGCATGAGCTCTTCCATGCCCATATCGAGTAATTTTGACATCGTGTATCAACAACACGGGAAGGGGCACAATGTCAACACACATGTGACGTCGAACAATGTTATCGAGAACCCATTCCGGGGAAGACACTAGTCTTGTAAGCACTCACTCACACCATGACACAAGGGTAGCTTACTTAGGTCACGCGGCCGAAAGGTGGTGGACAGTTGATACTATGCTTAGTTGATACCATGCTCCCCCATAGTGCATTGTAGACCATTTTTGATGTGCCAGACTTGCACGACATATTGGCAAGTACAAGTACATCAGCATGGAGCGTTCATCTGGTGTTCAATCGACACCGAATTTGGCAAACTTATTCTTTCATATAGACAACCCAAACTCTAGAGTTTGACTCTAAAACTCGGCCCAGAGGCACGACTTTCAAAGTTGTCACCTGATCGCCCACATTGGCTCCCACTGGCTTGACACTAACATTGTCAATGACATAAACCTTGACCTTATGCTGATGGACCAACTTGACAATGCCTTACTGCACATATTGGTGTGTTAGATGATACACTATCCTCCTTGGTCGCATTATGGCACTTCCAGCCTTGACTCTCAATTAGCCTCATGGGTGTCATTATCATGACACCTTTGCTTGTCTCCGCACAAGTGGGATCACATCATACTACCGTCAAAGATGATCGTGAGATCTAGGACCTCGTATAAAGGTGCACCCCTTCATATGATTAATTTTAAAAAAATTGCTATCCCTAAATGCTTTTTGCATTTAGGAGTCATTTGTTTTTTTTTTATTAACTTAAAAATTTATATTTTCCCAACCAAAGACTTTTTTCTTTTCTTTTTTTTTCAATAATCCAACTCTACCTATATCATCTCTTTCGTATGAATGTTATTATTTATATATTTATTTATTTATTTATTTATATTTATATTTATACATTGCTTCAAAAAATAAATATTACGCTTTATTTTTTGCACCTTGCGACTTGCATCTGAGCCCCAACCTAGTAACTGTGAACAAGAGAGTGACTAGTAATGGAAACCCAACAGACTCGAGATTTGGAATGAGGAAAGAGAGAAGAATGAATTTCAAAATTTTGGGTTAGAATATAAACCAGACAATAACACAGGCACTTTGAAGTGCGCAAGCCAGGACATCAGTTTACCACAGTCCATACATCCATGTCCTCTACAATTTGTAACCAAGTGGGGAAGAATGCAGGAAGTGTACCTTTTGATGATACACAGCCGCAGATTTTAGGCATTTTCCATACGCACGAACTAATTCCTTTGTATAGGGCTTCAAGACCACCCTAACCTTTTCTACATGAGGTTTAGTAACAGTAGCAACCTGATCGATATACGGCTTGCTGAACTTCTTAACTTCCTGTCACCAAAACAAGAGAGGAGAAAAAAGTTATATGGTGAATAGTAGCTATTTGTATTTAGGGGAAAACTGAATACAGTGTAGACAACATACCAAATAGTACGGGCCAATAGCTTCTTTAGATTTAATTGCATAAGGAGTTACCACGCTCTTCGATGTCTCATAAAGCTCTACAGTTTTTGTAGTTAATGTCTCGATATGTGGTTTAACATTTGTTTTTACTACCAACCATCTTTCCTTCGCAGCAGGAATGTATTTCTGTAAGCAATGTCATGGAGTATAAGACAGCAATCCACTTCAGGAAGGAATGTCATCAGGAAATCACTTCATACAGAAAACCGAAACAAAAATTCAACATTCTTGATGCTCTTGTTCTACTTTTTCTTTTAAAAGAAAACAGATGCTCTCATTCTACTGATTAGAGGCTATAGCTAGTTAGTTATAGAAGTTCAGCTCAACATGATTCATTGGTTTACAAAGGGGTGACGAATTTCAGTTTTACTTAAACTTTGATGTGACTTTGATAAGGCACTAACTAATTCAAATTATTACAGAGTTCCATATTTATAAAAAAAAAAGAAGAAAAAAATAAAAGAAAAAAAGAAGAAGATGAAGACGTTTTCAACTGGTTATAAAAAGAAAATTCAGGATAATGAACTTTTTACAGACAGCCAAAGGGAGGTGTTGAAGGGAGCTTGTCCAAAACTCCTCCCCAGTCCCCAAATATCCTCTAAACCAAGGAAAACCTTATTATTCCTTTCAAGATAGATTTCTCCTCCAAGGATTGCAAAGAACCGACTTGCCACAAAAGTGTCCCTCTCTCCCACAAAGGAGGTGCAACAGAACCTCAACCATCAACGCCATTGCTTAAAAATCCCAATTAGGCACTCACAACCCAGAAAAAATGAGCTCCAAAAGAAGCTGAAACAATTAAAATTTTATCAAACTTGTCAAAAGGGAAAGATGAAATCAAGGAAAAGATGATGAAATCAGCATAAGCAACCATGTCAGATGCCCGTAAAAAATGGGGTCTAGAAAAGGCAGCCCAAACACGATTGAGACTAAACTTTTTTTTTAAAAAAAAACCAAGAAAACAAAACTTCACTCCACTATACGCGATAAAACCATGCCGTTTCTAGGTCAGGCACCGAGAGACGTCAAAGAAATGAAGACATGGGAGGTATCTACAAATTAATGTCACAGTGGGTCTTGAACATGAGATCTTAAGGGGAGCATACCTTCAAAGTCCAAGCTTTTCACCACCGCACCACCCTTCGGGGACACAAAACTAAAAAAAGGCACGAAAGGGCTTCTAAAAAATACGTACAAAAGTCTTTATAAACAGACACACAAAGCGAGGTGGGCCTAGTAAAAATTTTGTTACGACCTTCCACCATCCTATTAACCAAAACTTTAGCAGCAACCTAGTACAGATTCTTGACAAAACTATTGGGTCAAAAGCCTTTGATCATTATGAGCATTTACATTCTTTAGATGAAGATGAAGACAAATGTAGGTCTTCATTCATCAAATATCTTATACAAACTTGTGATTAAACTAATAAGCCAAATGAAAAACTAATAAGCCAAATAAATTAGAAAACAGTGAGTAGATTAAATAAATAAGATCAGTGCTTTCTGATTACTACAGAAAGCTCTCTCTAGATAGAGCATCATGAAAGGGAAGGAAAGAAACACATATCAGAATGAGAAGCGATAAATTGAGATACCATGTCAATTTCTAGGAGATCAAAGCACAAAAAAAGAGGATAAAAACTTAAAGCTTACTGCTTTCACTGTTTTGACATGGGGTTCTGCCCATTTTGCTGCTTGTGCCGTCTTATCAGAGGCCTGCAACAAAAATGGAAACATCATAGGTTCGATTATTTTACCAGAGCATACACTAGCCTAACAGTAAATATAGGCTTACTAATTATGATATATACACATGAAAAAAAGCAAGAAGAGCATCGTCTCCAATACGCTAACGAAACTACCTCAACTCATAAAGATCCCAGAAGGCCAGAAGATATAATCTATTGCTAAAACTTGAACCCAAACCGAGAATTCAAAGAACAAGAAGAAGAAATTGGAGGCTATGAAAAATGCCACGTGTAACATTTTTTTTTCTGTCAAAACAGTTAGCAGGAAGAAAAGCTAATATAATAGTACCTTCTGAATTACTACATCAATTGCAGGTTTTGCATGCTCATTCCAGTGCGCTGTGACAAAAAACTGCAAAGAGAAAAATCCTTCAGAACTCAAAGGAGCAAAAGTATGGGTGCGGGAACAAAATACTAGAGCATTACCTCAAAATGGGCATAATGTGAAGCGAGCCAAGGCGGGAGCCACGCACCATGGACCTGATGAAAAATAAAGTTAGCATCACCTTCACACTTGAAACTCAATCTTAAATAACATTCACCACTCTAGATTATTCAAGCACATCACCTCTGTTAATTCTTTAATTTTTGAAGCAGCCTCAAATTTTGCCTTCCTCATCTCTTCCTAAAATTATTTAAAAAAAAGAGAGAAAAAAAGAATAAATAACAAAACATCACTACCGGACGTCTAGATTAATAACATTCAGAAGCATTGTGAAGTACCTTAGACACTTCAAGAGCCCTTTCAGTAACACGAATTCTAGTCTTCTGTTCTTCATGAGTCTTCTGGAACTGTTGATCAAAAACATCTTCCAACATTAGGTAATTCCATAACGTTCAAAATTTAGTGCCAAAAATAATAAACGCGAGATTATCAGGTTTAACGAAAATAACAAAAAAAAGACGATGTAATTGAAATTAAGAGTAAAACTGATAGAAACAAAAGTTTTATCAGAAGTACCAGGGACAGCGATGATTCAAAGAGACTTCAGAACCAAGTCTAAGCGAGAGTGGGATATTGATTTTTTAAAAGAAAAAAAGAAAGAAAGAGAGTGAGAGAGAGAGAGAGAGAAATCCTTATGAAATACAAGGCCTTCGTCAATGGACCCATAACTCTGATAGAAACTTTTAAAAGAAATCTTAGAACATATAACCATTCCATGTTTACACCAAAAAAATACAACTGATTTTATTTCTTACAAACAGACTAACTGCAATGACAAAGCATCAAAACAGAACAAATATTTTCAAATGTAAGAATCTACAAAAAATATAAAATAATAATCAGAAAGAAAGAAAACTTTAAATCTAATAAAAATAAACCACTACAGGTGAGAGTTTTAGAGCATTTATGTGAAACCTACATAGTGTATAATTCTTTAGGATAAGCACATCTCATTAGTATGAGTTCATTTCATCGAACACCAAAGCAATGCCAAAGATAAAGACTCCATGGTGCAGTATAGAACAAAAAAAATGAAAATACTACGCATACTTCAAGCAAAACGTAGTTACATGCCAAACAGAATTATTATCAGTGATGCTACGTGCATTGAAGCAGTAAAAAACCATTAACCTAAAAAACCAGAAATGTAGGAGAAGAAACCAGTAAAATAATTCCTTACATTCTCTAATTTCAAACTGGCTTCATGAGCTTTCTTCTCAGCTTCATTCGCTAGAGTTACCCAGGATTCTTTCTCGCCATTCAATATCTCCAATTGCCTTTTGAGATCATCAACCTGTGGAAGGGTGGTAAATCATTAAAAAAAAATGACAATCACCGTTAGAAAGATAGAAATAAAAGGAGTTGATGTTCATTTCTTACCTGTCTATCTAATTCATGAGCACGTGCATACGCCTTCCCAACCTGCTCCTCGGCATTCAACTTCTCTTTTTGCTTAACACAATAACAGTTTAAACAAAAAAAAATCAGAATTTGAGTGAAGCATCGCATATGGGTTTTAGAGATAATTAGAGGCTCTTTTATAAATCTAATTAGAGCAGAAAGATCAAGCATATGAGAATTTCACCATCCTGAAAAATATAATAAACCGGAAAATAAATCTCAAGCAACAAACCTGAAGAGACGCAATCTCGCTTTCAAGCAATGAAATGCTATCTAGTTTGGCACTAATGATCTTTTCCTTCTGAGCTATTATCTCATCCTTCTTCTTCAATTTTTTGTTTTTTTCATCAAGGTGGGACTCTTCAGCATTGGGTAGAGTCACGCGTTGGCAACCATACAAGAAACAACAGGACACCAATTTAGAAATAGAAAAGTCTCCCCAGAAGAAGTAAGCATCACTAAATTGACTGGATGTCAATATTCATCCATCATTCAGTACATTGTTTGATACTTACAATCCTGGAAATTAACCTACAATTCAACTGTATTTGTATTCCTCGATTAATTAATCGTACATCAATCAGTCACTAAACTCCCGGCATGCTAAAATAGAAATCGTTATCTTCAACAATTCCTATAATTTACAATCGAAAACTTAAAATAACTTTACAGTAGATCTATCTTTCTGATACAGATTAATGCAAAAGCGCTATAACGTTTTTTTTCTTCTTTTTTTGATAAGAAACAAAAGCGCAATTACGTTTTTAAACTGACCATTCCGAGATAATTCCAAAATTAATATTAAAGCTATACAAGTACGAACAAGTCCGAATTCTCCATGCAATTAGATTTCCCTCTCGCTTTTTTCCTCTTTAGCTAATGCTTTCTCCAAAATTAAAAAAAAATATATATATATTAAAAAAAAAACTTGCAAGACGATAGCAAGAGTTAAGGACAATCGATATCTAACCAAGCTTTTGGGTCTTGGAGCGAAGCTCGTTCAATTGGACCTTCAAATCAGAAAGCTCAGAATCATCCGATCTAACAACTTCAACAATATGTTCTGCTTCTTCATCAACCGATACATCGGCGCGGACGTGCGTGAAAATTAGGGCTAAAAAAATTGATAGAATGGCGAGCTTTGAGATCGCCATGGCGGCTCCAATCACGGCAAAGAAACTCCAGAGAAAAGAGCAGCCGATTAACAAACTCTTCTAAGATCAAAGTTGAAATTAAGCCTTGGGATCGACTTTTATTTTGTCGTCTCCGCTCCACGAGATATTTGACAAAATTACCATTTCAGTTTTTACTGTGCGTTAGGAATCACATTTTAAAAGAGTATTTGAAATTGAGTTTTTTATTTTAAATATTACTTTTAAATATTCAAAATAAGTTTTATTATAAATATTAATTTTAAATATTTGTAATTTATTATTATTTATAAATACTTAAAATAAATTTTTATTTTAAATATTCTTAAAAACTACGTTTAAATAAATTTTTTTATTGAAATTATGGCCAATCATTAATTTTAAATATTCAAAATAATTTTCATTTTTATATATTAATTTTAAATACCGATTTTCATGATCGAATCCGTAACGCTAATGTTGAACTGGATTTACACCAAACAATGAAATCACTACGCCACCAATTCTTCGATTATCCAACAAGCTTTTAATCGCTATCATTACTCTTGAGTACTCAAAGCTATCATTACTCATTAATACTCAAAATAAAATCTTCATTTTAAATATTAGTTATAAATACTCTTAGTATCTCAATCAAAAAATCCTTAAAGTTTTTTTTTTTTTTCATAAATGAATAGAGTTGATGTGTCAATGTACTTATTTGAATATTAATGTTAATAATAGTTGAGTGATATGTTTTATATTCGATTTGGTGGAGTGGTTTCATAAATGATTTGATGAATGATTAAAGTTAATTGTTTATTATCAAATACACGATTGTTTTTTAGAACTAATAGCTTGTCACTAATTTTCCACAAAAAACAAACATAACATAAGGTTTTTTTTATTATTAGTAAAGAAAACGAGTACCTCAGCTCAAACACCATTAGATAGTATTTAGTAAAAAATAATTATTTGTAACCACTTATCAAATCATCTATCAAACTAATTCATGAAACTTCATATCAAACATATTATTCAACCACTATCAATATTAATTTCAAGTAGTGACTGACTGTTTGTATATGTGGTGAAGATAATATAATTAAAATAAAATAAAATATTTGAAAAATCAAAATATTTGTTTTGGCATAAAGGTTCTATCGTACGGCAGAGGAGGGTCCACGTATCACTTTATTATTTTCCACACCAGGAGAGATACCATTCACACTCAAAGCATGTAATGGGACCCAGAGATTCCACGTAAGCAGCCACATTGAGACTAGCAGTCCACGTGTTTATTTATGATTTGCCAGAACTGGGGTCAAAAGATCGACGTAACTCTGTCAAAATTTATATTAGAGAAAAAGTTAGAACATCACCACCAAGGGGGAAAAAAAGGGCGAAGAAAATTATAATTCAAGAAAACATTCGAAAACGGAATTTTCTTGATTGTAAAATTTTGATTGCTATTTCGTTTGATTCTGCATATTTCTTCCTTTTCGAGAATCTTGTTTTCAAGAACTTTCTCAGATTTCATCCTCCGAAGTCGAGAGCCATTTCCCAGGTTTGTGATGAATTTTGTCGCTGCTTTTTGATGATCATAGGAATCGGCATATTGCATGTGTATAATTGAGCTGAAACTGTAAGGATCATTGTTTTTACAATTGCATTGATTGAATTTTATGTATGTGTTGTGCTGTAATCTTGTGATTTCCGAAATCTCTGTAGTCGGTGAAGTGGTTCGACAGTAAATATCACCAAGTCTTTTCGTTTGTTGAATTTGATGATTTCTAGGCAGTTCTTAGAAATTTCAGATGAAGGTTTATAGACAAACCTATTTAGGATCGTCAATTTTAAGTTGCAAGGATCATTTTCCAAGTCGTCGGCAGGCTGAAATTCCCGACGGTTGTCAGCTATGAAACACAGACAATCCGAAATTGGACACTTCTCAGACAGTGTCGGATACGCCATTTCAAGTGCTCTTAATTTTTGTTAATGTTTTAATAATTCGTACACACCTCATACACATATTGGAACGGTTGTGGTATTTGAGCTAAATGATAAAAGCTCAAACCCAAAATAATTAACGTTATAATTAATGAAATTTGTAAAGAAATCTAATAAAACCGTGGCTATTCATCACAAATATTGGTAAAAGTTAGTCTTCATCCTCTTAAATACTCGTTTATCGTCACAACCCACACCCAACCAACGTTCATTTTTAATTAACTTGACGCTATAGTATTTTTTAGTAGAGTACATTTTAGTATTTTATGCTTAACTTTACATATATGGTAAAAAAGGGAAAGTTTCAACTCTTCTCTCCCTCTTCTTGATTAACCTAGTAAGGGAAAGATAAGTTGTGCTTCACTCCTTTGCTCCGCCGGCTGAACTTATTCCCTCTTCTCTTGAACCTTGTAAACATGAAATATAAAACACGGTCAAGCAAAGAACATTTCACTTTCCTGATTAACTTTCCTCATTGATTCACCTTGTAAACATTCAACTCTTTCCTTATTCTCATTATAATTGAACAGAGAAGGAAAAGTTGGTCAATAGGTGCATCACGCATGACAACAATTGTGTGACACTTTCTCTAACCTGGCGAGCAAGTTAGTCGTTTAAAATCAAACTTAGTGGACAATCTCGATATAGTGTATAGCAAGCTCATGTTTTGTGAGAAATCGTTTTAAAAAATTAGAGTTAAAGTATCTTCAATATTTTGTGTTTTGTATTTGTGTCCATGCTTGATAGGTTGTCAGAATGTAGTTAATTTCATTTATATTGGATTTCATAACAAAGTTCTATCATGTTACACAGAAGTGCGAGCTAAAGCAAAAGCTTATTTTTTAGATGGCATGGGGCAACCTCTACAGAAGAAGAATGAAAGTGTTCACTCTGGCTTTAGTGATATACCTGGATTATAAGGTAAAGTTCCTCGATTCCCTTCACCAAGGAAGAAACCAATTCTGCATTTATTTATTTTGTTTTTACAAAAATAATTAATTTAATTTAACTTTAGTGAGGGTTTCTGCAGGCAATAGAACAAAGAGAGAAGTGGATTAGCAAGTCTAAAAGAGCAGCCTTATGGGAAAAGGCACATGAACGTAATGCAAAGCGCACATTGAATTTGATCATAGAGTTGGAAGGTTTGTGGGTGAAATTTGGACAGTATTTATCTACTCGAGCAGATGTTATCCCTAATGCATACATACGCCTCCTCAAACAGTTACAGGACTCTCTCCCTCCTCGTCCTTTACAAGAGGTTATCTCGTATGCCTTTTGTTTTTGTGAACGAAAACTAATTACTGGATCATAGTTTTCTTGCTCATTCTAATCACGATTTCTCAATTATACATGTTTTGTTTATCTTTCCGCTGATTAGTGATCTACATTTGCCTTCACTATAAATATTTTCATATAAAAAGTCTTCAAACATTTCAAACCCTTGATGCAGTTGTACTTATCATGAGATGGTGAGGAATTAGTATCATCATCAATTCTTGTTACTACTTACCTTGTGTTTGTCATGCTGAACTTCAAAGCTTATAGCATTATCACTCAGATTTCTAACTGGCATATGCTTGTTACTTGTGTTTCATGACAGATTCGTCAGACCATACAGAAAGAGTTGGGGAAACCAATCACTGATATATTTGCAAACTTTGTGGAATTGCCCTTAGCTACTGCATCTGTAAGATCCTCTTACCGTACAAATGAGTCAGTAGTCTAGGTTCACATCCATTAGATATTTTATTTCAAGTTAGGATTTGTATGTTTGAAAATTCCCTTATTTTATTGCATCTGATTCTGTCAGATAGCCCAAGTGCACCCAGCAACATTGCGTGATGGAAGGGAGGTGGTTGTCAAAGTGCAACATGAAGGCATAAAGTCTGTTATATTGGAGGTTTAGCATGCTCTATAGACTTTAAGACGTTTTATCAATCTAGACATTTGATAAACCTTCTGCCTGATTAATAAGCATATGAGGACTATTTCAGGATCTGAAGAATGCGAAGGCAATTGTTGATTGGATAGCCTGGGCAGAGCCACAATATGACTTTAATCCCATGATAGACGAATGGTGCCGAGAAGCTCCCAAAGAACTTGATTTCAATCTTGAAGCTGGTATGCCTTTTCTGAACATTACTGTAAAAGACACATCATCTATTGCTGCTAAGTGAAGGAAAAAATATGTTAACCCCATATACCTCTGCTTTTCAGCTTATCATGAGTTTGGCACATAGCAATGCATTTTAAATATATAATTTTTAGTTTAACAACATGCAACATGTGGAAGTAAACTCTTAGTCAGAGTTATATGCCCCAGTCAGTTAAATTATGCTCACAGTCATGCATTTTATATTATGTTCATGCGCTTTAATTGGCCAAACTCATTATCTTAGTTTACTTCAGAGCATCTTTGCAATTCAAGGTCCTGGCATTCATTTAAAAATCAAGCCACCTAATGCATCTTTTCCTTTGTCTCTTTTCTTATTTCATCGTGTAGAGAACACCAGGACGGTATTTAGAAATCTTGGCTGCAAAAATGTATCGGATGATGATAGAGGCCCTGGGACTGCAAATGTTTTGATTCCCCAAGTTTTTCAGGCAATTTTTCTACCTTCTAATATCATAATTTCTTGAATGTCTGAATACTATTGAATCAAACATATTATCATGGATATAAAAAAAGGATATAGCAACGTTAAAAAGTACTTTGTAGGAAACTCTTATTTATTACAATATTTAGAGTCCGCCATAAATGGAAATTTAAAATCTTTAATCTGTCCGAGATAGCAAAAGGAGTAATGTGGCTGGATTTTCTTTGCATGGATTATTTCTTAACTTAACGGGTAAGAGTGTAATTTGACTATGGTTGATTTGTTGTTATCTATTCCTACCTTGGAGAACAAACTCAAAAGAGTTAAGAACTATTAAGGTACTTTATGAAATTAACAATTTATTTGTGATAAAGTTTCTTTAAAAAAATTGAAAAACGTAAATTTCCAATGTGAGAAGTGCTCAAATAAATAAGACTCCTATTACTATCTTTAAGATTGATGATTTGATGATTTGAGCCCCAACCCCTGCAATGACTGAACTAAAAAATAGAAACTTAAAATTTAAAAAGAACTTTTGTTAATGATAAAATCCATGGATTTATCTGTTGGCTTTATCAATTCTGGGAGCGAAGAAGACTCTTGAGTTAGTAAAGCTACAACTTCTTCCAACACATCAGAGTACCATCAGTAGAGATTGTTTTTTTTATGCGCCTAAAAATTTGGATAAGCTTTGCGAAAGTTGTTAGGATCCTCTTTAATGGCTGTTGGCACCAGAGGATCCAAATAATAGGAAGGTTGGGAAGCTATGAAGCATCGACACGGACACGAGATACGGATACAAATACATACGCTATTTTCTAAAAAATTAAGACATGGATACGTTGAAGATACGTTAATTTTTTAGTAAATATGTAAATTTAGCATAAACTACTAAATGTAATATACAATCTTTTATTATTTAGTTGACTATAACATTAATTATTTTGGGTTTGAGCTTTTAGCATTTTGGCTCAAAGATCACGCATGTTTACAAGATGTGTCCGAGGTGTGTCCGAATATTTAAATAATAAAAAATTAGGACACGTAAAATGGCGTGTCGTACACGTGTCCGGAAGAATGTGTGTCCGATACGTGCCCAACACGGATTCTTTCCCTATTTTGAAGTATCCGTGCTTCAAAGTTGGGAAGCTTAGGGAATTCTACTTCAGCTTCTTTACTATCCTCTGCAGCTTTATCTAATGCCTTAGTTGTGGGTCCTTCACTCCTCTTGGGAGTTTTTTTGAATTTTATTTCCTTTTCAATGAGAAGTTGTGTCTTGTTAAAAAAAAGTAGGAAACATTGATCACGTTAAAGACTTTCCAATTGCATTTTTAGTATATATGAGGTTTCTTTTTGGGATACATATTCATCTATGCTGAGCAAGCTTACAAGATTAAAGTCATTATCTTAAGTATTGATCTTTACTCATAACTTATCATCATGTTTAAAATTTAATATATTTCCTCAGCATTACATACTTCTGCTTCTGCTGCATATGCATTTTGTTACTTTTATAGTCTGACAATTGTTCTGTGGGTTTCTATGGCAGTCAACAGAGAAAGTTCTAATCTTAGAGTATATGGACGGTATACGTTTGAATGACTCTGCTAGTTTGGAAGCTTACCGAATTGACAAACAAAAAGTTGTTGAGGAAATCACCCGAGCTTACGCACACCAAATTTATGTTGATGGATTTTTTAATGGCGACCCTCATCCCGGTATATTATCATCTATGCAGAGTTTTTTTCCTTTTTTTTTCCTTCAAAAAGGCCATGTGGCGTCATTTAAATGTAAATAAATGTAGATTAACAAAAAAAAAACGAAGCAACCATGAATTGCAATATTTTTGTAGTTTCATTTTCTAACTAAATAGTTTCTCAGAAGAAAAAAAATGAAACAAAAAATATCTCTTGTCGGAGGGTAAATATGAAAAGACCTAATTACTATTTTAGTTCACTCTTTTTTCTTGCTAATTGATTGATATTTGAAGGAGGAAAAAAGAAAATTGATTCAGGGGTTGTGTTTTTAAAAACAATTCATTGATTAACCATTTAATTTATTTTTTTCCCCGTTTTTGTTAGTCAATCAACCTTCCATACGACACCGTTTGCATAAATTTCCTCCTTTTCCTCTTATAAGGTGTCGTTTTGGTGAATCAATTCTATTTTATATTTTTTATTCTTACCTACACGTGTTCGTTGTATATTGTTCTAGGACTGTTAAGATTCCTACCGTTGTACTAACTAATAATACACGTTTAGATTTCATCCTCTCTTCTTCTTTTACAATCGTTCTAGCTTTCAAGTCTTCTAATTACTGTTTAAGAAGTTTATCTTATTTTGTAAACATTGTGTCTTACCCATAATGTTATAAAACTATTATCATATTTATATCCAGTTATTTTCACAAAGCAATTCACTTGAATAGTAAATTTAATAAGGCAATTAAGAAGAATTCATGGAATTCAATTTTTTCTTTCTGCTATGAGTTTGTTATTAGAACTTAACTAATGAGATACGTTTTTTACATTAAAAATAAATAAATCAAATCATGATTTCTAAACAGACCCTCAGAAATTCAGGAAGCTGTAAAAGTAAAAGAATCCCAAGACAATATTTGGTATGTATCAACCCCAGTACAATATTTGTTTTATTGCCTTCTTGGTACTTGGTGCAGGGAATTTTCTCATCAGCAAGGCGCCTCCCCATCGTCCAATTCTGCTTGACTTTGGGCTTACAAAGAAATTACCGCACACCATGAAACTAGCACTTGCAAAGATGTTTTTGGCAGCAGCAGAGGTTTGTATGACATTATTAGTTTGGTAAAATAAAAAAGCCACGTGTATTTTCTTCTGTTCTGAAATTAGACCCTCAGGTCTACTATTTCCTTCACATTGATCATTTGGTTTAAGTTTAAGTACGATTGTCAATTTAAAAGTTTGATGCATGCACTCTCTAAGTGCCACTTTGCAAGAATGAAGACTTACTGATGTTGATGATGTGGATACACAGTTTTTGAATATCACAAACGTTATCATCGATAGTTAATTACATAATGTTTATAGTAAACTGACTGAATTTTACTCTTCTAATGTTTAAGTCAAATATCGACAGTGTTATGGTTTTACTAACTAGTTTGATCAATAGACACTATACAGCTAGTAATGATTATTGATAACATAGCTTACCCTTCTTATAGCAACAAAGGGAAAAAAACAGTCCTTCCGGATTTGTAATTCATCGTATTAATCTAGTCATTTGCTAAAGAACATCTAAGACAACTCAAAGCTCATACACGTTTGTTTATGTGCTCAGACTCATTGTCTTTCCCCTGACTATTTGTTCAACGCACATTATAATTAAATTTTCCCTTGATACAGTTTATTATAGTATTAGTTTATTAGTGTTACTGTAAGACAGCTACTTTGTAAGAAACTAAGTTTGTTTGTAGTTCTTGGTGGGCTCTTTGATTCACATCATTTTCCTTTAATGTGGTCCTGTGAAAATAATTTGTAAACTTCTTTGATAGGGTGACCATGTTGCTCTTCTGTCTTCCTTTGCTGAAATGGGACTTAAGTTGCGTCTTGATATGCCGGATCAAGCAATGGCAGTGACAAATGTATTCTTTCGAGCAGCAACTTCTGCAAAAGAATCACAAGTAAGAGCATGCCAAGCTCTTGAGAATCATGATTATATCCGATGCTTCTTACAATTTTCATTCTCTGGTATTTTTCATTATGAGTCCTGTAAACAAATTAGGTTCATATTTTTACTTCTTCAGTTATTTTACAGGAAACCTTCAAAGCTATGGCAGAACAAAGGTCAAAGAATGTGAAGGAAATACAAGAAAGAATGAATATAAACCAAAAGGAAGCTAAACGGGTTAATCCTGTAAGTTGATATAGCTTCTAATTTTTTTTCTGCCATGTTTGTCTCGATGTTTGGATAGTGGTGAGAGCACATCTTTTATACAGGTTGATGCATTTCCTGGTGATATTATAATATTTGCACGGGTTCTTAATCTTCTAAGAGGTATTCATTGAAACATTAACTGGTCTTAACCTACAACCGAGTGTTCTGATTGCGTTTTCTAAACTTCAAGAGACTTGGTGCAGGTCTTTCTACCTTGATGGATGTTCGTATAATATATCTAGATATCATGAGACCATTTGCTGAATCTGTTCTACAAGGGTGAGTTTTTTTGCTAAGCCTTCGCCTTTGTGTGACTAATGGGGTTTCATCTTACATTCAGCTTGGTTTAATATTGGATGTTTCAGAAGCATTAGCAAGCAGCCAAATGTAAATGATCAATGGATCTGGAGCACGCCTGTCCACTCTGATGTGGAAGCTAAGCTGAGACAACTCTTAATTAAGCTTGGAAATGAGGATAAAGTACTTGGAATCCAGGCATGCACCACATCTTGAATGCTTGAATATATATCTATATATATATTCTACTGTTTAACTAGACCATTTGCTTATATGTCAAACTGCAGTTTAATGCACAATGTCTTTTCATATTCGCAAACTTTTGTTTTGGTAAATTATAACTTTACAATGTTTTTCATGTGATATATTACATTCCTTGCATGTCAGCCTATTCTTTCTATGAAAATGAAAGTTAATAGTTGAATTTTATGTATTTTATATATTATTCTTAGTTAAACTTCATTTCTTCTCCATGAAATGAAGGTTAATAGTTGAACTTTATGTGTGTTTTATATATCATTCTTGATTAAAAACTTCATTTTTCCATGAAAGTGTTTTGATTGTCCATATATTCATATATATATATATATATATATATATATATATATATTTTTTTTTTTTTTTTTTTTTTTTTTTTTTTTTTTTTTTTTT
>JBBMEG010000018.1:2133987-2144237 GCA_037832605.1 Cyclanthera cordifolia
AATGATACACATGGGTCGGTTCATCCAATACCAAAAAGGAAAAAAAAAAAAAAAAAAAAAAAAAAAAAATCTTCCCCTTCCAATTTTTTTTTTTTTTTTTTTTTTTACGTTCTTTTTTATATAGTGCGCCTTAAGTAAAATTTTTTCGAGCCTTTTGTGGTGCGCCTTGCGCCTCAGGGTCCAGAGGGCCAATGCACCTTGGTGCGCTTTGGACTTTTTAAAACACTAATAATAGGTATTGCCCTTAGCATTCAGCTTTTGTACTTGAATTGAAAATTGTTCAAAATCTAAATATTGACATGAATTATGAATCCTAAAAGTTCATCCAAAATCAGATATCGCATGCACAGCTCAGATTAACGTCCGATCGATACATTAATAATCTATTGTACATAGCAATGCCAATTACATCCTGCCCCACATATGCTAAATTGCTATTCGCCTTTTTCTTACTGCATTACTATACAATTCTATTAGGTGTGTGCCTACAAAGATGGGGAAGTCATTATCGATACGTCTGCTGGAGTTCTGGGTAGATATGATCCTCGTCCGGTTCAACCTGATAGTCTTTTTCCAGTGTTCTCTGTAACTAAGGGCTTTACAGCCGGAATGTTGCATTGGCTAGCAGACAAGGGGTAAGTTAAAGTTGGCTTTCAACTTCGTTTTGTGTCTTCAAAGTTGAAGAAATACAACATTTCCTCAGCATTATCAGTCTGTTTTATGTCTATATCGTTCAGTCCAACTGTGTTTGCCTTCGTTTATTGAAACCACTTCTTTCTTATTATGAATGTTCTCCAAGGAAACTGAAGTTTGAGGAAAACGTTGCTAACATTTGGCCAGAATTCGGATCAAATGGTAAAGAAGTAATAAAGGTACAGAGTCTCCTTAAAGAGTTGCTTACTATGTTATCGTAGTGAATTTAAAGATATTTTTCGGTTCTCGGTCTTTAATTTCTAGGTCTATCAAGTCCTTAACCACACTTCAGGTCTGCATAATGCCACGGTAGATGCTAGAGAAAATCCTTTGCTAATTTGTGACTGGGAGGAATGTTTGAATTGTATGGCGAAATCAACGCCGGAGACCGAACCTGGCCAGGAGCAGTTGTATCACTATCTGTCCTATGGCTGGTTATGTGGTGGTATCATTGAGGTAATACTTTTCATTCATTCTCTTAAGTTATTGGGTATAAATCTATGCCAAAACTAGTCTTAGCAAAGGAATCAAAGTCGGCAAGGAGATTGACATGGTATTTTGTTTCTGTGAACGATGTTGTGCTTTTTATAATGCTGATCGAAAGAATTTGAAATAATTTCTTGCAAATGTGTTTAGAAATTAAAAAGTACAGATTTTAACAAATAAAGAGTGCAATACATTGGTCGACTAGGAGACAAGGTTTGTGACTTTTCATGTTTGTTTTCACTTTCTTTTTATATTCGTGAGTATTTGGTTAGCTTATGTCCACCTCGTCTATTTTTCACTAAACTAATTTCTTGACCCTATAACATTTAGTTATCGAGAAAACTAGTAGGAAAATCACCATAGATAAATTTTTAACTTTTTGGTTTCCGAAAACCTGACTACTAAGCGAGTTCATGATTTGTTTGATGTTCGGTCATCACTTATCCCTCGACATATTAACCGCTTGAATTTACTTTCCTGACTTTTGGATGGTGGAGGTCAAACACGTGTCTTAGCATTGGTGTAAATGGTCTTATTGAGTTACAATCGGCTGCTCTCTCGGAATTGCAATGATTTTGTTTGTGGTATTACTGAGCAGTACGTGCATATTTGTATCTCATGTGATTTAACTTTGTTTGTTGTCAACTTAAATCTATTGATAAGAACAATGATCATATCAAAGCTAACAACATGTGCCAAAGCCTAAGATAGCTTATTTTGTTGCATCATTGGTTTTAATCTGCTCTAAATCTAAACAGCACTCTACGGGGAAGAAATTCCAAGAGATCCTTGAAGAAGCATTAGTTGGCCCTCTCCATGTCGAAGGCGAGCTATACATTGGAATCCCTCCCGGTAAACTTCAACTGCATTATCTTAATCATTTTTTTTAATGTCAGTGAGTGTCAGGATCAGTTTACGTGTATCTTGACTATTCTCTCGAGATAAACTATGATCTTGTCCCTACATCAAAATTGCCTATAAAACACTAATTATTAGATATGTGGTCACCATGGTTGAAACCCTTTTTTTTCCCAAGTCCACGACCACTATTCAACCCAAGTGGTAGTCTTTTTGCATTCTTACGTATAAGCAACCAAAAATTCATGATTATAATGATTTGCAGCTGGGTGTAAATACAACAAGTCTAGTTGCTTTAAGATTGAAAACTTTTTCTGAACTTTCTAATATTCTTTTGCTCATCTCCAGGAGTTGAATCTCGTCTTGCAACACTAAGCCCAGATCTTGACGATCTTCAAAAGCTCTCTGGGATCAATCGTCCCGAATTGCCCTCCACCTTCCAGCCCGCCATGATTGCGCAGTTTGCCACTTCATTAGCACCTCTATTTAATATGCTCAATACTCGCCGTGCCATTATACCAGCCGCTAATGGACATTGCTCAGCCCGCGCACTGGCACGCTATTATGCAGCACTGGCCGACGGCGGTGTAGTACCGCCACCACACTCCTCAGCATCCCAACCAGCTCTCGGTAGCCACCCTCATATCCCTAAATTTTCCTCTGAAAATCCTAAAAAGAAGAAAGCTTCTAGAAGTAAAGACATGCATGCCAATGCAAACATTGACCTTCAAAAGAACCCGAGCTCGTCCGAAACCGCCGAAAGCAGTCAAACCTTCAGGAGTGCCAGCAATAATGTTGCTTATACTAGGCTTCATGATGATAGCAGCAGCTGCAACAATGGCAATGACACCATGTTAAGAGATGATTCAAAGCATGAAAATGGTGGGAAAAAGTTTGTTGTCAAAATGTACAAAGACCCAAGAATTCATGATGCCTTTTTGGGAATAGGAAAATATGAGAATTTCACCATTCCAAATGGGAAGTTTGGATTAGGGTTTTCAAGGTTGAGAACAGAGGAAGGTTCTTTTATTGGATTTGGCCATTCAGGTATGGGTGGATCCACTGGTTTTTGTAATATAGATCACAGGTTTGCCATGTCAGTGACCCTCAACAAATTGTCGTTCGGGAGCGTTACCGCCAGCATAGTTCAGCTTGTTTGCTCCGAGCTGAATATCCCGCTGCCCGTGGAGTTTTCGTCACTCGGGTCTTCTGATGAACAGCCTAATAGAGTGCCAACTCCTTTGATTAATTAAGGATGAAAGAACAAACAAATCTCTCTCATCATACAAAATACATAATCTTAATGTAACTCTAATGACAATTTTTCATAATCTACAAATTCTTATCGATCGCAAGCTCTATCAAAATATCGAACAATCATATATAATGAACTCGATGTAACGTTAACGATTTAGTCCATAGCGTTTGGATGATCAAATACAAGAATTATATTATTTATATGCTGGTAACTTTAATGATTACCAAAATTGGTATAAAGGGTGTTTATATGATTTTGATTATGAGTTTGAATTTTCTATCTCTAACTCAAAATTGTCATATTCTAATACTTCCTTTTTAGCCATTCAAGAGCAATCATACAACACCATATACCAAAACCATGAAACAAATTTAAAAAGGTGGAAATATTATTGGGGTTGGTGGTCAAAGATTGAAGTGGAAAAAGATGGTGTGGGATCTCACTCCTTTTAACTTAATTGTTCTTAATGTCTTTGCTTTTTCTCTTTTTTTTTTTTTTTTTTTTTCTTTTTTTTTTCCGGTTTATCTCTTTGTTTTCTTTCAGTCAAATGGAAATTCAGTCAAAGATCATAGTTGAAATGCTTTCTTAGAAAGTAATTACAATGTGATATAAGGCATATCCTTGTTAGGTGCACCAATGTGTTAAATATTCTTAATAATGAAAGTTAATGAAAGAAAGAGGCTATCAAAGTGGGTTGAGCTTAAAGATATTTTTGTAAATGCTTTCATTTCCTATGTGATTTGTTCTAACTTTTGTCAAAAGTCATTCGAAATTGAAAGATTAAAAAAACATTATCAGAGCCAGGTTTCGATCCTGGGACCTGTGGGTTATGGGCCCACCACGCTTCCGCTGCGCCACTCTGATTTGTTGATATTGTATTTCTTTAGTATTATATAATTAAGTTAAAGTAGCAGTTTCAAGAAAAAAAGAATAAATATAAAATTTAATATAGAATTTAGTTTATATGATTTGAAAAAAAAAAAAAAAAAATTAGTACATATAATTTGATAAAACCTAAAAAAATATTCATGTTATTCGTAAATCCTAAAAGACTACATTCAAACGAGTTTTTGACGACAATCATTACTTTTAAATATTCAAAATAAATATTCATTCTAAATACTAATTTTAAATATTCTTAAAAACTACATCCAAACAAGTTTTTTACTGCAATTATTACTTCTAAATACTCGAGATAAATCATAATTTTAAATACTTTTAAAAATTACATACAAACAAATTTTTTACTACAATCACTAATCATTATTTTTAAATACTCAAAATAAATTATCATTTCAAATATTAATCGTAGATATTCTTAAAATATTAATTCAAAGTAACGTATTATTATCGATACTAAATGTATCTCAAGTTCGAAAACCCCTCGTGAGGAAGGAAAAAAAAACAAATCAACGTAGTAGAACAAAATTAGTCAAATTTAATTAATATCTTTATTATGATGAAATCATCATTTCCTTAAAATGTTTTTTTTTATATATATAATTGCCTCATTATTATCCACATGACATAAATCTTTGTTCTTTACCAAACCCTAAACATTGTCGAGACCACCGCCACTAGCGTCACCGGCGGCGAGCGCCTTCCGTTTTCCGGTGGCGGTGGGGCAAACGACGTCGAGATTGTAAAGCACAGGAACCATAGAAACAGAGCAAACAAAGACCAAAACAGGGCCAAAAATCCATAGAAGCAACGGCAGGGCGGCGTAGAAGATGCGGTTGCCGACGGTGTTGAGAAGGAAGCCTTTGTCGAGTAAATCGGAGATGTAATCGTCGGTGACGGCGGCGACGGCGGTGGCGACGGAGGGAATGTTGATGAGAATATTGACCTGGTTTATGAATCTGATGGAGAGAGAATGGCAGAAGAAGGAGAGGAGAAAAAGCGTGAGAAGAGTAACGTATTTCAATGCCAACATGAAATCGCCGTGTGCTCCGTAAACGGCGTCGTTTAATGGCTTTTTTATACTGTACGTGCTGCTTAATACTGCCGCTAGTCCCATGCATAGGAGAATTGATGTGGTGGCCATGAGGGTGCATCCCATTATCGTGTTCCTCAAGGATTGGACGGCCAGGATGTTTTTCTTTTCATTATCCTGCCAATTTTTAACCCAAAAACAATAATAATTATTATTATTATTATTTTAGTACAAAACAATAACGGTTAAAATACAATTTTGATTTCTACATTTATCATTTTATTTTATTTTGATTTCTTTATAATAATTGGGAGAGGAGATTTGGACCCATGATCCCATGATCATTCGGTATACGCTAATGTTGGGATACTATTCTTTTTTGTTCTGAATTATTGTAATCTCAAATTGTAACGCCCGAGGTTAGGAGAGGTACATGAATGAACCAAGTTCACATCTGAATGAGAGAGATCTTGGGGATATAGTTTCATGGTTAAGGCTTAAGAGAATTGATTTGTACTACCTATACCACCAAGGTGCACCTTCTTTTTCGGTGGCTCAATCGAAGGAACTTCACAGTTAAACGTGCTTAGCTTGGAGTAGTCCTACACATGAGTACAAAACATGCTAAAAGGACTCGGATTCCAAGTTCTCTGTCTTTTTTAATCTTATAGAGAATAAATTCATATTTAAAACATAAACTCCAAATACATTTTTCCAAGTTTTGATCAAAAACTTAACAATGCATACACACACACACACATATATATATATATATACACATACATACATACAACATGTGGGCATATATATATATATACACACACATATACACATATATGTGTATAGAAAATATACATTAACAAAGTTATATCTTTCTATATTGAGAGAATAATTCTATCTGTAATGAATAGAAGATTAAATAGAAATGGGATAATGATTCAAAAGTTAATCTAATGTTTTTCAAATCTTAAACAGAATAGACCCAACAATAAACCGAGATTTCGCGTTTGATCATTATCAAAAGTAGAAGAATTTAGTTTTTTTTTTGTCAATATATATAGAGAGAGAGAGAGAGAAGGAGAAATAGAGAAATTGAACCTGCAAAATGGTAGAGATCCAATAACGTCTAGCATTAGTATTAATACCAACGAGAGTTGTGAAAGGTTGAGTTCGAACTCTATGCCAAAGCCATGCATGATATCCAATGTTTATCAAAAACCCTAAAGGAACTAATACCATATCCAAATAACACCTCCTCCATTCAAAAACCATCTCTTTATTTTTATTTTTATTTTTTTTTAATTTTCTGGTTTTTTATTTTTCTGCACTTGAAATGGCTGCTGAAGAAAACACTTATTTATAATAGAAAAGTGAGAGAGATGAAGGCAATGAATGCATGTGGACTTGATTGATTTCGTGATTCACTTGGTTAAGAAATGAAACAACTTTTGTTTTTTTTTTCTTTTTTTTTTAAAATTTTTTTTCCTAATTATTGATTTTAAAAGCAAAATAAAATATTTAAAAAATGTGTAGTATTGAAACTCTCATGACATACATAAAGAAATTATATTAAAGTTGTTATACCAACAAAAAAAAAAAAAAAACAAAACGCTTCTTTTTACTTTATGGGTTACTTTTAATTTCTTAATTTTAAAACGGTCCAAATCACAATTGTAAGTGAACAAAAAGATCCTGTGTGTGTGTGTGTTTTGTGCATAAGATGAGCATGAATTTCGTTTGATCGGACGATCGAGAATAATTTCTTTCGTCTTTTTTAAATCACTTTTCTATTTTCTTTTTAAAAATCATTTTTTATTGGTCTGAGGATTATTTTTCACTTTCTTTAACTCCTTATTTTATTTTATTTTTATTTCATTTTTTCTATAATTATTGAATTCTTTCCCGGAAATAAAATAATCAATTCTCTTCGGAGTTTTTTTATCTAAATTATTGTTTTCACTACAAACATAAATAACGATTCTCCCAACAATCACTTTTGTTTTTCTATTTTTCCCTAATTTTCATTTTCTTCGTAATCTAATCAAAAATTAATATTTAACTTGTGACGCTGTTGAATTGGAATAACACCAAACAATGAAATCACTGCGCCACTGACCCAGAAAATGAGACCTAAAATAGCTTTAAAAACTCAATTCTTTAATAATATTAAATCAACAAACAAAATATACAATATAGTAATAAAGAAGTACTTTTTTTTTTTTTTGAAATTAATATGAAATTTAGGCAATGTTTTCTTCTGTCTTTTTATTATTTTATTTATTATTATTATTTTTTCAAATTTATTTAGAATTCTAACAGATTCTTTTTAAGTGGAGGAGGTTAAGAATTTGAGGTATTATAAGTGGCCGACAGTTATTTGTAATTGTTTGTGTATTCCACATTAGGCCAGTATTATTGGCTTTCTCGAATGCTGCCTATTTCTTTATTTATTATTAATTTTTTAAATCATTAAACTTTCATTTTAATTCACTTAATAAACGATATTTTTACTTGCAGTAATTTTCTTTTACCTATATTTTTATAACATTTTGAAGAATCAAGTAAAAAAAAATAAAAATTACATTTATATTTATATTTATATGAAAAATCGAAAAATTAATAAAAAAATATAATCACTTTCAAAAAAAAAAAAAACATGATCTCTCATTCTTTTTTATAATACAACATTTACAATATTATATTAAATATATTAATGATAATAGATTATTTTTTTATGATTTATTTATACATATAATTATTTTGTGAGAATATATTATCGAATATAATTTTCCTCATACTTCAATAAAAGTAAGTATAGAGAAATATAGCGTCTTTCACTGATCGAGTAGATACTAATGTATTACTAGTGTCAGCTGAGCTCTCGCTTTGGCATAGACATAGCGGCGTACACTTTGGAATTTAAATGTATTTAACCTGGTTTATGAAAACATAAAATAATAATAATAATAATAATAATAAAAACAAAATTAGATATAAAATTGTTCCATATTGAGGGTGGTAGTTTTGGACTTCCTTCTGGTACAATTCGTCGTTTATGGGCCCTGCACGATGCTGATCTTTATTAAGGCCCAACAATGAAACACCTTAAATATTAGTTTTTCTTTTTTAAGAAATTATAAAAATATAAAAAGTGCAAATTTAGCGTAATAAAAATAATGGTGAAAATTGTGATTATATATATATATAAATATATATATATATATATATATTAAAAAAAAAAATTAAGTTCATGACCTTATACATATGTGACAAATTATGCCTACTTTGTTAGTGATTTCAAAAAAAAAAAAAATAATAATAATAATAAGTAAATTTTATTAAAATTACATATTTTACTTTCCCAACTTACTATCATTTGAAAATCAATCAAAACAATCTTTTCAAGTGTATTTAGTCAATTCTAAAACATTTTATATAAAGTTTCTGAAAATAATACATATTTTTTCGAACATGTGACCACATAGTCTTTAGATACATTGATGTTGCTGAACTACTACTCTTTTGATTTGTTTTTTTAGTTCTACTTCAACTCAATTTAATGTAAATCAATTGTTTTCTATATCCACGAGTTTTATTTGAAATTCGATATTAATTTTAGTAAAACATCGAATAAATTGTTAAAATTGAATATTTTGTTTATAAGTTTATGATTATATTCAAAGTTGATGAAACATGAAGTTTAGTGTAAATAATATTGTCAATTTAGGGTACAATTTTTTTTTTCATTTGTTTATTGAATTATCATAACAACAAATGCCTTTTCCTTATTTTTATAATTCAATTATTAACAACTGTCTGTTCAAAAATTATATATATTTATTTATTTATTTGTTTGTTTATTTATTTCTTAACAACTGTTTCTTACAAATTTAGTAACAACTCTTCAAAAAGAAAAAATATTCACAGCCATATTTTGAGTACTATAAATAAATAAATTGTATATATTATTCTTTTTGTTCATAATTGCTTAAACAATTAAAATGACTAATAACAAGAACTTAAAATGAAAATAGCTCACAAAACTCCATGGAGCTATTTGTTTGCAAAATTGTTGAGTGATTAGAAATAAATAATTACTTTAAGTGATTATAAACAATAAATTGTTATAATATAACTCGTTTGGATGAGGTTTTAATAGAATAATTATAAAAGTTCGTTTTTAATAGCTTCATACAACTCTAAAACAAACACCTCCCAACTAAATATATAGCTTTAATAATTGATATGTTTTGTCAACTACAAAATATAAAAGAAAAAAAAAACAATAATAAAAGTGATACAATCTCCACACTGAAATATATTAATTAAAAACAAAACAAATTGTTTTTACTGATCAGAAAATTATAGATTTGCTGGTAGGTAGTTGTTAAGTCAAACAAATTATTTGATAACCTTTAATCATTGGCTGGTATAAAAATTAGGTCCAATTTATGTATTTTATTATTATCATAAATTTATTATTTCATATTTTGCTCATAATTTCACAACTACTAAGTACTAACTCTTGGTTGGTTTGTCAATAGCCAATTCAACTATCCCAAATCAAAGTAGTTTAGTTTCAATATTAGTTAAATCTCCTATTAATTTTATTTTTTTCAAATTATTGAAATATTATTCTTTTAGTTTTTATATTGAGAAATTCCTACCAATATAACATTTTCATTCACTATTTTTAATTATAACCATAAAAAAATCATATAACATATTTTCATTCATTTCTCAAGAATTCTAATTTAACAAATTTTTGGCGATTCAATTGAGAATTATCAACGAAGACTATTTGTTGAAGGTTAGATTAAAGTGTGAATATTTTAATTATTTTATATGTATCGATTCAATTTTTTGTTATATAATAAATATTTTTCAAAATTTAACTATACATTACCGAGCTTTTTTTTTTATAATATAGAAAACAAGTATATTGAATTTCTCTCCATAATATTTTAGGGTAAATTAAAAATTTGGCCCATATGGTTTGAAAAAAATTAGAGTTTATTTAAA
>JBBMEG010000018.1:2146283-2166814 GCA_037832605.1 Cyclanthera cordifolia
GTTGCTTAGTGGAGGTGGATGGTCTTAACCATCTTGTGAGTGTTGGTTGGTTTAAATGGTAGTGACTTAATGTTGTTTTCCATTTTATATTTAAATGCATCTCTATTTAATTTTTTGCTTGCCCATAATGTGTTGTTCTTTGACTTTGTGTTAAAGATGTGAGTATTTTCATTTCATTAAAAAATTGAATTATGTAGTTGATGCATGTTCTTTTGAGATGGTGTTTGACATGTAGTATTTAGGCAAAGCAAATGTGAAATATGGATTAATATTATTAGAGGAATATGTTGTAGACAATTTATATTTTGTCTCTAATTGTGTTGTATTTCAAGGTTACTTTATAAAACTAAGCATGCTTGAAAATATGTAATACTTGTTTGCATTAAGTTTACTTTTGCATGTGTCAAAGTTTTTTTTTTCCTTGATTGTTTTAGTAAGAAATATTGATGAGGCTATGGTTTTGAAATGAACTTTGTGTTTATGCCATTATTTAATTGTTTTGATATTGATTAATTGATGTTTTTCTTTTAGCTTGATTAATGAGAGTGGAATTAACATTGTATTGCTGTGTTTATTTAAAGTAAAGCCAAGGTGTATATTGTTATAATTTTGTTTGGCTTAACCTTTAAATATTACAATTTAAATAAATGTTAATTTGCTTAATTGAATTAAAATGTGTTTAGGTTAATTAAATACATTTTACGTCAAGATTAATAAAAAGAATCATTAACTAATTAAGAGATTAGTTGCAATTAGTTTTATAACTAATTAGAGATTTAATTAGGTGTATACATGTTTATTAAATCCATGTGAACCCCTTGTTTAAATCTTATGAATATGACATTGGTTCATTAATTTGAGATTAAGCATTTTTCGGTGATTCTACATATTCGAAATTAAAATAGAGCGAGTCAATTTTACTTGAGGCATTTTTTTGTGTAAATACACAAAAGAGAGAAAGTGTGCGAAACCCCATATTGTAAGGGTTTCTCGTTCTTTTTCATCTTCACTAAGAAACCCAAATTGCACACCACTTGGAGAAAAACTGGGAGCCTCAGATGGCCGTATTTGAAGCTGCCTGGAGAGATCGCACGCCTGAAGAGCAATCTGTCAGCGATTTGCTCATTCACTGGTTGTCGACAAAGCCATTGGTTGTTGAATGCTTGCCGTTTGGAGCCTTGGCAGAGTGAATTTGGCAGCCCAAATAGCTGATTGATTGGAGTACACAATCCACACTGTTTTTGGGTTGCATTATGCAGTTTGACCATATTCTAAGGTTTTTCTACATTGATTCGGGGTTTTTTGGAATTTCAATCAGAAGAAAATTGTGGAGTATTTTTCCTTGGATCTTGAATCTTGAAAGCCATTGGGGTGGAGATTCTTGAAGGAATTAGTGTGTTAAGGTGGTAATTTTTCTTTCCTCATGTTTAACTTTAGATTATGTTTAATTTCCATAGCCGTATGGTAAATTGTTTGTAACTTTGTGGTTAAAATATTCCTCCAATAATATTGTCTCGTCTAAGCCAAAAACTTAGGCGACGTGGAGGTAAGTCTTACGAAACCACGTAAAATTATTGTGTAATTTTTTGCTCTTTATAGTGTTTATAGTTGATAATTTATGTTAAATGATTGCTGCCAAAATTTTTCCAGCAGTAATATAAAACCTCAAATTTGGCTAGTTATTGTATAAAGAACTATTGTATGCTAAGAATAGGTCCTAGAAAAATCCGAGCAATATGAATGACTTACAAAGATATGATTTTAAGACAAAAATAAACGAAACACGCCTATTGAGTTAGAACACTGCAATAGATTCTTTCTTCAGAACATAAGGGTAAATTATTTAGTAAGTAGAAACGAACACACCAATAAAGAAGATTGGACAATAGTGAAAATTTTTAAAAAGATAAAACATAACACAGTTAATGAATAATACTTAAACGAAAAAATATGAATCATAAATGTATAATAAATACACTCTATTTAGTATAAAAAAATCTTTTCATTTATTGATGCAATGGGCAGAGATGGGATTGGGGATATGGGCCCACCACTGCCCCGATGCGCCACTCTAATCTAATATTATATATTTTATTTATTATTGTACATATTTTGTATATTTGTTGTTTATTTCAGATTAATGAAATTTTGGTTAAAACACTCGAAATTTGAACCATGTTTTTATATTTGTTGCAATTTAGTTCTTATAGTTTCAAATGTAAAATTTTAGTCTATAGAGTTTCAATAAAATTTTAAAATGGTAAGGATACTTTTGAAGTTTTTTTTTTTTTTCTATAAATTTGTTTAATAATAATTTTAACACGAAAAAAATCCAACTAATATATTTTAAAAAATTTAAAGAGTAAAAAGCTAATGTTGTGAATGATATACAAACGATACGTGGTCGAATTGAGCCTGACACATCTTTATACACACTGCATGCAACTACGCGGCTGGGTTAATGGAAGTCTGACTCTTTAACAACATTCCAAGTCTAAATATGCCTAATTAATATAGATTACAATATATGGTGACTCGTCCAATGGTTACCCTCAACATGGCACGACCTGGGTCCATGTTTATTGCGCACCCACTAGCTCGAATCAAGGAGTAGGCTTTCACCCTAATCATAACCTCAATCTACGTGACTCGAAACTAGGCTATTAGAGTTTTGAACCATAGTTCAATCCAATCTTTGGATGATGAGAAGTGCAACTTCTAAACATGAACTTAGAGTTTAATCGAACACCCTCTACATACTTGATCTGTCGTCACATACAAACATACACAAAAGACTACAAACAATCATCCTAACATGATACTAGCAAGTAATATGTGTCTAATAGACATGTTGGCATAACACAAAATATACATGCCTCATTAGCATGAGCATGTAGCAGGCCACATCTATGTATATATATTCAATCCACTAAATAAAGCATACATTGGAGTTCACAATTTCACTAAGTCTAGCATGCTTTAAAAATAAATTAATTCACTAGACATGCTCATCAGATCATCCAAGATAGAGGTAATATATACACATCAATAAACTAGTCAATTCAATTAATTAATTTGAGGACTACATTACTCGCTAGAGGAAAGCCCTTACCAGAATAGCTGATATGGAACCGAACAATCCAAGTTTTTTAAGCATTTCACTTATCAACACGCCTCAACATATTTTCATAAATTATCATTGATTTAGAATTAACGTTACATTTACTAAGTAGTTTAAAAGATTTATTAATAGATTTTACCCATGAATAAACCGCACAAAATTGTTTGAGGTTTGACAACAAGGATTAGAAGTCTGGCTTGACTCAAACAACAACACTTAACTCAGTAGGAAATTACCATTAATTTGGAGACAGTAACAAACTAGGCTTTTAATGAAGTAACTAGCTCCAATATTGAGTAAAAGAGTGTTATTCATAGCTGTCAATAGCCAGATCAAGGCTCGACAAAGTAGCTTGCAAGGTCTCAGCTCAAATTATATAGGCAACTCAAACAACATCTCGATTTGTAGAATTTGGCTGAAATGTTGAAATAGTGTAGCTACATGCATGAATTAGGCTAAACTACATTCGGATAAACTCTGGGCAGATCATGTCAGCTTTGTTTCACATATAAATTGTTTTTCGCGATTGGAACCGTGATTGGCGCTATCTCGAGGCGACACACTCGAGACTCGAATTGGTTGTGATCGAACGATTGTTAGGGGTTTGCTCTAAAGATCTAGTAGTTTGTATATTTAAGAACAAGCATTTAATGTTAAACATTTTTTTTTTTAGTTATTAATAAGAGTTATTTTTTTTCATAAATTGCGCATTTATTCAGCCTTATCGCATTAATTGGATTAATGTCGATGTACCCTTGGTTTTTTAGACTAACACTTGGATAAGTATGTGAGACATACAAATGGATTTAGTTCAAAGTTTATAACATAAATGGTCCACAATATATAGACTAATTAAGGCTAGGGTGTCTAAGTGCTGGTAACAATGTTGGTGCGACCCACTTTGCAAGATTTACAAACAACTTGATTCTGGTTGTTCATGTGGAGACATGTGAGTGGAGGCGCCTATGCGAAAAAGAAGTTTTTACAAAAGATGAGACAAAGTTTTATGATCGAGAAATTAATAAAGTTATATACACGTACAACGAATTTCACTAAGAAAGATCACATGTCGATGTGATCTTAATCCTGAGAGACTCACAAACTTCTGCTTTATGAAAACATCATTTGATATGCATGGGTGAGACAAGTCAAACAACACTAGGTCGATAAGCCTCCCACGTTGGAGATTGTCATAATGAGTACTTGGAAATGCAACGTCACAAGAAGAAATTCAAGTCTTCCTTAATATTATGAAAGAAGTAGAAATATTCCCTTAAGAACTATGTTTGGGGTTACACTACAAGAAAAAAATGCTTTAGGTGACAGAGGCTTCGACAAAGGAGCTTTTGTTCGTCGCCTTTGGCACCATAAGGGGATAGAACTTGGCTCTAGTCTAAGGCAACATAGCCATGTTTCGTCGCCTTAGGGTGACCAACTTTGACATTTTGCTTTTCATTTTTGGGGAACCACTTAAGCTAATGCGACAGAAACTTGGGTCTCTATCTCAACATTTTGTTTTCCCCCTAAAAACAAAAATGAGGGGAAAATGTAAGGCTAAGGCGACGAAATCTTACTTTTTTCGTCGTCTTAGCTCGAATGTTTTAATTTTTTAAAATAGGCTAAGGCTACGGAACATTATTCCTACACCTTAGGTCCCTGCTACATAATACAAATTAGCGATTCTTCTTTGATTTTCTCACTTTTTTCTCCCTCAATCTCTCAAAATCCTCCCAAAATCTCTCTCCGGCCACCATCACAGTTTGCCACTCGCCGACCACTTATGCTCGCCACCGATCACGATTTGCTCGTCGCCCATATCACAATATTGGTTTAAAAATGAGTCATTCATCCTTGCCAGCTAAGCAAAACAAGTTTTTAGAAGTTAACCGGTTGTGTGGGTTAGATATTTTTGATCTGACAACATTTGATGAAGCGAGCAATGATGAACTAGAAGGTAAAAATCAATTCATTAATGACGACGACGAGGGTGTTGAATCTACTGACACAAAAGTGTCAGTTTTTTTATTTATTTCTTTTCCATTACTAGTGTTGCAGTTTTCATCTTGGTTTTGTTAGACTTACAAAAAAAATATATTGCTAACTCTTGTAGGTTATCATTATGCTTGCTGGTTTGAGAAGTAGGGCGGACTCTTTCTTCGATGACAATGAAAATGACAAATGTGTCCCTGCTACTATTGATTCGACTAATAAAGCTGGAGGTAATACAGTTTATGTACAATGTTACTTTACATTATATTTTTTCAATCATTTACTAACATTTGTGAAACAGCTAGTAGTATCTCGACTGGTCGCTCTCGTGGACATTCTAGGGGAGAACTTTTGAATAAGATAGTGGGAAAGGAAGGAAGAATAAATGTGGAATTCAGTGAAAGGATAAGGAGGCGATCGGGAAAGAAGCTAACACTCTGAGCAACCAGATAAACGTACTTGTGCAAGAGTGGTTTCCAGTTCCTACACAGAATTTGCCAGAGATTACTGAGGCGGATATTGAACTCGTGAAGCAAAAACCACTGGTAAAGTAACATCTAACTTAGTTTTTTGTTTACTATACATTTTTAAATATACATGACTAACTTCATTTCAATGTATATTCAAACTCCAATAGACACATTTCGAACTGGATTTGGATAATCTCACAGTGAGGTCTACTATCGAGAATACGATGCAGAACATACTGAAGAACCATAGGTACAGAATGTAAAAACACTATAGGTATGTTGTATGAACAAATAAGTTTTTTGTTTAGTATACATTTCAATTTCTTTTAACTATTTTAGTTTGTTCTATTAGGAATACGCCTTCGGAGGATCGACGCAATAAACTCTATCATAGGGTAACTGATATCAGAGATTGAGAATACATGTGCAATCGATGGGAGTCAGAGGAAATGATAGGCAAAAAACTGAGAGAGGAAAGAAAGCACGGGCAGAATTGCCTTACAATCATCACGTGACCCATTTTCCTTTGTGAAAATCGTTGAAGATGTATGTCTTTATTTATTTCATTTCCATTAATGTATTTCCTATGTGATAATTATAAAATTAATTTATTATGTTTATGAATGTAGAAAATGACAGAGGGTGAAGACGAGATGGGTCCAATCAAAGTCTTTAGGGATGTGCGTTATAAAGTACACTATAATGAATTTGAAGGTCGTTGGATTAGTGAACAAGCAAATGAGTCCTATGTAAGTTCATTATCTACTTAACATAAATGAATTTTATGTTTAATTTATATATAATTTTATGTTTCTATTTATACATGAGAAGATGATCAAATTGAGGGATGAATGAAATGCAGCTGGAACGCCTTTAACCTAGGAAGAAATATGTGAACAAGTGCTAGGTAGGCGCACAGACGGAATGCGAGGCACTACCTATTTGCCACCATAAAGAAGAAGAAGATCTTCCTCTTCAATTTCAAGGGCTTCCGCTGCCTCAACACAACGTGAGATGGTTGAGAGGATGACAGCTGTAACAGCTGAAAACATTCAGCTACGTGAACGAATGACTCAAATGGCTGAAGCACAAGCTAGGATGATAGACCGACAAGCAAGGTTGAGGGAAACACAAGCAATTCTTCACGCCCAACTAGTCGAGGTTTTAAAGAGGCTCGACAGTGGTGGCTCGTCATCTAAGTAGAAAGGTAAAGTTCTAATATATCTCATAATACTGATTCTTAACCTTTAGAAATTGAACTTGTTTAAATTGTTTTAGCTATCCTACTGTAAAGATAGCCACTATTTTGAAATATATGTTTTAGCAGGTTTAAATTTTTTGGGTAAATTAAAACTACACTGTCATGTTGCCAAAATTTCTAGAAAATATTTTAGTTTGTGTGTTGTGTTGTCAATTTTCAAGTTTTCTATTTAAACTTCTAACATTCTTATCATTCTTGCTTATTGTAGGTCAAAGTGGATCGCTCTCGCAGCCCATCTCAATTGTGCTACCTCTTTTTGTTTATTATGAGCTTTCAAAGTTGTAAACATTACTTTACATTTCATTTTTAGGATTTTTGTTAGAATTAGGACCACTTTATTTATATATGTCATTTGGACCACTTTATTTGTATTCAATTTTGATATTTATGACAATGTTAAATGTCTATTCTATTTATGTTTTATGTGTTTAGATTTTGAAGTTCAATTTTCAATTAAAAAACACAATCACAAACTAATTCATTTAACAAAAAAAAAAAAAAAAAAAAAAAATCTAAGGCGACGAATATAGGCGACAGAGAAAACTTCCATCGTCTTAGGTCACCCTTAAGGCGACAATCAAGCTTCTATCGCCGATGAGGACCAAAATGCGACGTACGACTTTGTGCATCGCTTTAGGTTACGTCGACGAGGATAAGGCGGCAAAATTTCATGCTTAAGGTAACATAAAGTTTTGTCGCCTTAGGCATTCATTCTTGTAGTGCTAGGACAAAGAGATCTCGTCTCTCATTGGCCAGAGAGGAAATTCGTTCATAGTGAGACTATAAATAACGTGTTCATTATATAAATTAGTGGTGCCTAAAGAGAAAGATGTAATCACAAGGGCAGAACGCCATTTGACTCAGCTATGAATTACGAACAAACTCATGAAGGATCATATCATAGATGACTGATTATATCCGTGGACACTAACTAGTCTTATAATGCGAAAGAGTTCAGCAGAAACCTTTAATGGAATAAGCCTGATGTTAATGAGGAAGGATTAGATTCCAAATCGTTGTAGCTTTTAATGGAATATCTTTTCATTGTAGCTTTTATTGTTTATACAAAAAAAAGTGGTTATTGTCATTATTCTGCCTCTCTTAAACCATCAAACAGAATGGTCAAAGAATGAGGTCCGAAAACATGGTGGAATCTCACACCTTTTTTTTTTTTTTTTTTTTGAGACTAAGTGCATTCTTTCATTCATTTGATAAAATACCCATTGGGCTACAATGTTTTTGATCCAACAAGAGAAAAGGGACCAACCAGTCTGACCCATCATAAAACCACACCAAATTTGTTAGAGAGTGTAAACTAAAACATACCAACTTATGTGCCCCCACATTTGTTTGGCGTGGAGTAAACCCTATTACAATATCCAGAAACACATTCATATGATGATCGATTTCTTGGAGAAGAACCCCTATCGTCGAGTTCCCCAGCGAATTGCTTTTGATAGCCTCCACCAGCACCCTACAATCAGCTTCCACCATCAATGAAGTAGACCGCCATGGGAGGACCAATCTCAGCCCCATCAACAACGCCCTTGTTTTCGCACATAGCGCGCTAACACCTCCGTTAGTGAATCCCGAAGCAGCCATCAAGCACTTCCCCTTTGAATCGCGTAGAACAATACCAAATCCATGCTCATTTTCCGATGTGGCAGCGTCAACATTTAATTTTAGCGTTCCTATCGGTGGAGGAACCCATTGCTGCTTTTTCATACCCATTATCCTTAGGGGCTTCGAAGATTGTAACGCCTTCAGCTCACTCAAATAGTGAAGTAACCACTCAGCTTAGGCATCCGTTTCCCGCGCTGTCTCTCCTTGCTCCCGCTGATTTCTTCTATGCCATAAAGACTAACACACCAGAAAAAAGAGTTCCAGATCATGTTTAGCCAGAGTTTCACAAGCATAGCACATGAATTCATCTATCCCCAAATCTGCCGCCCGAGAAAAATTTAGCCGAAGCTTGAAACACTTCGATAGAGCTAAAACGCAGTTACACAGAAAAAAGGTATGGGTAATAGTCTCTGCTTTACTTTTGCATCCTGTACATTGGACATCAATATTCATGTGGCGATTATGAAGAACTGTTTTTAGCTGTAGTAAGCCATGAAGCATTTTCCACACAAAGATTTTAACTTTTTATGGAAGTATTAATCTCTAGAGTGCTTTCCACCATTATGCAGTGTATGGAGTAGAAGATGTGGATTCGAGATAGTTTAGTGATACCCACAACTTATAGGCACTCTTGACTGTGAACACACCATTAGGGGTATAATGCCATATCCAAGAATCTTCTAGTTGAGTTTGGCAAATGGGTACTTCTAGAATTGCACGCACATCATCCTCCCAAAATAAATCCCAAAGATCATCAACTTTCCAAATCTCATATGAATTAATTAAGTCCGCTACATCCATAGATATTGTGTCAGGGGTTATCAATTGAAAAGTTGATCCACGAAGTAACCAAGGGTGTTGAAAGACTTTTGTGGATCTCCCATTCCCAATTCTTCTTCGTATTCCTTTCTTAAGCAGTTTGATTCCCCATAGCAAGCTTCTTCATACATAAGAGCAATTCACCTTTTGTTTTGCCTCCATCAACCCAATGTCTGGGAAATATTTACCTTTTAATAACCGAGCCACCAGAGAATGAGGGACTTTTAAAATTCTCCAAGCCTGCTTAGCCAACATAGCCTGGTTAAAACCACTAATATCTCGAAATCCCATTCCACCTTGCAATTTAGGCAAACACATTTTGCTCCAAGCTTTCTAATGTATCTTTTTTCCTCCCATTGAAGAACCCCACCAAAAATTCGCAAAGGAAGCTGTTATTTCCTTACAAAAAGCCTTGGGAAGTCTAACAAAAGACATAGCATAGGTAGGAAGTGCCTGACTAACAAATTTTATCAAAACCTCCTTGCCTCCAATGGAAAATAAAGATCTCTTCCATCTAGCCACAACTTTTTGCACCCGTTCTTTGATGTAACCAATAAAGATCTCTTCCATCTAGCCACAACTTTTTGCACCCGTTCTTTGATGTAACCAAAATCAACTCCCTTACTTTTAGATAAATGAGAAGGAAAGCCCATATATTTTTCCAGATGCTCAGTGGATTTCATATGTAATATGTTCCTGAATTAATCTCGTCTCAAAGAAGAAATATTTGGGCTAAAAAGTATCGCCGACTTGCCATAATTCACGCATTGACCAGAGACCAACTCATACTGGCTCAGAATATGTTGAATTTCGTAGAACTCCCTTTGGTTAGCACCACAAAATAGTAGACTATCATCAGCAAAGAGCAGATGTGTAATTGTAGGGCAGTTACGACCAATCCGACAACCACTAAGTTTGTTCTGTTTATGGGCATTCGCAATCAGTCCTGAGAGATATTCTGTGCATATGAGAAATAGATATGCAGATAGTGGGCGTCACCTTGCCTAATGCCTCTTCCTGGCTGAAACCACCCCTTCGACTTTCCATTTATTAGGATCGAGAAACTTACTAAAGTGACACAGTCCATAATAAGAGCAACTAATTTAGAAGGAAAACCCATGTACTCCAACATAGAGCGCAGGAAAGCCCATTCAACTCAATTGTATGCCTTACTCATGTCAATTTTTAAAGCAGCTGCACCACCTCTTCCTTGCCTCTTTGTCATAATATGTTGCACGCACTCATAACTTACAATTACATTATCTGCAATCTGTCTACCCGGTATAAAAGCACTATGTGCCTCGCTTATTAGGAATGATAAAACATCCTTCAGTCTATTCGCAATGGTTTTGGCCATTATTTTATAGGTTACATTACATAGGCTTATCGGACGAAAATCGGCTGCTAACGTAGGATTCTTCATCTTTGGTATAAGAGCAATGTTGGTATGGTTAAATGCTTTAACAGAAGAGCTCTCATTCAATATATCTAGACATGTATTAACCATGGATTCACCTACAGCCTCCCAACAATGCTGGTAGAAGAGAGCTGGTAATCCATCAGGCCCAGGTGCCTTTGAAGGATGCATTTGGAATAAAGCTGTCCTGATTTCCTCTCTTGTGAATTGTTTATCTAGCCCGTCAGTATTGGTAATATACACCATATTCTTCCTCGTATCAACCAAGTTTGTATTAGATGAAATGAATACTTTCCTGAACGTACTAATGAATTCTTCTTCAATACATAAATCATCATAATACCATTCTCCGTTTGTGCCCTTTATCCGTGATATACAGTTTTGTTTGCGCCTTAGTGTAGCCTTTTTGTGAAACCATTTCGTATTTCGATCACCCCACTTTAGCCAGCTCTCTCGCGACCGCTGTTTCCAATAAATCTCAACAGACTCGCAGGCCTTTTCCAATCGTGTCTCCAATTTTAAAATCAAAGCAAAGTTTGGTGTTGGAGTTTCATCCATCAGTTTTTTAATCTCATTTTTCAGAATCTCAGCTTCAGACATGATAGATCGATTCTTTTGTCTCCCCCACGGGCCTGACACCTCACAAATAGATTGGAGACGTTTCACAATGCATGTAGGATCCTCCCCATCTTGTGGCCTATACCAAGCTTGTTTTACTAACTCACTGCAATTTTCGTCACTTAGCCATCACTCATCAAAATGGAACCTTCTGTGTGGCCGAAACTGTGTCATCACATTCAAAAAGCTTATCAAATGACTCATTTGCAAGAAAGCAATCTAGCCTTTTCATAATATGAGAAGTTGTCGTTCTTTTGTTTGACCAAGTAAATCGCTGACCAACATAACCCATGTCTCTCAACTTAACATCATCCATAACAACACGTAATTTCCTCATATTTTTTGATTGTTTTGCAACTCCTCCACGCTTCTCAGACATCCACAAGCACTCATTGAGATCCCCACCTACTAGCCATGCTGCCTCATCACCATCATATATTTTACGTATGAGTTCACATGTTAGATATTTGAATTTTGTTTCTGGGTATCCATGTACCCCAGTAAACTGCCACGACATAGTCTACCAACAAACTTGGACATCAATATGATTTTTGGAATAAGTTCGGAGAGACACAGATACCAAATTGCACCATAGCAAACATAATCCTCCACTATTACCCACACTTGGAACTTTAAAGCAATTATCGAATCCAAGCTGGTTTTTTACATAGGTCATTTGCATACTTGGACACTTTGTTTCAGATATACACCACCTTGGGACGACATATTTGGACTATGCCGAAGATCACGGAATGCTTGAGGTTTCCCCTTCCCTCTAGCATTCCAACAAACACAATTCATAATCCCCGGCGAGGCTGGTTCCCAGCCTTGGCCGAACTATTAGAATTTGTGTCAATTATACCTTTAATCCTTTTATGTACTCCTTCCATATCCTCCAACAGCATTGAATCGGGCTTCCGTTTCATCTTCTGTCTCATCTGTTCAATCATCACATTCTCTTCCATATGATCCGTATTCTGGCATATCTTTTCCCGAATCTTCGAACTCCTGTTCTACATCAATCCCTCGGTTTGATACAACAGCCTGCAGTACCTGTATATCTTCCACATTCGATTTCCAATTCTGCACCTCACTTCGTACGAGTTTGTCTTTCTTCCACCCAGTTTAACCGGCTGATCTAGCTCCCTCCCATCTATACTTTCGTAATCTGTTGGCTTTATTTCTATTCCATATGTAGTTCGTTTCACTTTTCCCAACCACAACATCTGTGCCTTCAACCAGCCCCCATATTGACATTTCACTATATTTGCTCCCTCCCCTGCCTTTGGACATTCTTTGTTAGAGTGCCCTATTATCCCACAACATGCAGTAACAAAAATCAGCCAGTCTTTCATATTGGACACCATAGCACTTGATCATTCAGAGACATGATTTTTACACCCCTCGTCAAAGGTTTTGTAATATCAACCTTCACCCTTATCCGAATCAGAGGACATGTCCGTCCATCTTCATCAGCCTCAACGCATAAAACAATACCCACCATTGAGCCAACTTTCGTGGCCATAACACTTGTCATACAGTTAAATGGAACATTATGAACCTGGATCCACATTTCAGAATAAGAGAAATTGGGAGAACTAACTTGCTCGTCAGCTTTTGGGGTAACCATAATTAGGAGAGCTTTATCATAACACCATGGGCCTTTAACTAAGATCCGTCTTTTTTCCATTGTTGTGCGGAACTATACAAAAAATACATTCTCCCCCGCTATTTCCATCCTAGTATCCACATGACACTGCCAGACCGACTTCATAACCGCCCGGAACGATTCGAAGTGAACTCTTTTTGGCGTAACCACTTTTATCATGACACACCGGTTGATGGTTTCCCTGTCGTAAATTGGGTCATTTAACACAGGGGTCACTCCAACATTCTCCGAGTCTGTAAGATTTAACAACTTCCATCTATCCACAATATCATCCATGATAATTCTAACCTCCATGTAAGAAAGCAGAATTCAGATCAGCAATTCCAAAACTTTCACTACTAATCTTCGCAGAAAAAAGACACGCAGCCACCAATCCCAGCCACCAATAACTGTAAACCCCACAACAGTTACTAAAAATAGAGAAAACCACCCACTCTATCCTGAAAAATAACTCCAATGCAGAGAGAGAACTCTTATAAAATGAGAGATAGGCTTGTGGGAATCTCACACCTTTAACATAATGTTAAGACATCTCTTTGTTTTATTTTGTTCAATTTGTTTTGTTTTGCTTTTTTTTTTCTTTTTTTTTTTAATTACTTTTTCAATGAGAAAAATGGAAATTATTCAGTCATCCGATAGTTGAATTGCTTTCTGAGAAAGCGATTACGTTGTGATAAGGCACATCCATGTATGCTTTAATTTTAATATCCGTTAATATATATATATATATATATATATATATATTTTTTTTTTTTTTTTATCGACTACATTAAAATTTGTAATAGATAAAAATGGAGAGAATCATTTTGTTTCTCTTTAATTTTTAAAAGAGTAAATCTCTTCCCCCACAAGAATTTGTAACTGAGCTCTACATTTTACTTAGATGACATCATTAAGTGTCCTAAAAAATATATTCTTTCTAATATTTTTATTTTTTTTTTAATTTGTGATATCTAATTTTGTCACTTAAGCAAAATGCGAGGGATGTTTGTTTTGAATTTTTAGTGAGATTTTATAAACGAGCTTCTATAATCACTTTTTAAAAATTTTATATAAACGAGCTATTATTACAATATATTCTTTATAATCACTCAAAATAACTCCTCATTTCTAAACACTGAAAATAAACACTCCACAATTTTACAAACAAACACCCCTAAAAGTTTTTTCCATTTTTAAAGCTGCACATAAGAAATAGATGGTCAGAAACTTTTTTATGGTGAACAAGGTAAGAGTCTCCAAAGAATGACAGAGTAACCGAAAACTTGAGTTTTGAAGATGTCCTCCTTTTACGATTTCAGATTCGATACTTGCTTATAACATTAATTTGTAGACACTTATCATGTCTCAATTCTTCGATATGTCTCGGAATCGCGTCTTGTGAACCGTCAATGGTATATGAGTTAAAAAGATCGTAAGTTCTAAGTTTTCGAAATCAAAAAAAAAAAAACCAAATGAGCTTTCTTTGTCAATCAAATTTTCGTTCTCTATAGTACAGCAAAAGGAGGTTTTCACCTGTCCAAAATAAAGTTTTTTTTTTTGGAAAGCAAAAGCACAAAAGAATGAATTGGGAAAAAATAATTATTGAAATGAAAATACAGTTTATATCAGAGCCAGGTATGGGTAATAGACCAACCAATCTTCTGTGGGTGTCACTTTAATTTGATGTTATTTATTATTCAATATAATATTTATTTTATGCCCATTATTTATTTTAAATTAAAATATCATTTAAATCCATTAATTTTCATTTAAATATTTTATTTTATATTAAAGTGTCGGTGACGCGTTAGTTTTATTATTTCGTGGTGATCCAATTCAACTCCATGGTTATAGGTTCGATCAATCTTTACCTCTCATTTACTTGAGAGTAATGACGTTCTCTATAGTTTGATTTTTATATTATAGTCTCATTTTCCTAATTTATACTAAAAAATATATATACTATATTTTTAAATGTGAGTTCAGTAACAGATCTGTACCTCTAACTTTTAAGTCATTACTGTAACTCAACCTGACTTAAAAGTTTTTTTTTTAATTGAAATTGGTTATTAATCATAATTGTATTAAAACGATAATGGAGTAAATACATTTCTAAAATTTGTAAAAATAAAATAATTGAGAATGTTTTTTCCAGAAAAGTTAACCAAAAAAAAAAAAACTAATATATAGTTTAATTCTAGATTTTATTGAATAAAATTGGATATTTATATGGATCAAATTTATATTTTAATATTAACTAGAATAAAGTTGAACTAAAATATGTTATTTTTAAAATTTTTATATATACATATTTATTTATTTAAAACTTTATTTGAGTTTCAAACTTTAACGTCAAAGAGACAGATTCCTTGTTGAATGCATAGGGAAAAAAATAAGTTCCAAACGCATGATTTATTTTTAAAAGAGAAAAATAAAAAATTAAGCAATATATTTTATATTTATTGACATGATATTTTTATATTTTAAGAAAAAAAAAACGTGTTCTGCAGTTTTGCTTTAAGATAAAATGTTAATGACCCTAATTTATAATTATTATTTTCTTTAAATTGAAAATCAAACTGTTTAAAACAATTTTATTTTTCTTTAAACTGAATTAAATCAAACTATTTTAAGAAAAAAAAAAAAAAAATACTGTTGTGTAGTTTTTTCAGTTTTTTTTTTTTTTTTTAATTATTTAAAAACTGGTTTGTTGGATAACCTGTGACAAACCAACAATGAATGTCGAATGTTCCATTTTGAATGTATCATAATTGAAAACCTGTTTAACAGCATGCACGTACCTATAGAATTAATCATGAATGTCGAATGTTGACTGTGTGTATAATAGAATGTGTTACATCTGCCTAATTGCATGTTATTGTAATGCTATGATCATGTTCATTTGGTTTAGGAAGAGCATGTAGGTTCGAATACCTAAGCTTTTCTTCTCCCATCGTGTGTTGTTTGCATTAGATCGTAGGATTGTTTTGGAAGCTTTAAGCATGGTTAAGAGTGTCGAGGCATAATCCTTCTTTTTCACTATGAGCATGTGAGCTAGATTGGCTAGACATGTCTCTTTTCTGCTATAGGGTTGCTCTGTTTGCTTGCACGACACGTTAGGGTGGGGTTCTTCATGAGGTGTAGGGCTAGACATGGCTAACAATCTCTTGACGGATATAGGTTATTGTTATAAGAGACTTCACACATTATTAAAGTTTGATATAGGCTGGGGAAAGTGGCTGTCCATACGTGTAACTTAGACGAGTGGCTTGGGATGTGTAAGGTGAGATAGTGGAAATTTTGCATCAGCTGGTTACTCTTTACCGCTAAAGTCAGAGTGGAAACTTGCAAGTAGTGACAGCCAAATTTGCTAGACATAAGTGACTGTCATTCTAGCGCGTAGATTTGTTTGTTTTAGGCCACTGAGTGCGGGGCCTGATGTTTTTGGGTCGGCCCCACTATATCAGGCGGACCTAGGAGAATGTGTCTAGTGCGTAATAATTGGAGTTGTCTTTTATTCATTGTTTGGGTCATTACATATCGTACTTCGGCATAAACGTACCTGTAGTACATATAACATTATCAATAGAATAATTGTACTTTTGTTTATCGTATTGGAAACTTATTTCAAAATATTTTAATTAATTATTCATGAATTGTCTTTCAAGAGAGTTACTCATGTTTTAGAAGAAACTCTACCTAAGTTTATACAAAATTTCTCATTCATGTTAGTAACCTCCATAGTATAACCTTAAATTATGGATCTGATAGTTACATATATAACCGATTGAGGTTTTATTTTGAAAAGTGAGTTCGACCTCCATTACACCATTAAATCTTATGAATCAAACTCGTGATGTGGTGTTGAATTGAATTACCACCTAATAATGAAACCAACACGCTACGGACCCTTTGAATAAATGTGATTTTTTTTTAGTCATGATTATATACACAATAATCATTTTAATGTTTATATTGCAACTCCTACTTATATATTTTTGACCTAAAAAAAAAACTTATATCTTTTAAATTGATTTTATTATTCATAAACTTAGCTTATACACATTTAATTTATGAAAGGATTAAATGCATTCGAAAACTGATATTATCTTATAAAAAATGTTAGGTTAAAATATTGTTTTTGCTCCTAAATTTTTATATTTGTTTTATTTTGACTCGACTTTTAAATGTTCAATTTTAATCTTCAATTTTGTTTTGAGTTCTATGGTTATTAATTAGCAGCATCAATTCTTCCTTATTAAAGTTACTAGCTCCCTCCTATACAATAACTGCTTATAAACTTTGCCTACAACTAAAATTATTGTCTTTGCGTTATGCTTAATTATGTTCATGTAATCATCTTTCTCCAAAACACGGAACAAAAAATAAAACATTTGAAAGTCGAAGCTGATCAAGATAGAACAAAAATTAAAGTTAAGAGACTAAAATTTAACTCGTTAAAAAACCAAAATGATATTTTAACCAAAATATTAATATCATTCTAATCATAGAAAAACTTAAAATTGTTCTCAAGAATTTTGTTTAAGTTTATTTTATTATATTTCTCTATCAATTTCAAAATTATGTCTATGTTTTATTTTTTATTATATTAAAATTTCGTTTAGTATTGATTTCCAAATTTATCATAGAAACTATTATCTTTTTAAAATTAGATGGACTAAAATTAGATTTTGAAAATTTTATTGACTAGAATTAAAGTATTAAAAATTTATAGATAATAATGGAACAAAGTTTAGATATATAAGGATAAATTAAAAAGTAAATTATAATTTAGTCCCTAAGGTTCATCAAAGTTAGAGTTTAGTTTTTATGGTTTGAAATTTTAGATTTTAGTCCTTATGATTTGGAGAAATATATAATTTAGTCTCCATCGTTTGGAGAAATATATAATTTAGTTTATACCGTGAAGAAATAGAATTTAGTCTCTATGATTTGATAAATCTAAAAACAATCCATATTATTCATAAATCGTAAGCAAATTAAGTAGGTAAATGTAATGCATAAATTATGTATTTTTTTTTTCCAATTAATTACTTATCTCATACTCTCATCACTAAACACAAAAATTACTAACTTTTGCGTAGTTTATTCTCAACAATTAAGAACGACGGACTATTTTTTAGATTTTATCTCTTTAGCGACTAAATTCTAATTTTTTAAACTCATACGGATTAAATTGTAAATTTTTCTAAATCATAGGGACTAAAGTTTAGATTTTTGAAACTATAGGGACTAAATTCTTGATTTCAGCGAAGCATATGGATTAAATTTATAATTCAACCTAATTTAAAATGATATTTTAACCCAAAAAAAAAAAAAAAAACTAAAATATGAGGAAAAGTGAGACATTGGGCACTTCAATTATTCCCAATTAAACAATCCGTTACAAAACCAAACGGTCCCAAATTAAGAGCACCCATCAATTAACGTACATACATACATATACATACACACACTAAACAAAACCATTTACCAAACGCTAAGCATTATCGGCATCACCATTAGCATCACCGGCAGCGACCGTCTTCCGTTTTCCGGCAGCGACGGCGGGGCAAACGACGTCGAGATTATAAAGCACAGGGACCATACAAGCAGAGCAAACAAAGACCAAAACAGGGCCAAAGATCCAGAGGAGCAGCGGGAGGGCGACGTAGAAGAGGCGGTTGCCGACGGTGTTGAGGAGGAAGCCTTTGTCGAGGAGATCGGAGATGTAATCGGTGGTGACGGCGGTGGCGCCGGCGGGAACGTTGATCAGAATGTTGACCTGGTTTAAGAATCGGATGGAGAGGGAATGGCAGAAGAAGGAGAAGAGAAAAAGCGTGAGCAGAGTGACGTACTTAAGGGATAACATGAAATCGCCGTGAGCCCCGTAAACGGCGTCGTTTAGAGGCTTTTTTATGCTGTACGTGCTGCTTAGAACTGCTGCTAGGCCCGTGCAGAGAAGGATCGAAGTGGTGGCCATTAGGGTGCATCCCATTATCGTGTTCCTTAGAGATTGGACGGCTAGGATGTTTTTCTTCTCGTTGTCCTGCCATTTTAATTTCAACCCCATAAATAATGCTTTTAACTTTTTCAAAATAATAATAATAATGTTTTGGAAAAAATTTTTAAGGGTAAATTAATAATTTAGTTCTTATGTTTTTTTAAAAAAAATTTAGTCTGTATAATTTAAAAATTTTAGATTTTAGTTGTTATGGTCAGAAATTTATAATTTAGTTGAAATTTTTGAATTTAAAATCTAATAAATAGTTTACGTTAATTGTAGTCTTGGTGAAAAAAATGCACAGATTTTATTTATTTATAAAAAAGCATAATTTTTTATATCAACAGTTAAATATACGTACTTAATTCGCCTACTATCTACGAATAACATGAACAATTTTTTAGATTTTATCAAATCATACCCACTAAATTCTATTTTTTTCAAATAATAATGGCTAATTTTTTTTTCCAAAATATAAAGAGACATTTCTTCAAATCATAAATACTAAATTCTAGATTTTTAAATCTTAAGAAATAAATTCTAGACTAAATTTATGATTTATCCAAAATTCAACCACAAAATAGGGAAATATCGATAAAACTATCTAATAATATTAATTATTAGTTTGATCATAATTGATGAACTGATTAAAATATTATAATCTTTTACGACAGTTCCACAACCTTATTTAGATTCAGAAAATGTTGATTATTATCAATTAGCAAAAAAAAAAAAAATAAAAATAAAAATTTGAGTACATACACCATGTTTAAGCTTTACATTTTCATTTTTACTCCAGAAAAAGAAGGATATATATATATATATTATATATGTTAAATACTAAAATTGATAATCATTAAGATTCTTTAGGTAACAATTGATTTTTCTTCGTCTTTTAAATTTAACCTATAAGTTTCATCTCTTTTATATTTTCTTAAAAGAGTTGGTAAATCCAATCAAATTTTAAAAATCAATCCAAGTTTTTTTTTTTTTTTTTTTTTTTTTTTCAAATTAGATGTAGATACTAAAAGTAAGAAAATTTAATGGATGGAGTAGTTATTTGTAATAAAACAAAATAGTTATTAATTATTATTATTTTTTGCATAGATTTTATTAAAAAAAAAAAAAAAAAAAAAAAAAAAATCTTGAATTCTTAACCTGTTTCAAAACTAAAAATTCAAAAACCCTTTATTTTTTCAAAACTTTATGTTTGATACATTTCGAAAGAAAATATAATAAATAAAAAACAAATCAAAGTGAATTAGGTAAAAATAGTATTCATATATACATAATTAAAAAAAAATTGAATGGTTATATATATATATATATATATACATACATACATATATACATCTTTACAAGTTACAAGTGTTTGAAGTTTTCAAATTGTCGACATCGTTAGTATGCGCCTAATGATTAAAGGTCATGGTACGAGTCCCTCCATATATCCTCAAGAAAAAAGTCGATCAAACTCCGGGTCGAAAACTCAAGCATAAACATAAAAATAAAATGATATTCTTGCAAGAATAAAAAAAGAAGAGATAGAGAGAGTAGAGAG
>JBBMEG010000018.1:2166914-2182731 GCA_037832605.1 Cyclanthera cordifolia
AAAACTCAAGCATAAACATAAAAATAAAATGATATTCTTGCAAGAATAAAAAAAGAAGAGATAGAGAGAGTAGAGAGTAGAGAGAAAAGAGATAGACCTGTAAAATGGCCGAGATCCAAAAACGTCTAGCGTTAATATTAATACCAATGAGAGTAGTGAAAGGCTGAGTCCTAACTCTATGCCAAAGCCATGCATGATATCCAGTGCTAATTATAAACCCTAAAGGAACCAAAATTACATCCAAATAACAGCTTCTCCATTCCAACACCATTTTCTTTTCTTTTATTTTCTTTATTTTTCTCTTCTCACTTCAAAATGCCTACCTGCATATAACAATTAACCTAAGCTCTTATTTATATATATATATTTATATTTATATTATATATAAAATAAAGTGTGAGAGAGAGAGAGAGAGAAATGAAAGCAATGGATGCATGTGGACTTGATTGAAGACGTGATTAACTTGCTCAAGAAATATTAAAACACACTTTCTTTTTCTTTTTCTTTTTTATCAAATTTTTTAAAAGCAAATAATAATAATAATAATAATAATAATAATAATGTGTACACAAAAGTTACCCAAAAAAAAGCACTTCTTTTTTGCTGTATCGTCCTTTAATTCTCACCAAATTTCTCGCACTCGTTTTTTAATGAAAAATAAACCTGGATTGCACTCATTTTATTTGTCCTTCACTCACTTCACACAATGTTAATCATTTTAATTCAAGAAAGAAAATATATAGAATCAATAAAATTGTGCATGTCACTTCGATACGACAAAAAAAAAACACACACACACACACAAGTTACGAGCTAGTTATATCTAAAAAATAATTATAAATATAGTCACTTTTGTTAGAAACTAGATAGTGTGGACATCCATCTCAAAACCAATCGACAATGAGAGGAGTAGCTCACTCTATGTTGTATATATGTCGAAGAACCTCCACCTTAACAATGTAGGATATTTTCTACAAGATGAGTATCTTCAACAATCTCCAACATGCCCCTCAAAATGACACCATTTTGGACTAGATACGAATTTGTGGACCGATTGGCAAGGAGACGAGTATTACATCTCAATACGGATGTTCATATTTTCTAGTTTCTAATAACTTTCAAAAAATTTAACAAATATAATAATTATATTAATGAATATAACATGTACTTACCAGATATAATGAGAGCTCTATTCTATTTATATTAATTCTTTTTATAAATTATAAAAATACGTTAATGTTGTGTTTTTCTTATACTAAAATTATTGTTATTACCAATTAATTTAAACTAACACTGGATTAAATTTAGATATTTGGAAATTAATAAAATTAAAAATAGACTAATATAAAGTAGATAAATAATCGTAATCTCAAAAAAATAGTATTTTAACCTTAATCCGTTGTGCATGTTTTGAGTGGGGTTGGAAGATTTGGACGAACCACAAACATATATATTAAAGAGAAAAAAAAAAAAAAAAAAAAATCAAATCAACTTTTGGAGACACGTCATCGTCACTAAGGACTTAAATAAATTATTTTTTCCAACAACTTTCTAGGTCAGGGTAAAGTTTTTTTTTTTTTTTTATGATTAAAAAAAAATTAGAACTTAGTCCCTCTAAATATAGAAGCATCGATCAGTAGTCGTCTCTACTATACATAAGTAAAAATATTGTAAGTCTGAAATATGAGATCTTGAAAACAGCGTATTTTTAAAATTAAAACTAGCCTTCAGTTATCGCACCACCTCTCGGAAGTGATATCGAGAGATCAAATTTTATTATGTTATAGAAAATTATAAAAATTTGGTTGAATAAAATTGGGATATTCTAGATTTTAAATTTAGGGTTTGGAGATTAGTTAGAGGAAGATGTTGATAGGAACAAGTTTGAAAGGAGTCATGGTGACATTTAAAAATTTGCAATGGTCAAAGATATAACCAATCATATGAGCTTTGGGGTTTAAGGGATAAGAATACTAAAGCAAGATGGTTCAATGGATGACACAAATTATAAAATTAAAATTGGGAAAATTGTGCTGCTATATATTCTCACAAAATATAATCAAATTTCAAAATATTAACATAGTGGTGTGTATTATAATACACGATAATATTCATTATTATAATAATTACATTTATTTTTATTTTTTTATTTTTTAAATTTGACTAATTTGGTAAGTTTTCCTTTAAAATATGCTTTTGTCCAAATTGAGATAATTAGGTAAAATCAAAATTTGGGGATAATTAGCATTTAGACATCTTTATACATTGGAAGGTTAGAATTTAGTTTTGAGTTAGTAATCTCTGTTACTTTCAACTTCATGATTGTATTCCAGGCTGAGCACAACATCGTTATGCACCCATTCCACATATTAGGTCCCAGGGCCAGGCGAACCAATACACAATGAAACCATTGAATTGTTCGAATTTAATATTAATAGAAGTTCGTTACATAATCTAAGGAGTAAAACCTAAGAAATAATGTTTTCGGTTAATAATTACTATGAACTAAATAATTAATTTGATAGAATTAAGTTGTCAATTTATAAAGAAACTAACTACATTAGATTTATGGAAGGTCAGTTGTGTTAGGTTTTGACAAAATATTAGAAGAAAATTATCATTACATTAGAAAGAAGCAAGAAAGTATTATGCTCTCAACACTAAAAGAGTATGTGACTTTGGTTTTAAAACATCTCAAGTCAAAAGCACTTTAAGCTTTGTGTACTGACTCTATTAAATTCCTTTTGTATTCTCTTGTTGAGAGTATGATAAAGTGTGCGAGTAGTATAAGGTTTGAATAGAGTATTTATGTAATTGGGGTCGGGGAGAGAATTATGTGTGATTGTAGCAATTTTTTACATAGTGAAAGTTCTTTTTTGTCTGTGGTATTTTCTCCGGTTTTGAAGTTTTTCCACGTAAATTATTGTGTTAATTATATTTTGTTGTTTTCTTTTTAATTTCTTGGTTATTTTCTATTTATTCCTGCGATAATTAGGGAAAGTTTTTTTCACAACAAGTGGTATCAGAGCTTTAGGTTCGTAGTTTTATGAATTTCTTCTTAGTATGCTCAGTGCTTGCAGCTTTCTCTGACTTTTACATCAAAAAAGAATTGTTGAGACGAACTACAACTAGGTAATAATGTTGTTTACTATTTGGTGATTTGCTAGCAGTGAAGCAAAACATGTGTCAACCTTTACGAGTGAGGTGATCAAGATTGATGTGGAAATTTTTGATGAAAGGATAATCGTCGACTTGTGGCAAGTACAAGTTCGAGATGTGTTTTTATAATATGGATTACACAAGGATTTGAAGAGAATACCCAGATGTGAGCTGTGCTTCCCAAAATAAAAATATTAAGCGATGATGATGATTTAGTAAGGTTCAATGGTATATAGTTCATAGCAGAGATTCTCAAAAGTCAAGTAATCAAGAGAAGAAAAAAGACTTTGTGCAGAAGGAAAATGTTGATGTAACTGAGGACAAACTCCAAATGCGCATTCTTCAAATATCTTGCAAATGTGGAATTTGTTGGATTTTGGAAAAATATTAGAATGTCACTTTAAGCTTTGTGTACTGAATCTAGTTAAATACATTACACACACTTCCTCTTCCCCATTTCCTCTCCTCTTACTCCAATCACCGTTATGCAGACAACCTCTCAAAAATATTATAATGTTTTTAAGTTCGATAATATTTTTAACTTTTTTAATGTTTAGGAATATTTCTTAAATAAAACTTAGATTAATGTTTCCATCCAAATTTAAAAACAAATATATTTGTAAACTTGTTTTAAACGTTTGAGTACTTATATTTTTGAATATAGAAAATAATTATAAATATAGTAATTTTCAAAAAATACAAATATGATCTTGTATTTTTTTATAACACAGTATTAATAATTATATATGTAAATATTTTAAAATTTGACTATATTTAATTATGTTCATGGATACTTGTAAAACGATAATAATTTCTATATATAATTTAGTCTAAACTTTTTTTTAGGGCTTAATTAAAATGAATAAAGTTCATGTTATATCCTAAAAATAAAGAGAGGGTTGAGGTTGCCATCACCAACTTTTAAAAGGATGATCACATGCAACCATCATGTGTGTGAACATTTGAAATTTGTCATCAATTTAAGGGTTCTACATTTGCCTCTACAAACAATAAATCCAAATAAAAATGAATAAAAACTAACTAAATATTCATACAAACCTATTTCTCAATATATATATATATATATATATATATAAAAATGGAAAATTAATTACACCCACAAATTAATTATTAGAATTATTTTAAAAATTTTGGGGAATTAGTTGAACAAATTTGACTTATCTTTCTTTGTATAAATAAATATTCTATAAAAAATGCCCAAAAAAAGGAATTTTGTTGGGCACTTAATTAAAGTGCCATTATTCTTTTGAAGTATAGACGTATATGTTAAACAGTTACGATGCCTTCTTTGATGAGTCGTGGAATAAACCTTTTTTCAGTCATTGTTAGGAAAACGTATAGGATTTTTGTTTTATCTGCTCTATTAATTAGTTACTTATTATTTAAATTAGGACCAAAACCAAAAATCGATTCGATATTTTACAAAATAGAAATATGTTGGTTCGGTTTCGTTTTTTATGGAGGAATCAACAAAAAAAAAACGAACGGAATATATAAAATCAAGAAAAGGAATTATTATTAAGGTTTGGTGGAAGAATAAATTTAAGTGTGAAATATAAAATATTATAAATACTGTAATATATATGGAAAATGTTGTTTTTTGGTTAGTAAAATAAAAATTTATAGAATTAAATTGAAAATTAGACAAAAAAATTGAAAAATAAGCCAAATTCTTATTGAAATCAAAACGAAACCCAATTTGGATCCAATTAGTGTATAACTGGAGATATTAGGGATGTTCAAGGAATCTGACTACCCGAATAACCAGAACCAACCCAACCCAATTTGACGGGTTAGGTTGGGTTATCAACTCATTTGGGTTGGGTTGGGTTCAAATAAATAAAAACTTATGGGTTGGATCGGACGTTCTTGGGTTGACCTAAAATTAATTTAGGTTAAAATGAGATAAATCGAATTTATTATTAATTTAAAAATTATTTATTTACCTATAACATAATTATATATGCATGTACTTATAATTTTATTTTTTTATTATCTTTAAATTTTTTGTTCTCTAAAAATCTTTTACCTAATCTTTAAAATATATATAATTGTATAAATTGAAGTTGAATGATTAATTAACTTTATTATGTAGATTTTTTTTGTTTGAATTTAAAACAAAGACAAATCATTGACTCAATCAATTCAATACAAGAAAATATATGTTTGTTGCTTAAACATATAGGATAGGTATAGGTTACTGAATATTATTGGGTTGGGAAGTTGGGTTGAGTTAAGTAAATGAGTTGTGTTGGGTTGGGTCATGTCTATAAATGGATCGGGTTGAGTTGAAAAGTTAACCAAACTAAAATTGGGCTCAAAAAATTTCTTCAACCCAAATCCAAATAATTTAATTATAATAATTTAAATTAATATGATCTTAACAATGATATAGGTTAAAATTGTAATTACCACCTTCTTTGAAGGTTTAATAATGAATCCTCGAAAACTTATTTGAAAAGAAATAAAATACTAAATTTATGAATATATAAATTAAATGTGATATAAGTGATAATAATTAATCATGAGAAGTAGATGGTTAGAGCACACACTCCTCTTCACTTTACTTTAAATTTATGGTATTTTTAAGACACTACTTTGATGGTCATTTTCATGGCCACATATTACCAAATGAAGATGATAGGTGTGGGTGGATGTCCCATTCAAATGAAATGCCAATACAGAGTTTCTCATTTTAAAATATTGACTTCACGGATCGAATTTATGACGCTGGTGTTGAATTGAAATAACACCAAACAATGAAACCACTGTGCCACTGACTCATTCGGTTACATTTGACGACATTCGATAGATTAATTTGTGAGAATATTACATCTACCACAATCTTCTAATAAAATAATTGATTAATATGAATTATGTGCTTTATTTTTTTTATATATAATTTATTTTTTTAGAAAAACATGCAAGATTATGTTTTAATATTGCAATACTCATGTTAGTATGCACTTGTGTTGTTAATAATTGGTTTGACTGTCAAAGAAAATCAATTTCTTTTTTTTTTTAAATGAGGTTTCATATGTTATTATTTTAATAGAACAAAATAAAAAAAATAAAAAACTTAAAATATATGTTTAAAAACTAAGAACAAATCATTGGCAGAAATAATGCAGCGTGTGTGGGGAGGAAATTGGTATGTAAATGCATATGCAACATAAGGTATTGGATTTGGCTTCTGATTTCCACATAAGACCAATATTATTGGCTTTTTTTTTTTTAATATCCAAATAATAATAATAATAATAATAATAAAGCTCAGAATTTGGGGCATTAAATTTAGGGTGGCCGACAGTTATTTAAATTGACTGGCTTGTGATTTCCACATAAGGCCAATATTATTAGCTTTTCTTATGTCCCAAAAAAAAAAAAAAAAAAAAAAAAAAAAAAAAAACCCTAGAACTAAAAGTTATATTTTATCAAATAAAATGTTTAAAATCAGTTTAATAAGTTGGGCTGAATCAAAGGATAAGTGTAAAAATTCATAGTTTTGTTTAGCAAGGATCGGGATAGAGATTCTCCACCGAATTTTTCACTGTATTCTATAATCTTAATTTATACAATTATTTTTTTGATAATATTTTCAAATTATTGGCTTTTCATCGAAAAATATACGTAATTTTCAGTTAGATAATTAATTATTAAACAAAATATATATTTGACTAAATATTTCTACCCACAAAAAATATTCTTAAAGATTAAATTTGAGTAAAAGAGAGAATAAAAATTAATTTTAAAAAATAAAATGAAAAACATGTAATCAAAAATCGGAGAATGGGGAATGGGAAATAGCTTGGGAGAATTTTTTTTCACTTCGCTGACTCCTTCATCTCCCGCCTAGAAGGGGAGGTCCCCGTGAGCCCCCAACCCCGCGATGATCTCTAGATAATTACCGCGTAACTTTAATATAGTTGCAAATTTGAATCTCTCACCCTTGAATATAGTTTATTAAATATAATATCAACTTTTATTTTAAGATTAAGCCAACTAATGCTTCTGTCACTCGTCTTTATTGTTAATGTAACATTTAGTAGAAGATTTTGATTTACTAATATTTATAAAATGATCAGGCTAGTTTTAGTGAAGCATGTCGACTTGGTAAATTGCATGCTCAAACATTTTCTTTGTCTAAATCACGCTTTTTTAATATGTTTAATATTACACACATTGCTCTATGGGAACCACCTCCTGTCGAGTCATCTGACGGATATTGGTATTATGCACACTTTTGGATGATTTTTGTCGTTTTGTGTGGACATACCTGCTTAAGTTGAAAAGTGATAATGTGAGTGCTTTTAATAACTTTCTTGTATTGTGAATAACTAGTTTGGTTGCTCCATTAGTACTCTTCAATCTTACAACTACGAAAATATGCAAGGGTTCATGACATGCGTGGCTACTTAGATATTCGTTTCTGCTTTTCCTGTTCATATACCTCAGCTCAAAATGGTTAGCATGAATGAAAACGTACATCGACATGTACTTGAGACCAAAATGACCTTCCTAGCTCATGTGACCATGACACTCAAGAACTAATTGAGGGCTTTCCTTACCTCAACTTTTCTGATCATTGGCATGCCTACACTTGTTCCACAAGAGAAGTCTTTAGGCGAGCTAATTACTAAGAGGCAGTTGAACTTTTAGGCATTCGATTATTTTTTAACTAAAATTTTAAAATAATTAAATATTTTTAGAAAATATATATCCAAGTTTCGACTATAATGTGAATTATTATAGAAAAATATTAATTGAATAGATAATTTTACCAATAAATATATTTTATGTGTGTAAACTCAAGAAATCAATATATGACCTCAAAAAGGCACCATAAGCATTGAATAATGCTTTGAAGACTGTTCTTCTCTATTCGAGTTTTGTCAATAATCGCTCTGACTCATCACTATTCATATATAATCATGGCCCAACTAATGTCTTGCGCCTTATATATATCAATAGTGTTTTTGTGACGGGTAATGATACTAGGTTAATTCACAAACTGATCCTAATTCAAATGAACGATTTACCTTGAAAAATCTTGGTGCATCTAGTTACTTTGGAATTCAAGTTTTCCACCTTAGAGTCTATTGTGTTGCTTACTCAAACCAAGAATATTAACGATCTCCTCACTAAGTTGAACTTGGCGAATGTCTAACCTGCTCCATCATCGTTCATATATGGCAAGCCATGCATTGTCTCTATTCGAGGGTCAACCCCCTGCTGGTCCCCTCGTTTATTGAGGCTATAAGCGAGTTATACACTATCTATGTGGAACTAGGCACGTGGGGTGCTCAATTGAATATAATAATAATAAAAAAGAAACCTAGTACAAAGGGCTTGAAAGTACTTCGAGAAGAATTTATTACTATTATTTAAAATTTGAGTCATTGAATGCTAAACTATCAATTGAAACCTCAAGTCCTCACTTTTGTCATTAATGAATTGATCATCGATGTTGTAAGTATTATGCAATCTTATTTCACCATCTTCATTTTCAATTGTAGTTGGTGGAATATCAGACCTATGTAATGTGTCCTCTTCATCGTCTAATATAGGCTCATCAACAACAACTATGTCTTCGATTGAAATTCGTTGAACCTGATCTAGACTGTGTTCTTCTACTTCATTGTTTTCCACTTCGGAAATATCCCATAAAAGTTTATTCAATACTGCGAGTGCCACTTTCCAATGTGTTCCATACTTAGGATCATCTATATAGAACACTTGTTGAGCTTGACTAGTTAGGATATACAACTCATCTTTAAACCAATATTGTGATGTATTTATGACCTCAATCCAAGTTCATAGAGTGATCTCTTCTTAGAGTCTGTGTTGTATCACTGACATTTGAATATCATTACTCGTCTTTCAATAACAAATGCCACGTCCAGGACTTCATTCAATAATCCATGGTAATTAAGGGGGTCACTTTCTGTTCTACCATCACCTGGAACAATAACCCTACTATTTTCAGTACTACTAGTCTCATCATTTTGGTGCGTGTGAAATCTAACTTTATTAACAACACATCCGGTGTCTGATTGCCACAAGGATATAGGGACTCATAGCCAAAGCATACAAATTTCAATTGTTACGCAGCTGCAAAACTTCTATTTTAAACCATTCTGGAAATTCTTGTTCGTGTTTTTATACAGGTCGTTTGAACTCAAAATACCAGGTCAAATCAATTCTAAATGTCTATTAAGATACGAGCCAACTTCGTCACAGTTATTTAGTACGTACCAATGTATCATTTTAATGTCTATTGTACTTAATGTGATCAGCGTTGAGCCCCCTAAAGGACGAGCATTTTATCTATACACTTCGTATTCTCCACATAAATCGGATTTATGTCTTCATTTCGGTCGTCCCTATTAAACCTAGTTTCGAGACCTGAGAAATATAACGAACAAAAATTAACAACCTTGTTCACTACATAACATTCTGTTATACATTCTTAAGAACGTGCATTATTTCTCACATAACGCTTATACGTGCCTAAGAATCTTTCAAAAGGGTACATCCAATAGTATTGAACAGAACCGACAACTTTACATTCGTAAGCTAAATGAACGACCAGATGCACCATTATATTAAAAAATGTCAGTGGGAAGATTTTCTCAAATTTGCAATGTATGATAATAATGTCAGCTTGTAACCGATCTAACTCACTTATACGAATGATTTTAGAACATAAATCCTTGAAAAATGTACAAAACTCTACCATGGTGGTTGACACATCATTGGGAAGAAATTTTCAAACACCTGTAGGGAGAAGTAGTTGGAGAAAAATATGACAATTGTGTATCTTCAATCCATACAACTTTCCATCTTCTACATTACAACATCGGGATATGTTCGACGCAAACCCATATGGAAATTTTACACATTTCAATAACTTTAGAAATTCAATTAGCTACTTGCTCGCAAGAGTGTATGTGTCATGTGGTTTTACCACTTTGTCTCTTTTTTCTTGTAAGTGCAAGTCTATTCGAATCTTTAAATCTGCAAGATCTAAACGAGCATTAAGCGTATCTTTCGTCTTTCCCTAAAGATTTAACACCGTTCCAACTATTGTCGAATACGTTTTTTTTTTCAATATGCATAACGTCTAACTTATGTCTTAACAACAATTTAGACCAATATGGTAGATCGTAGAAGATACTCTTCTTTCTCCAATTATTCTCAGGACGTTTTCGCTTCTTGTCTTTTTTCAATGGATCCTTACTAAACACGAGAAAATTCATTAAACTCACTTGTTTTAAACATTCTTTGTTTATCCGATGTTTTAGGAGGTTAAAACTTTTCTGACTTTCCATTGAATAACTTACTCTTGCGCCAACTATGATTTTATGGAAGATATCGTTAATGTCTAGTGTAGGCTAGTTTATCACGTATACCAGAAGAAAATGTTTGTTCTTTACAAATAGAGCATGTTTGATACCCTTTTGAGCTCCGGCCTGACAAGTCACCATACACTGGAAAGTCATTAATGATCCATAATAAACTAGCGTGAAGATTAAAATACTCATTCTTTGACACATCGTTTGTACAAATACCAATAGTTCATAACTCTTTAAGTTCTTCAATTAAAGGTTGCAAGTAAATATTAATCTCTTTTCTTGGAGATTTAGGACAGGGAATAAGTAGTAACATGATGAAATTTGTTTCTTTCATGCACTTCCAAAGTGAAAAATTATATGGAACTAGAATCACAGGCCACACACTATACATCGTACCCATATTACCAAAAGGGTTGAATCCATCTGAAGATAATGTTAATCGAACATTTATTGGCTCAAGGACGAATTGAGGAAATTTTCGATCAAAATGTTTCCACCCTTTAGTATCTGCTGGGTGTCATAATACATCTTGATCTTCTACACACTTTTCTTTATGTCATCTCATATCACATGCATAATGATTGGAAGCAAACAACCGCTTCAACCTAGGTATCAACGGAAAATGTTGTAAAACTTTTTGTTGTATTTTCGTAGTCTTCCCTTTTTCAATTTTACATCGAGATTTCCCTCAAGTTGGACAATGTGTCGAATCTTTGTACTCCTTCCTAAATAATATACAATCATACTTGCAAGCATGTACTGTTTCATACGTCAATCCTAAGTCACACAATTTGCGATTCGCTTCTAGAATAAACTGGGTATTCTTGCATTCACTAGAGTGAATACGTCTTTTAGATATTTCACTAGTTCGTCGAAATATTTATTACTCCAGTTGTTCATGGCCTTCAAATGTATCAACGTCATCAAACAAAAAAATAAAAATAATTATGAGTATTTGCACATCCAGTATATAAGTTGTCGTCAACTTCAGTTAACAAATTCTCAAACGAAGATGATGTCTCAGTTTCTATGTCTAACGTCTCATCTACATATGTATTGTGTTCAATTGTTTGTCGATGAATATCATTTAACATTTCCCTAATATCATTGCACTCACTAGACTTTGTACTATTTGTCACATTTTCAACCACCGATCTAACTATCCGCTTTCGCTTCAATCTAGGGATATTCACAAGTTCTCCATGATACACTAGTGTCCATTCCTTATGTGAAAAGGTGTCATTCTACTCCCTCTATGGCCTAAAAAAGTGCATTCATGCAGTTCTTACACGAACACTGGGTTTTCCCTAAGTAATTAACATATGACATTGTTATTCCTAAGAACTCTTTAACTCCATTTGCATATTCATCTGACAATTTGTCATTGTTTTTCACCCAATCTTTGTTCATGTTTTCTTCTCACTTAACTTAACCTCGTCGTTAAAATCCTACATGATAACCACGAGTAATTAGTTAGTGTATTTGTATATTGATAAATTAAGATTAAAAAGTTTATTTCATTACTTATAACAAATTTAATTAAATTTCCCTACAAAACATCAATATCAACTTCCTAACAAAAATAGGAAAACCAATAAAGTTTTTAATGGAGGGAGTTCAAACTTGATGTCATTTTAGTCATATAGTGCATATAATAATATTCAATTGAACGAACTATAAACATAGGAACAGAAGAAATCAAAATTTTGAACTAAAAAGAGCAAAAGTTTCAAATCACATGCATGTTGTAGCCAAACAAGTCTAACACGAAACTAAATCTTCAAGGTGTGTTTGGTGGGAGATTTAAATTTAGCCAGTTAAATTAACTCGCCAAAATTATGTTTGGTGGATAGATAGGTAACACCCATTAAATTAATCCGAGTTTCAACAGTATTTGCGGTTGAAATCTGTACCGAGTTTCAACAGTATTTACGGTTGAAATCTGTACGAAACTCGGATCTTGATTTTTCTTTTCCCCTTCTTCCTAATTTTTTTTTTTTTTTTTCCATTCTTTCGATTTCTTTAGTACTTTCCTTTCTTGTTCCTTTTAAATGGAGTATTATGATTACTTTCCTTTTAACTATTGAAAGTGGTGGAACAATAAGATTGGTCTGTAAAAAATTTGAACCGATTTTCAAGTAACTTGACAAGCGGCCATTGAAGTAGAAATCCGGCGAAGTTCAGGATTAGGTGGCCGCCGGATTTATTTTACTTAATTTGTTTTTTACTTTGTTTTCTTCATTTTTTTTAACTTTTTATTTGGATTTTATTATTTAAAATATCTATGCTAATTTTAATTTCATTTTGATTATTTAAGTCAAATATGCTCTACAATAAGTTTATTAAGTGATTAAAATTTAACCGTTTGTAGCATGTTTTGGTGGGGATCAAGTTAACTTGGGTATATAAAAACTTGTTTGACCAAATTTTATTTTAGAATTATTAAGGGTAGAACATGAAATAAATTATCAACCTTGAGATATTTTATTAATCGAAACTAATTAAACAAAAAATAAAACTCGTTGTGATTAATAACTACTTAAAAATAGTTGACATAAAACGAAATTCATATATCCACTTACAACCAGTTATATTTCGATTATGTACATTCAAAATACAAAACCTGATACTATTATTTGAAAAATGATTAAAAAAAATACATGTAAAATGTTTAATTTTAGCTCAACTTAATCCCTCCACCAGTTTAATTTAACACAGCTTAACTTAATCCTTGCTACAAATTAACTTAATCTCTACCCTAAACAAGCTCTAAATATTTAGCAAACCAACTCACATGTGTTCTAAATCACTCCAACAAACAACTTTCAGTTTAACTTAATTCAGCTTAACTTCATCCCTTCACCAAACACAGATTAACTTAATCCTTCAGATTAATTTAACATCCAGCTTAACTTAACACCGACTAATTTAATCATAATCTCTCAACCAAACACGCCCTCAATTTTTAAATTCTTCCTCACCAACTTTTTTTTTATCACCTTCTATTGAAATATTCTCTAAATTAAAAAGAAGTAACATGTTTTTTTTTATGGTAATGACTAAAACAACTCATGAATTAAAAAGGAAAGAAAGAAATAATATAGACATAAATGAGATAGGTAATTTGACCTATTTAATTTCTTCCAATCAAATGTTTTTTCTTTGTACTTGATTACAAGAGTGTTTGAATAGGATTATGATGGAGACTATGAACAAATTCATACACCACACAATTGTTGCTTGATTTATGAAGTTAACTAATCTGATTTAGCATATATATTTGCTATATGGGCTTTTGGTCTTTGATTATGAGAGAGATTTTTTTTAAAGGTTGTAAGCTTCAAACCACAAAGCAGTAACAAAAGAAAAAAAAAATAATAATAAAATGAAGCAAAACCCACCCATCAAACTCCAAAACCATATCAAAAAGCTAGTCAACAAGATTATAAAGAAATAATCTCCAAAAGCTATCATACCTAGAGAAGAGCAATAAAATCGCGGTGGTGAAGAGAGGCGAGAGTGGTGGCATTGGATTTTGACAAGAGCGGCGGCAATGGGCTTCAATGAGAGCGGCGGCTGTGGTGACCTGAGATGTGGGCAAGAGAGATTTTGAGAGAAATGGTTTAGAAATCGTGAATTACATATCTGTTTCTGCAATTTGTGAATACATAGAGATAAAGCAATGGTATTAAAAAACCGTCGTCTCATCAATTTTTTTTAAATCAAGCTATTTCGAGGGTTAAATTAACATCCGTCTTTTTTAGTTTTGGGGGGAAAGGTCATGGGATATGACGACAGTTTATGGACATTGTCGCCTTATTCTTTTTTTAATTAGGATAGCACGATGGATAATTAAAACTGTCGAGATAGACTTTTCTCTTCCCCATCTTTTTTAGTTTTGAGGGGAAAGGTCATGGCATATGGCGACGGTTTATGGACAATGTCGCCTTATCCCTTTTTAAATCAAGATATGACAACGGTTAACTAAAACCGTCGAGATAGACTTTTATCTTCTCCATTTTTTTAGTTTTGGGGAGAAAAAGTCATGGCAAATGGCAACGGTTTACGAACACCTTTGCATTAATGGTTACGATATCGTGACGGTACATGGTATATTGTCACACTATTGTTAGCATATCACGACGGTGACCGTTTACCATGGAGGTAGCGTAAGCTATGGCGACGACAGAGAAACCCGTCGCCATTGACCATTATAAAATGACGGTTTTTATTCTGTCACCTGATTATGTTTTTTTTGTAGTGGTTTGGGGTAAAGGGAATGAGAATGATTATGGGAGAAATGAGAATTAAGGGGAGAATGAGAAAGTGAATGATTATGGAGAGAATGATTAATTGTGTTTGTGGTTAAGGGAATGATTAGGAAGTGAATGATTAATTGTGTTCGGGTGAAGAGAATGACAAGGATAAAAATAAAATAATGGGTATGAGTGAGTGAAAATTAGTTATTGGGAGAATAAAAAGTTGTTGTGAGAAGAATAAAAAGTATTTAGGAGAAAAATAAAAATGTGATTTTGGGAAAATGTAATTATGGGAAAATGATTCTAAGCGGCGGAACCATTCCCCTTCTCATTCTCCACTTTTATTAATGGTGGCTCAATTCATCCCCTAGTGGTCGATCTTTATTACGTAAGTTTTTTTGTTTGATCTCTTTTTACTTGAAAAAAAAAAAAGTTAAAAGCTTTTATTTGACTATTTTATTTTTACAAGATGATCACCTGAAAATGCTGAGTCTTGTATTTGGGTATTTTTGACCTCTTAGAATCCATTTTTTGAAGGGTTAGCCAACTAAAACTCTTGAATCCCTTCCTTTCATTCTCTTTCTTTCTCCTTCTTTTCTTTCTTGTCGTAGCCAAACATACCTTAATAATTTTAGGATTTAGAGATAAATGAAAAAAAAAAAGTAAGAATAAATTAGTAATTGATATGATGGAAGTTGGTGGAATAACAATGGGAATGGATCACTTCCCTTCCCTTCTCTTCCCTTTTCTTCTTCCCTTCCCAACCATTCTCACTACACCAAACATACCATTAATTTTAGACTATTGAGTAATTTAGCGGACTAGAGCTGCTTGGTTGGGATGTTGGGTTAGTTAACTTGATTTTGGATAAGCTAAATGAACTTTCCTTCAGCTAGAATACTTAAATGGATGAAAGGATGCAACAAATTTACTTTAGAAAACAGTTATAAATATTTTTAAAATCAAATTTTATAATAAGCTCATATACCTAGATATTCCATGTAAATAGGGGTAAAAGAAAAA
>JBBMEG010000018.1:2182831-2192983 GCA_037832605.1 Cyclanthera cordifolia
ATAAATATTTTTAAAATCAAATTTTATAATAAGCTCATATACCTAGATATTCCATGTAAATAGGGGTAAAAGAAAAATATATAAAATCTAAAAAACTGAACCTAGTTAGGTTCGGTTTTTCAGAGCCGATCATTCGGTTAGATTGTTGATGGAATAATCAATAAAAAACAAAACTGAACCGAATATATTAATGATAAGAAAAAAAAAATGTTGGTATTTAAATTTGATGTAAGAACCAATTTAAATGTGAAATATGAAATAAAAGCATTATAAATATTATGATACTTGTAAAAAATATTGTTTTTTTGTTATTGAAATGAATATCTCTTTAGAATAAAATAAAAAATTAAATTGAGAATGAGACGAAAATTTTGAAAAATAAATCAAAATTTTTATTGGAAGCAAAATCGCAAATTGAACCAAATAAAAATTGAACTAATGGTTTTGTTCTTTAATCGACATCAGTTCGCACCCAATTATTGAAAAATTAAGGACGGACAAAAATTAAATCGAAATCGCTCTTATATGTAAATCTCTTCCTTTATGGAAATACTAGAAAATGTCTATATTTTCTAAATTTATTGAGGGTATGTCTATATTTTTTTGACTTTAAATTTTTGTCTAAATCAAAATTCTAGGGAGTGAGATAATATTTATATTCTCAAAATACCCTATAGACATTTATTAATTAATATATTAAATAATAAACATAGAATTAAACAATCTCTTCATCAAAAAATCTAAAACATTAATCATGGAAAATGATCACTAGATTTTTTTAATTATGATTTTACTCTTCATCATTTATGTCATTAATATATACACCTATGTACCATATTTGTGGATGAATTTTCAAATATCGATTATTTATTTTTAATTTTTAAAATAGTATTATGGTTGATTCTTTTGATTTTTCAAAAATTGTGATTTTGGTCAAAAATATTATTTTCTTTTTTTAGTAATTTGATTGAATATTATTTTGATATATAAGAATCTAATTGTAAATCAATTAAATTAAAATAGGAAAAAGTAATTAAATTTAAAAAAAAAATAAAAAAAAAAAAATTGCCTAGTTATTCCCCCATTTTCTTTAAGATGAAAAATAGCTAATGTTACACGCAATCCAACAAAAGGAAAACAAAATAAATTCAGCATCAATGGTCCAGTATGTGAAGCAAAAGCAAGTGAGATGAACTTCAAGTCACCAACAATCTTCGCCTTCCTTCTCTCTTTCTCCGCCGCCGTCTCCTCACTGCAGAACCCAACCACCGCCGAGTGCGCCGCCGAGTATCTGCCGGACCGGCGGGATATCCGATACGATCAAATCACTGTCCTGATCAACGGCTATTTTGAGTCCCGGATCCCTCTTCTCCAATCAATAGCCGCCACGTATGCAGAATCCCCAATCGTTCACAAAGTACTCATCCTTTGGGGAAATCCCTCAACCTCAACGAAAACCCTAACCAAATTAACTCAAAATCTCACCACTGGACGGATTTCTCTAATCCGCCAATCCTCAGACACTCTAAATTCTCGCTTCCTTCCCCGCAAGTCCATCCAAACCGCCGCCGTTTTGATCTGCGACGACGACGTGGAGATCGACGCATTCTCCCTCGAATTCGCGTTCAGAATTTGGGGGAGGAACAGAGAACGACTCGTCGGGTTCTTCGTTCGGTCCCACGATCTAGACCTCTCGAGGCGGGAATGGATCTACACCGTCCATCAGGACAAGTACTCGATCGTGCTCACGAAGCTGATGATTCTGAAGACGGAGTATTTGTTCGAGTACAGCTGCGGAGGCGGAGCGGCGATGGCCGACATGAGGAGAGTTGTCGATCAGGAGCGGAATTGTGAGGATATTTTGATGAATTTTGTTGTGGCCGACATGTCGAACGCTGGGCCTGTTCTGGTTGCGGCGCAGAGGATCAGGGACTGGGGGGACCCACGGAATGATGAGAATGGACGGCTGGGATTGAGTGAGGTGGGGTTGAGCAATAGGAAAGGGGAGCATAGGAAAAGAAGGGGACGGTGTATAACGGAGTTTCATAGACGGCTGGGGAGAATGCCGTTACGTTATAGTTACGGAAAGTTTGTTAATTCAGTTGGGGAGCAGGGTTTGTGTAGAAAAGGAGGGAACTTGATCCCCTGTGATCAAAATGTATTATGAAAATTATGATAAAAATCAATTACTTTTTATGCATTTTTTTGAGAATTTTATTTTTAATTTTTAGTTCTCTTTTCGGCATAATAAAATTTATCTCTTCATTAACAAGGAGGCAAGCCACCTTAAACATCTGTGCATCATTTGATGTAACGTTTTTTTTTTAATATTAATGAAACTAAAACATTTTGTAACACCAAATGGTGTCATATATGTTTGAGGAATTAGACTTGCCTTCTTGAAGCTTTTCTCTTATCTAACAACTTGAAGTTTGTCGGTGATCTTCAACTTTGTGCTTGTAAAATGTTATGAAATTTTGATTGAATCTAGTGTTCATCTGTTCTTGTTAGATAGTTTATGATTCGATCTCGGTACCAAATACTAGCTGAAAATCCATGATATTGAACTTTACTCAACATATCGTATGTGTGCTTTCTGGATATTGTCACTTTTTTCTTTTTTCTTTTTAATTTCCTTTATATTATGAAAATCAAGGAGTTGAGTTTGATAATGGATTCTTCAGTGTTCCTACAAAAATGAGTTTGATGTTGGTTTCATGCAAAATTACTTATGTAGCCTTAATATGACGAATCCAAGGAAATCTCGAAATGAATTTGGAAAGAAAGAAAATATTTTTTTTGATGAAGAGGTGTTGTTTCGCACGATCAATTCTCAATGTTAACAATTAGTCTTTTGAACTCGTTCAAGTTTACATGGCATTGAAAGCAAGTGATAAGTTGTAAAGACCCGACCCCCCACATCTGGGTCTATATCCTAAATGCACGAGTACTGAAATTTAGTAACCAAGGAAGTAGGGTACACAGTTCAAAAACCAAGGAAAACAATGAAAACGGAAATTCAATGCATATCTCAAGATAAAATCAGTTTATGAAACCATAAGGGGAAGAAACAATAAGGAAAACGACACAACAAGTTCGGCCAATGGTCTTTGCAGCTCATGATCAGCCATCCTCTGGTAGAGCCCGTGCGTACCTGTGGAGAACCACAAAGAGAAAGGTGAGTTGTTTAACTCAGTAAGGATCCCTAATCGGGAACGGTACAGGCATGGATTTATATATATAAGTATACAACTTTTTGTGCTCAAATGTCATAAGAAAGATGCTTAAACATGAAAAATATTGGGCATGTACCTGTAGCTTGGAATCCTTCTGTAACAATAATGATGGCTCCGGGGCTACCTGATAGGGCATGCCACTCCCGGGCCTTAATAGATAGTATCATACACTTCTACAGCTACCCTTGTAGGGAAATGCCATTTTCGGGTCTTCATTTGATGCTTACAGGTGGGTATTCAAAAATGCGTAATTAATACGGATGCATCGACTCTTGTCGACTCGGTTTAATGATTAGGAGTATAAAGTAAAAGCACACCAACTTTTCACAAGTTAATTCAAACATGCTATCACATTAGATATGAGGTTCGTAGCCTAGTAATAATTTTTCAGTATACATGATACAACAAACAGGCAACCATGGTAATCAGCAAATAAATTTGCAACTAACTCGTCTTACACATGCATAAGGTCATCCACGCCCCAAAGATAAGATGAAATTCCCTTACCTTGGCCGAAATCTGCTAATTTTCCTTTAGAATGCTCGAATTGCGAGTCCTAGAGCTTTTCCCAAGTTCAACTGACAAAAACAGGGTTAGGGGGTTAACTTGAAAAAATTAGCTCATAAAACTATCAAAATTGGACTCAGAGCGTCGAAATTACCCAAAAAACACTATTCAAAAAATTTATGGCGAGGTCAACGGTGGCGCATGGTCGGACGGTGGTGGCAAACGACGGCGCGTGAAGTGAAGGATTGTCGGGTGTGAGTCACACGTGTAGGGGATAGCTCCTGCAGGCTCGGATCAACATAGCGCGCTATGAGGGGTTGTTGCAGGTTCGAAAGCATTGCTGGTTCGGGATGGCTCCACCAATCTGAAACTAGGCGGGGCGGTCGACGGTCTACTGCTTTACCGACACATGTCAAGGGCTTGCTGGCGGACACGGACAGCGCTGCTGATTGGTTAACGCGACGGCTGCGGCGCTGACACGGTTGCAGGCGTGGCAGCTTACGATTTGATGCGCAGAAAACGTCAGCGATCGTTGTTCGCCCCCAACTGCTCGGACCTGCACGCGAATGGGAGCTCGACATGCGGTTTTATCTGGCATGTGGCTCGAATTCCGACGACGGTTGCACTGACTCTGATGTCCTCGGGATCCGTGCTTCACAAAAATCAAAGGAAAAGTTGCGTCGTCAATTGTGTTTTCCGTGCAAATGATGGTCAAATCATGACCTAATAGAACAATTTTATCTTTATATACAAGGTCAAAATTCATCTGAAAAAATTATCAAAATGCCCCTAGGGCTAAAAATGACAATTTTACCCCTAATTTTCAATTTCCAACTTCACACCTGAGGTATGACTTAAATAAATACTTTTAACCCAAAATAAATTTCAAAATGACTCTCGGAATCCCAGAAAGCCAAAAATTACAAAACTAACTTTGAAACTGAGGGAGTGAAAATCCAGACTGTTACATAAGTAAATTTATCGTCTTTTTAAGGATAAAGACTGGAATATGAGGGACTATATGGTTTATGTGTGTACTAAGATTTATTTATGTTTTTTTTCCAACAAAGTGTACGGTTAGCATTTTTCATAATGTAAAAATGTAGTTTTTTATGTCAAAATACCAGAGAAAGACTTAAATTAAATGGGTCAAACATGTTTGAAGAAAATCAAATTCAATAACTCTGAGTGTATGATCATCCATGTCTAACAAAGCCCTTCTTGAGTAATGTAATTTTGAACACCCAATTTCTAAATTAGATGTCAATTTCTAAAACTTGCATAGTCAATTAGTAAATTAACTATTCCTAGCCAATTTAATATTATGATTAGAGCATATAAACCTAATGTGTTAATGAAGTTATCTCAAGCTTGGTAATTTTCTCAAAATTACTAACATGCATGCTTTTGTTAGAGATTGTGTCATAAAAGCAAAGTAGTTTATAATTAAAGAACATATTTAAAATATTTTCAATTGTTATTAATAAAGAGTCATTAATTATTATTTATTGTGCATTTAATTATAAACATCATCCAACTCTAATGCATTAAGTGGATAAAGATTGAAGTGAAGAACATTGTTGAATCACATTAAAACTAGATACAAAAAGAATCGTTTTTCCAATCTTAGCCAAGATCTTGAGTGGTGACATAACCTACTACAAGAGACAAAACAAAATGAGTCACTGTTGAGTTAATTAGTACATTTATCGCTCTATCTTGAGCCAACCAGTTAGAATAGAGAGGATTTGGATCTTTGGTGATTTCACCATTTTCGTTGCGAAGAAATAGATATGTAGGAGAGAAGTAATACTGGTAAGGTAGTTGATGTAGAAATTACTGAGGTAGTCGGGTAAATAGATTGAGAGTTTCTAGACGATTCTGCCATTGTTGAAGGAGGAAGATGGGAAGAAGAAAAACGAAGAAAGAGGGATCGAGCAGATGACAATGAGTCAGAAAGTTCTGATACGATGAAAATATTAGGAGCTCTTGTATATTATGATCAAAGATGAGCTCTAGATATATATGGAGCTCAAGTGAAGTAACAAAAAATAAGTTGTGCAACAGCCTAACAATTAACCACTAAAACTAAACCAAATTACATAATTGAACTATAAAACGACTATTTTAGTTTGGAAAAATATATTCTCGCATTTACATGGTTTTCGGTCTTTTTTTCAAAATATTTCATCGAAGAAGTCTTTGACAAGGTTTATGTTCTCTTCAACCTAGCAAAGGTACCAAGCCCTCTTTATGCTTTAAGAGATCTAGCACTTTAAGAACCTTGTAAGCCATAAGAAAAGTAGAGACTCGACAGAAAGTCTTCAAGAGGTGGTATCAAAATTTGTTGATTCTTTTTCTATTTATTTAGCAGAAACGATTGGATCTAGGGTGAGACCCTTAATGATAAATTGTAATATGTGGAAGCCCCTCCCTAAATGCTCGTGGAAGCACTGTGGAACTCCACATCGAGAGAGGGCAGTATTGGTTAATTAGGTGATTCGAGATTATGAGTGTGAACCGATTATGTTGGGATCTATAGTGGGCATGACAAATTTGTAAGTGCATATGGAAGCCATGACAATTTTTATGGTACTAAGGAGCTTTGGTTGAGAGGTCATCGTCTCTTTTTGATGATCTTGATCGAATGTCACTCTTTTTTAGTAGTGGTTGTAGATGTTATTATGACAGATTCTAAAGATTTGATTGAGTTCAAACAATAACATTATTGATATCTCAGAGTTCATTAGAAACTATGTTTTTTCAAAAAAAAAAAAAAAAACTATATTATTTTTTTTTAGAGATGAAAACACTATTTGTTTGAAATAAAAAACAAAAAACCCTATCAGCTATCAAAATTGTAATTTAACAAAATTTAAAATTCAGTTCAGTGGGAGAGCGTGCGCTAGAAACCCGTGAAGAATGGTGCGCTCTTATATTCTACCACGAAGATTGGGCATCGAAGCTAAATAGGCAATGTAGAAAATTGTGGCTTCTTCGCATCATCGCATTCTCAAATCGGTAAAGTGAAGAACTCTCTCTCAACTCCGTTAAACCTTCCGCATTGCAATTTCTACAATCATTCATTCGATTTATTTTCCAATTTCGATTACTTTCCTCACTCTTTTCTGTTGTACTTCGATTTACTTGCTAAATTCCTCAGGTAGGCGATCAAAATCGAGACTACAAGCGTATAATTTCTATATAATCCTTTGATTCTTCATTTATTGTTTATCTAATCAACGCCATTTCATTTTCATCTCATGATTTACGGATTCTATCACGGAATGGCGTTTGATTTCTCATTGCTAAAATGCTGCATTGTTGATAACGCATTTGGATTGATATAGAGACCTGAAAAATCTCGAAACTAAAAAACGGAGGACATCTTACTGCGAAATGAAAGAGGACGACGGAAACTGTGGAGCGAGGGTTTCAGGTTCTCGACGGACGCGGTCTCAAAGAGCGGCGGATTGGACGACGGCGGACTGCAGTGTTCTTGTTAGTGTAATTGCAGCGGTGGAGGCCGATTGTTTGAAGGCTTTGTCTAGCTATCAGATATGGAAGATTGTTGCGGAGAACTGCACGTCCTTGGATGTGGTTCGGAACTCGAATCAGTGCAGGAGGAAGTGGGACTCTTTGCTGATTGAACATGAAGTTATCAAGCAATGGGAGTTAGGGTTTTCGGATGATGATTCGTATTGGTGTATGGAGAATGGAAGGAGAATTGAATTGGGACTTCCTGATAACTTTGACGCGGAGCTGTTCAAAGCAATTGATAATGTTGCATCGATGAGGGTGAATCAGTCCGATACCGAGCCAGATAGCGATCCTGAGGCTGCAGCCGAGATTGTTGATGAAGTTGCAGAGCCTGGTATGGTTCTTTGCTTCCTTGAGTGCTCATAGATCACTTTTCTGTGGTAGAAAGTTTCCAATTTCATATGAATTTGTACACTCTTAGAGTTTCTTTGAATACACCAGTTGATAATAGTTATTATTTGCTACACTTCACGACATCAAAACCATTATTTCCCGGCTTTGGATGGGCTAAGCCATCCTAGAGATTAGCGTTCATGGACCATGAGCATAATGCAAGTACTCGCTACGATAGTTTGGTTATATGAAGTCTATTTTTTCTTCTTGATCCGTGACTGAGGACTGAGGAAATTTTCGATATGTAATTTTGTTGTTTTCTTCTTGTTCTTAATGCTGTAAAATAAGAGCAACAGATATAATCTGGTGGTTGAAGTCTCTATATTCTTGTTTTTGGTATTAAATCTGGAACAACGTGATTGCTAACCTAATCATAGCCCAATTGGTTAATATATATATATATATAATATTAGAAGTTTGAATCTCCATCTCCACATGTTAAACTGAAAATTAGTGAGCAACATAATTGGATAGATTGGCTTTTGGATATTTTTTTTATCTGGCGGTTGTTAGATGCTTTATTAAACAGCAAGTAAAAGCTAAACATTGCAAGGGAGAAGGGTATTTAACTACTTCAGAATCTAAGTGTAAGGCCTCCTATTCTTTATACTTATCAAAGGAGGGGTAAAAAGGACATTAGACCTGAGGGATAGTACTCTACGGTAATTTCTGTTAGCGAGGAAGTGATATATTGTGGGAGAGAATGAATGGGTAGGGAGTTTTTTGGTTTATGGATATACATTAGGTCTAGAGGAGAGATTGCCAGCTCTCTCAAAGTTGCTGGATATTTTCCTTCTTTTCATCTATTATTTTCTTGTAATTTCTTGGTTGATTATATAACCTCCTTGGTGATAAGACTTAATCATCCAGGGTGATTTTCCCTGTTCTGGGCTGTGGTGTGGCTGTTTTGGAGAATTGTTGCAGGATTTAGGTGAAAGATACCTTACACTAAGATACCTTGCCTTCAAACATTTCATGCATTTGTATGATTGTATAAGGAAATTATTTTTATCACAATATATGTATCATAAGGCTTCACTGGTCCTATTCTCAGTTGTGGTTCGAATTGTAGCCGTTCTAGGATCTAGATTGTTTGCTTCCTTTCTTGCTAATTCATCAGGTGAAATTTGAACTTGGTATACTGCTAACTTTTATCATGAGGTGGGGTTGCCTTTCAGAGTTCTTTCTACCTCTTAATTTACTCATGGAGATGAACTACATTTCTAACTGCATTTCATAGGGCTTAATTGTGAATTTTTTGAAACTGAAAAGGCTGGTCGAGAAAAATGTCGTAACTGCTTAAATCGCTTTGCACCGACTTCTTTAAAGAGTGAAATGCTTCTTATAGTTGCTGTCTTCAAATTTCTTCAATAATATTGGTTTTTTCTTCTTTCTGATTTGTCATGTTAGGCTCTAAAAGGCAAAGACGGTGTTCAATGTCTAAGAGAAATCAAGCCCTTGAGAAATCTTTAAAATGTGAAGATGAAGAAGAAGAAAAAGAAGAAAAATCTCCATTGGCATCTCCAGAAATAAAGCCACGTGAATGCTTCATAAAAAGCCACGGAGAAAAGGCGACCGATCACACCGAAACCGAAGAGCAAATGATGGCAAAGAAATTGCTTGAAGCTGCTGAAAAAGTTCAAGCAATTGTGTCTGAGAATGCCGAATATGCAACTTCTGATGAAAAGAACGTCGGCCATCGAATTGATTTGGTAAGACGTCAAGGGAGCAAGCTTATCAGGTGCCTTGGAGATTTTCTCAGCACCATTAATGATCTCCATGGCCAGCTCGAAGATTTTGAATGACTCGTTTTACTTCTCTTCAGCCCACTGTAAGGAATGTTCTCCAATGGTCTCCTAAACTTCTTTTGTAAATGTCTCTGTTAACCATTTTGTTAGATAGCATCTCGCAGGTGAACTCAGTTAGCACGTCTTAGGAAACTGCTAATTTGATGACATGTTAGAGTTTTGAATCTTCCTGTCTATCTTCCTACTGACAAAAATGTCAAGTTGGCCATTCGAGCAACAGCAAAATGTTGTCGACATTTTCCAGGTTACTGATAGAAACCCTCAATCCTATGTTTATTTATGCAGCCTCTTTTGTCTCATCTCTCTATTATTTTATGCTATCATTATTACGAGGCTAAGAATATCATTTTGGTCTCTGAACATTTAGACTCGTTCCAATTTAGTTTATGTACTTTCAAATGTCCAAATTTAGTTTCAGTTTGTTAATTAAAAAAAAAAAATCTTTATATCCATTTCCTCTGGTGATTTTGTAAAGATAACATTGTCTTTTGTTCGATAGAATATTAAGATGTCAAACCAACGATAAAAACTAATTTGCTAACTAGGGCAATATCTCAACTAGCATAAGTGTATCCGTGACCAAAAATGTTCTGAGTTTTTTTTTTTTTTTTTTTTTTTTTTTTTTTTTTTTTTTTTTTTTTTTTTTTTTTTTTTTTTTTTTTTTTTTT
>JBBMEG010000018.1:2193083-2221144 GCA_037832605.1 Cyclanthera cordifolia
GGGAAAAAAAGGGTTTGGGGTTTTTTTTTTTTTTTTTTTTTTTTTTTTTTTTTTTTTTTTTTTTTTTTTTTTTTTTTGCATATTCTTGAGTTTTTGTTTCATATCATTAACAAGCTAATCAAAATGAGCTTTTATTTTACAACTCTTCAAACAACCAAATTCACTAACGTTGTAATCACTCAAAATATTCATTCACTTCTAATCACTAAAAATAATTACTCATTTTTAATTATTCATTTCTAATCACTCAAAATAATCATTCATTTCTATCTACTTATTTTTAGTAATTAATTTTTAATCATTAATTTCTAATCACTCATTTCTATCTACATCATTGTCAGCAATCACTCTACAAAAATTATCATTCAAACAAGCTATTAATTGAAATCCATTCACAAATGACATCCAAACAAGCTATTATTTATTTTTATTTTTAACCAGGAAATCGAAACTTCATTCTACTTACTCGTGGTAACCACGCCTGGCCCTACGCTAAGCATCGGGAGACATCGAAGGAATGGAGACACGAGAGATATCTACAAATAAATATTACAGGTGGGTCTCAAACTCATGTGACCTTGAGGGGAGCACACTTTCAAAGCCTAATTTTCGATCATCGCACCATCCTTTGGGGACTCCCAAATAAGCTATTACTAAAATTTAAATTTCTAATCACTAAAATAACTCCTCATTTCTAATCACTCAAAATAATCATCCAAACACTTTCTTAGAAAATTATTTTCTATGTAAAGTACTTGCAAGAACTCAAATCTATTATATTGATAAGAATGTGAAAGATACAAAAAACCCCTAGGTAAAATGTACCTAGGGCCTTGAGTGATTTCCCAGGCCCTAATTCCCCACGGGTCCTAATTCCCCACCTCCTCCTATTTATACCCTTTCAACTAACTCCTTGCTATATTACTACTATACCCTTACTAATACCCTTAGTACTAATATATTCCTAAGCTGAGACCTTATAATGGTCACTGTATATTAAATTTATCACCTCATTACCAATATATTCTTAAGTTATACCTTACCATGGTCATTGTATATTAAACTAATCATCTCTTAGTTATTTATGACACCTTTACCACTAGATTGTTTTAGGATGTTTATGAGTTTGAATCCTCCTATCCATGTTTATTGTCGCACTAAAAAAATAACAAAAACAAATTTAAAGATTTATTAAAACTAGAAGAACTAAATTTGGACATTGGAAAATACAAAATTAAATTGGAATGAATCATCATGGATTGGCAGTTAAGGGACTTTTGAAGAATTAAGAGACGATGAGTTCAATTCATGATGTTTATCTACCCAAGTACTAATTTTTTAATTTGTATATTGGCAACCAAATTTAGTAGATTATGTGGTTTTCGATACTAGTCGCGAAGTGCATATAGGTTGGGTCAAGATGTTCATAGATATGTAAAAATGGAATGAGTTCAAAACTATAGGAACCAAAATAATATTTCATTATTATTGGGGGTTGGGGGGTGATTTACTTTTGTAATCCAATCTAATGTTTCATTTTTGTCCTAATGAAAGATCAATGGAGGAACCAAAATGATACTTCATTATGTTAGGGGTGAATTCTTATTTTTAATCACAATTTAATGTTTCAATATTTTTGTCATAATAGAGACCAATGTGGTTTTATTAATTTCATCAATAACAAGAAAGATGCCACCAAGCTCCAAACTAGAAACATTAAACTATGTTGTGTCATTCCCTTTGATAAAGAGTTGGGGGGAACAAACTATGCAACATCACTTGAAAAGAAACAGCCTTCAAACAGCTCATCAAAACAAAACTCTTTATCATCTTCCTTCATTTCCCCTTTCAAATCCCCTCTTCACACTTTCCCTCACCAAATGGCTCATAAACCAGTACTGTTATTACTGATCTTATCTGTAGTGTGCTGCAACACTTCCTCCATTACAAGTCCCGAAGCCGAAATCCTCATCAAGTTCAAGAGCTCTCTATCGCCCAACAACGTCTTCGACAACTGGAATGCGTCGATCACCATATGCGACGACGATGCAAAGACAAGAGGTCTATTCTGGACTGGCGTGACGTGCAAGGATGGAGCAATGTTCGGGTTACGGCTGGAGAACATGAGCTTAAGCGGCGTGATCGACATAGACGCGCTCGTGAACTTGACGTCGTTGAGAAGCTTGAGCTTGATGAACAATAGCTTTCGCGGGACAATGCCTCCGGTTAAGAAACTGGGTGCATTGAGAGCTCTGTATCTTGGGCACAACAAATTCTCCGGGACAATAGCTGAGGATGCATTCGAAGAGATGAGGTCGCTGAAAACGGTGCGTTTAGAAGAGAATGGGTTTAAAGGACAAATTCCAGGTTCAGTTGGTAGGCTGCCTGCGTTGGTGGAGTTGAGCCTTGAAGGGAATAAATTTGAAGGGGAAATTCCTGATTTTATTCGGAGGGATTGGAAGTTGTTTGATTTGTCTAATAACAAATTGGAGGGTCCAATACCTTCTGGCTTATCTAATGTCGACTCCAACGCATTTGCAGGTAAACTTTCTCTCTTCTGTTTATTTATTTGGTGTATTTTAAAAATTAAATACTTCTTGTTCTTTTTTCTTTCAAAAATTAAAAGATAAATTATAAATTCAATTTATATCATTTGAAAAAGAAAGGGTTAGAGTTTAATTTTATAATTTTAAAATTTAGAAATTGATTGCTATAATTTAGAGGAAATTATGGGTGATTTCGGTTTGATTTTTGTCGTTTTGTGTCAAACTGATAACCGAACCAATATTCTCGGTTTTTCAATAATTGAGTTTGAACTTATGTCTGGTTCGGTTTTATTTGGTTCGGTTTGGTTTTCGGTTTTGATTTCAATAAAAATTTTGATTCATTTTTCTAATTTTGTTGTCTCATTCATAATTTGATATTTAATTTTATTTTAAAGACTTTCATTTTATTAATAAAAATAAACAATATTTTTCATAAGTATCATAATATTTACAATATTTTTATTTCATATTTCACATTTTATTTGGTTCTTCCATTAAATTTAAATACTAACGTATATTTTGTTTTCTTATTATTTATATATTCGGTTCGATTTGATTTTTGATTAGTTCTTCCATCATGAACTGAAACCGAATTCATATATTTCGATTTTTTATAATAACAAAGTGATCGATCTAATATTGTTCTAAAAGACCGAACCGATCCATTAGAGTGATTTTGATTCGGTTTAATTTTGTCGATTTTCGATTTTTTCTTTCACCTCTTGATGAAATTATATTTTAGTTTTTTTTTTTTAAAAAATTAGAATTTAATCATCGCAATTTTTCATGAACAAAAAGAAGAAAAGAAACTCTATCAATGAGAAAATAAATAAAAATAAATTAATTATACCAATATTGGTCAATCAAGTTAACATTTCTTAGTTTAAATTAAAATCACATATCGATGAGTTGGATCAAGTTAAACTAATTATACTAATTGAAACGAATGAAAATTAAAATACTTAAAATATTTTTAAAAAGTTTTTTAAAATTACAATACTAGAATTTGTTATCTACAGAAAATTCCATTTGCTGTTTTATGGATAGAAAAAGCTAAAATTAAAATATAGAATACATATTTTCTCAATTAATTAACCTAAAAAGATTATTTGATGATATAAACCAAAAAAAAATAAAAAAATTGATTCTGAAATCCTTAACTGAAAAAAAGTTTCATTTCTCTTTCACAGGAAATCCAGATTTATGTGGACATCCTCTAAGCCGATGCAAGTCCTCAAAAAAGTGGTACATCATCACCGGAGTAACAGTCGGAATCATCGTCATAACGATCATTGTCGTATACCACCGCTACCGCCGTCGTAAAGCTCTATCATCGTCGGCGGAGCAAATCCACGAAAAATTGGGCTTCTCAACGGCCCAATATCCCGAGCCCACTGAAGAAAATGCAAAGCTGCGGTTTGTAAGGGCCGACAGGCCCGTATTCGACATGGAGGAGTTGTTACGGGCCCCGGCGGAAGTTTTGGGCGGCGGAAGTTTTGGGTCGGCTTATAAGGCCCTAATTTCTAATGGGCCTCCAGTGGTTGTGAAAAGGCTTCGGCCCATGAAATGTGTTGGGTTCGAAGAGTTTGAGGAGCACATGAAAAGGCTGGGGAGTGTTTCACATCCTAATTTGCTTCCGCCTTTGGCTTTCTATTATAGAAATGAAGACAAACTTTTGATTTCTGAGTTCGTTGGGAATGGGAATTTGGCTGCTCATCTTCATGGCCAAGGTATGATCTTCTATTCATCATCTAATATTCGAACGCATTTTTAGGGTAAAATATCGTAACATCCTGAAGAGGTAACATACTATAAACAATTGCAAAAAGTTAACCACCGGAACTTCAAATTCTCTAGTTTGGCTACCACATCGCATAGCTCCACCAATCACAACTAAATCTCATTTTCTCTCCTTCAATTTTTTTTTTTGCTAGAGTTAACAATATAGAAAAAGTGAGTATACACAAAGTAAGTAATTTTTGTGTGTAGTAAACTATCATTCATCAACAGAAACTAAATGGTCACAATGTAACTCATAAACACGGATTGATCATGCTTATTATATTCAAGACCTAATGATTGTCAACCAATACTGCACACCACCCTATCAGACATGCAGATCATGTACTCCCCTATAGAGTGCAACTCTTTGTACACTAAGCTCCCTAACTAGAGTGTGAAACACATGCAATTATGGCTCATAAAAAAATTGTGCTTGCACTAACTGGAAACTAGCTAGCATCACAACTTTCGTGGTGAGGGATAATCACGTTAATAGCACACCACTCTATGAAATTCCACCATAAAGCATTACTACCTAGAGTAATCGTTACATAATTGTTTCATTCGTAACAGTGTCATACACTCTAACTCAACTTATAAGAGGTCCCTAGTAGCAATCTTCCACCAGCTCACAAACCTTATCACATTCACGTTGGATTAAAGCTTCTGATATTTATAATATACTATCAATATGTTCAACAAATCTCCACCACAAGCACATTAATTCACATTGAATAGCATCATTACAACTAAAAGTAATTCTACTCTCACTAATTTCACACTTAAAATTATCACATAGAATGTCAACATCAGAGATATGAGCTAATCTCTTTACTAAGTCTCACTTTTAATATAGTTATATTGCAAGCCACATGATCAAGTCTTACTAAAGAAACTGTATGAACCAAAATAAAACAGCTTTCAAAGTCTTACAATGAATTTGCAAGACCTTACAAGCTTTAATTCTGTCTACTTCATCTTTCAGCAAATGAATTACACTTTATCATTCAGTCAGACAAATCACATATTTGTACTCATTCACACATTCACTCATAATACACCATCTAAATATGATTCAACTCATGCCTCAAACAATCGTGTATCGCTGAGATGCATTATATTATCTTCAACTCACAAGTACAACTATACTCTTAAACGAGTGAAGTACAACTAACAACACACACACACTCTCATGAGTGAAGTGCATTTTGCAACTCACTTTGCACTCTCAAAAGAGTGAAACGTAGAAACTTGCTTTATACTATTAAAGAAGTGAACCACGGCTACAAACCCTTCCTGTGCTCTTAAAAAAAGTGAAGCGTGTCTAGCAATTTACCTAGCACTTCTAATGAGTTACACACCAACAACTCATCATGCACTTTCAATGAGTGAAATATTGCTAGCAACTCACTTTATAATTTTAAAAGAGTGACACATCTCCAACAACTAATCATGCACTCTCAAATGAGTGAAACATTAGTGATTCACTAAGAATAGAACATCGTCGTCAACTCATCTTACATTCTCGAATGAGTGAGACATCTCTAGCGACTCACACTGCACTATCGATAGAGTGAAATAACGTTAGTAGCTCGTCACACACTCTTAAGGAGTGAAACATGTCACAAACTCACCATACACTCTAAATAGTTAAATGTCTCTAGCATCTCACACTGCACTCTCAATGAAATGAAACATCCACTCCCAAATGAGCGAAACATCTCTAACAAACTCAATCTCCATTCTCAATGGAGTGAGCCACCACTAGCAACACACTATACTATGACAATAGTGAAACATCACTAACAACTCATGCATCTCTCTAATAAACGACAAAGTACCACTAACAACTCACACATCACGCTAGTTTCTAAACATTTATACTATAAATAAAAATGTATTTGAAATATAACATAGCTACTTACATCCAAGTTAAGGTAGAAAAATATATATCCTCTAATACTCTGAGCTTGAGCTCCCAAACCTAGATAATCACTTACTCAGAAATGACATCGTTATGTAACGAAAAAATATTATAGGAAGAGTGAAACACCGTCATTTCGTTTGAAACCAAAATTGCACTGCTTAAGCATGAGTTAGCGATCACATGTCGTAACGAACAACATTGCCTTCTTTATGACAAAAATGACATTACTCAATCTAACAGAAATGTCGCAACTGCTTGCATGTAGTAACTCCATGAGTAAAAGAGATGATTTTTTTTGTTTTTTTGGGTCTAATTAATAAAAATAAATGTATTGCAAATTTAATAGAATAGAAGTAATTTTTGTTGAACATTTTATTTTCCTTCATTTTCCAACTAAAAAGACGTGTATGAAATAATCCAGGTCAGCGGACACCTGGCAACATGGGGCTGGACTGGGCCACTCGGCTAAAAATAATCAAAGGAGTGGGCCGTGGGCTGGCCCATTTACACAGCGAGCTACGAAGCCAGGCCCTACCACACGGTCATTTAAAATCTTCAAACATTCTTCTAAACTCCAACTTCGAGCCTCTATTAACCGATTTCGGATTCGAACCTCTAGTCTGCGAGGATGAAGGCCATCAGTTCATGGCGGCGTACAAGTCGCCGGAGTACACCCGGCACCGGCGAGTCTCAAGAAAGACCGACGTCTGGAGCTTCGGGATTCTGATCCTCGAGGTCCTGACGGGGAAGTTTCCGGCGAACTATCTCCGGCACGGCGGAGGAGACCTGGCGGCGTGGGTGAAATCGGCGGTGAGGGAGGAGTGGACGGCGGAGGTTTTCGATGGGGAATTGATTAAGGGGAGGAGAAACGAAGGCGGAGATCAAATGGTGCGGCTGCTGCGGATCGGATTGATGTGCAGCGAAGAGGAGGAGGATCAACGGTGGGGATTGAAGGAGGTGGTCGAGAAGATTGAAGAGTTGAAAGAGACGGAATATTTTTCAACGGATGATGAGTTTTATTCTTCTTATGCTGCCACTGAAATGGAGGTGACATCGTTAGAGAGGGGTTGATTTTCTTTTTTAATTATTATTTGTTTTTTTTTTTAAATTTTCGTATTTGGTTTGATTGCCTACTATTTTTAATTTTAAACGAAGGCGTTTCTATTTAACTCTTTTAGTTTTATTTTAGGTGTATTTTTAAATTAAGGCGTTTTATAAACAAACATATACATACATATATGTATGTGCATACATCTATGTATGTATGTATATATATGTGTGTATATATTTATTTATTTATTTAATGTTTACTACATTTCCTATCTCTCTAAGAAACATATTGGTTAGTTGTGGGAAGGGCAAAGGAAAAATAAAATATTGATGAAGTAGAATGAATTCAATGAATCGATTAGATTTTTTAGAACAATATTAAAATTTTTAATTTGGTATTTTATAAAACTAAAATATATTAGTTTGATTTTAGTTATAGATAAAAGAACCAACAAAAAATTGAATGGAAGTGAGTATATAAATATTAAGAAAAATAAAAATGATTGGTATTAAAGATTTGATGAAATAACAAATTTAAATGTGGAACACGTTACAAAATTCAATTCCGACCTCCCCTAAACATATGTCGATTTTGTTTTTAAAATAAATTTTCTTTTTCCTCTTTTATGCTTTGTGAAATTACACACTTGCCCTTCTACTCCTTTTATTTGTTTTTTCAACACCACCTAACACTAAACAAGCAATTTCTCTCTTAAAATGAGTCAAAAGTTTAATGAAAAGGTTAGTGAAGCCACAAATTTATAGTAATTAGCAAAAGTGTAAAATGAGATAAATGAGTGTGACCACATTGGATTAGGTTAGATGTTTTTAAAACCTCTCAACTAATTCAAGTAACTAATTAATGTGTAGGCCATATATTAACAATTTCCACCTTGGCATACATATTAATTTGGAATAAGGTAACAACATCAAACTATACATCAATTTCAATACATAGAAAATAAAAAACAAACTATCCCGCACTCAGATTCAACATTCTAATGCAAATGTTAAATTTAGGAAAAGGTAATGCTTTTGTAAACATATCGGCCCTATTCAAATCGGTACTAACCTTTCTAACTTGAACTAAACCATCATTGATAACATCTCTAACAAAATGATATCTAATATCAATATGTTTAGTTCTTTCATGATGAGAATGATTATTTGATAAATATAGAGCACTCTGACTATCACAACTCACAATCACATTTATGTTCTATCTATAACTTAATTTCAATACTATCCCCTTAAGTCAAATGCTTCCTTTACCGTTTCATATTCGGACTCATTTGTAGACAAGGGGTCTCTCACAAACTAAGAAGCACGGACACAGATACGATTACGGGATACGGATACGACGCGACGATACACCAATTTCATAAAAACTAAGATGGAAAATCAAAGAAATGAAGCAAATTTTCGAGCAAGAGTTTCTGTTCAAACGATGGAAATTGAAATAGCAGTCAATCCAATTAAAGAATCAAGATTTTCGAGCACGGTTTTTTTGATCATGATCAAAAAGTTGAGTGAAATCTGAGGAAGTTGGATGTTGTTTAAGTAGAAATTAGAAAAGGAAGATGGAAAATCAAAGAGGAAGACGAAGAGTCTAACAAGAAATTAAAATTTAACTTGAGAAGTTATTAGATTACCTTTTTCCTTTTATAATTTGCTATTTAAACAAATTAAAATGAATTTTATTTTACGTTTTCTCAGCGTGTCCTCCTGTATCAATATTTAAAAAAAATCAGATACTTAAATTGTCGTGTCCCAGATGTCTCTTTCGTGTATCTAGGCGTATCCATATCTAAGGCATTTATGGTATGGATTTTCAACCCCAAATGGCGTGTCCGTGCTTCATAGCTCACAAATCCCTCTAGTGAACTCTTCGTTATGGATCTTCTTTGTCATGCATACTTCTTTGGTCTATATTCATAGGAACCATTTCTGAGATTCCGGTAGAATTTCATTCGATATTGTTGGTTAATATAATTAAATTTATCCCAACTCACATGCTTAAACTTTTGGATTGAGTTTGTGGTTTAACAAGATTCAATAGATACAATGATCTCGTTTTTTACATAATGGTGTAGGATGAAGTCGAGGCCGAAATGCGGAGGCTCAAGCTAGAACTCAAACAAACCATGGAAATGTACAACACAGTCTGCAAGGAAGCACTCACAGCAAAACAAAAGGTAAGAGAACTCGATTGCTTAACATGAAACGCGGTCGTTTTTCCCGGTGGCTGCATCACGATATCTATGGTTCTCAATGCAGGCAGTTGAACTACAACGCTGGAAGTTAGAAGAAGAACAGAAATTAGAAGAGGCGAGATTGGCTGGGGAAGCTGCATTGGCACTAGCCGAACAGGAAAAGGCGAAATAGAAAGCAGCCATTGAGGCAGCCGAGGCAGCTAGGAGGATTGCGGAATTGGAAGCACAGAAAAGAGTGAAGGCTGAAATGAAAGCACTTGAAGAAACTGAGAAGAAGAACAAGGCTTATGATGCATTGGCACAAAATGATATCAGATATCGAAAGTATACGATCGAGGAGATCGAAAGTGCAACAGAATTCTTCTCTGAATCTCGTAGGATTGGAGAAGGTGGTTATGGTCCTATATGCAAGTGTGATCTTGATCATACCCCTGTTGCCATTAAGGTTCTACGTCAAGATGCAACTCAAGGACGATCTCAGTTTAAACAAGAGGTAGCTACCAAACATAACTCTTGGCTAACAACTTACACTCATTTTCTAAGCCAATATTTTCAAAAAGAGTAGAAAGCTGCTTCGAGATATATAAACCACTAATCAACCTAAACGTTGAAGCTCTTAGGTTGATTGGTGATTTACGTTTACAATATGGTATCAAAACCGTAACTCCTGAATTTAGAAATTTATCAAATTTCTGAGCCCATAAGTGTAAGGGAGTGTTTTGACAACATTAAATTTTCCTCAACCCAAAAGCTATATAAATGATAAGCTCCCTTTAGGAATAGGATAAGGATTAGTTGATCCTCCTAAGAGTAGGATAAGAATGTTAGACTAAAAATAAGCGACAAGAGGGAGGTAAGGAAATATTAAGAAGTATTGAGATAGTGAGTATCTAGAATTTGAGAGTAATCTCAACGACGGAGTTGTAAAGGTACGAAGTTGCATTCAAGATAAGGAGGGTCCTAGTACTTCGAACATTTGGTTCTTTTGATACGTCTTTTTTGAAGTTGAAATTATATATAAGATTAGTACCTAAACTTTTTGGCATGTGTCTATTATAAACTCATGTATTTTAAAAACAAATCATCAATGCTCAAGAGAGCCTTAGGGTGCTTAAGAGGTGATGGGTTAAATCCATGGTAGCCATCAACCTATAAATTAATTTCGTACGAGAGTTTCGATAACAAATAAAAACCCTTTAAAAAACGTGAACAAAATTCCGAGCTTTCAATTTTGTGTCTAATATAATGTAACCTATTTACAGGTAGAAGTACTTTGTTGTATCCGCCATCCAAACATGGTTCTTCTCCTCGGAGCTTGCCCCGAGTACGGTTGTTTGGTGTATGAGTTTATGGCTAATGAGAGCCTAGAAGACCGGCTTCTGCGGCGTGGAAACACACCTCCACTTTCATGGCAAGTCAGGTTTCAAATTGCAGCCGAAATCGGAACCGCATTGTTGTTCCTACACCAAACAAAGCCAGAGCCACTTGTGCATCGTGATCTCAAACTGGCTAACATTCTACTCGATCGTAACTTTGTCAGTAAGATCAGTGATGTTGGGTTAGCCAGGCTTGTACCTCCATCGATGGCCGACAACGTAACACAGTATCGAATGACTTCGACGGCCGGAACGTTTTGTTACATTGATCCAGAGTATCAACAGACAGGTATGCTTGGTGTAAAATCAGACATATACTCACTAGGCATCATGTTTCTCCAAATGATAACGTCCAAACCACCAATGGGATTGACTCACCATGTTGAAAGAGCTATCGAGAAGGACGCGTTCGCAGATATTCTCGATCCAGCCATCGCCGATTGGCCTATTGAAGAAGCTCTATCATTCGCCAAGATGTCGCTAAAATGTGCCGAGTTAAGGCGTAAAGATAGGCCGGATCTCGGAAAGGTCATTCTTCCAGAGCTTAACAGGCTGAGAACTCTTGCAGAAGATGCAATTCACTCAACACTGATGGGAGGATACACAAGCCCTTCTCATTGCAGCCAAGTTTCTCTGCAGTTGGTAAGTTTAAACCTTGCATCATAATCATTTACTTAATTATAATCTCCAGAAAGTGTTTAACAACAAACTAATTTGATATTTAATCATCTTAACTCTTTCTTAAAACATTCTACAAGTGCGAGCACAAAACATCAAAGGTGTGTTCGGATCAACAGTTGAATTATTATAAACGGTAGATTATTACAAGGGAGTTTATAATAGCTAGTGTTTGGTGTACCTGCTATTATTACGAGAATGATGATAACTTGCGTTTGGAGTACAAATTATTAAAATAGAGAACTGTTATAATAGTTATTAGGGAAACTTACAAAACTAGCAAATCCAAAAAATAATTACAAGTAAAGCCACTTTCAAAAAAAAAATAGTAAATACAGTATTACCATGTATTTTCTTTGACTGTATATACAATTATTTTAAAATTTGACTAAATTTGTAATTATTTGGTGAAAATAGCACATCTACCATAATTTTCCTAGTTATTATAACAGGGCTGAAGGATTAGCATAATTGAGATGAGAGGTTGTGGGTTACTTCACCGATTACTATAACTGGTGACCCAAACACGAGTTGGATTATTTTATTATAATTCAATCTAACTCACCCTTAAACGGACGCCCAAACACAGCTTTCTCATTGCTTCCAAACATATTCTTACCTGCTAGATTCAACAGAAATTAGAGTAAATCTTTTTCAATCATTAGAACTTTAACACAATAATGATTCTATGCAGGGCGGAACGGCTTCATCTCCGCAATCATACAACAACTCGAGAAACACGTCCTCGGCTACTCTTTGATTGGTAGAAGGATTAAACAAAGGGAGAGTTTCTTTTTTGAATGTCAAACAAGAACTTATTTCACCCAAATATGTGGTGTTTAGGAAATTAGAGAGAATCAAATTTTATGTGTATAAAAGTGTTTTGAGCTTAAGCTCAGATGATGATCAAATGGATTGTAGGCATTTGATTTGTTTGTTCATCATTTGCTTAAGTGATGTACAGTTTCTCTTTTCCTTTCTATTTATTATAGTTTGTTTTGATTCTATATTAGTGAAGCACGGATCAGAGGGGATCTTGATACCTGTAAATCCAATATATTTGTATTACTTGTTTGGTTAAAAGTTAAGAGTTTAACAAAGTGGAAGATTGTAGATATTATTGAAAGGTTGGTGGCTCGGTAGTTTCATTGTTTGGTGTTAATCCAATATAACATCAGTTCGCGGGTTTGATCTTATAAATAAGTATTTGAATCTCAACTTATTTGAGAGTAGTAATGTCCTCTATCATAGGGTTTGTGGTCCCCTCCCAAATTTGTAGTCAAAAACAAAAAACAAAAGGGATTAGTTACCATTGGACTTAACAACTTTCGTGCAAAACTCGACCATTATTATTTATTTTATTTTTTTTAGTACAATTTGGAGAGAGACCATAAACCCTAGATAGAAGGCACAACTGCTCTCAAATAAATGAGAGGCCAAATATCTATGTCAAGGATCGAATCCGTGACGTGGATATTGAACTGGATTATCTCCAAATAATAAAATCAACGTGGCACTAACTCTATCGGTGATATGAATTTTGCCAATAGGCACACTTACTTTGAAAATAGACACATTAACCATATAATGATACAAACAAGAAGATAACTCTAGTGATATGAGTTAATAAACCTAAGATTATTCAAATCATCCTTTAACATTGAATAAAAAATATAATATTTAATATTATATATATATAATATATATAGTAAATTCGGACCTATGTTTTAAAAATTTAAAGTAAAGTCTGTGATTTTGAAAAATATAGAATCTAGTATTTATAGTTAGAAGAAATATATAATTTAATCTCTATGTTTGGATAAATAGAATTTAATTTCTATCGTTAGATAAAATCTAAAAAATAGTGCATATTATTCATACAATGAATTAAGTAGATAAAAATATAAATAACTAAGATCTACTTATTCATCAACAAATACGAAGAAATAAACTACTTTTAAGATTTGATACTTTTAAAATTTTATCAAATCTTAAAGGCTAAATTCTACTTTTTCAAACTATATGGATTAAATTGTAAATTTCTTCAAATCATAGAGACTAAAATCTAAATTTCTAAACTATATGAACTAAACTCTAACTTTCCTTAAACCATAAAGACTAAATTTATAATTTACCCTAATACATTTACCATATTAGTGATTGTAAAGTGAATGTGCTGAACGTAATGTTAGATATTAAAAAAAGTAGTGTTTTTCTATCAAAAGCATGATTAATCAAACAAAAAAAAAACGAACCAAAGTCAAAAATTCAATTACCCAACCCAAATCAAAATAAATAAATTAAATTTCATAAATGCTCTTTTATTTGAAGCCAAAAATTCAAATTCTCACACACTAAGGTTGTGTTTGCAAGTAATTTTTAAATGTAATTTTAAAATTATTTACAAGCATACTGCTCATAACAAGATCAAGTTAACAGCTCATAAAATAATTTTCTTTCCTTTTTCTTATCTAAGAAGATCCAATTTTTCATTATTTGTTTGATATCAAAATTGTTCAGGTCAGCCTCCATGTACTTCAATTATTCTGGTATAACAACCGTGTTTACTCTACAACATTTTTCTATAATTCTAGGAGAGATTGAAATAAATTAACCCTGAAAGTATATTATGACCATTACAAGGAAGCTTACATGAATGAAGACTGAAGAAATATAAATAAATAATAAACTTGAAAGAAAAAACCAAATTTACAATTAAGTAAAAATTGCTATTAACAACCTTGCTCAGCTAAAGGGCGTCAACAGCTTCCTCAAACTTGGGCTTTCTTTTAGGCCTCCCACATCTTCTGACGTCACTACCTGACAGAAGCTCCAACGCTTTTTTTAAGTCCATATTTTTCGGCTTCAAATTCTGTCAAAATACAAAATTAACTTTTCAACTAATAATTCCAATCCAACTTTAAAATAAACCTACTATTTTCAACTTTATTAATATTGATTTCTACTCTATTGCATTTTCGGTGTTTCGTGTTGGTTAATATAACAAAAATTTATCACAATTCATCCGCTTATCTTTTCTTTTCTTTTCTTTTTTTATCCAAATTGTGACGATATTTCACGTAATAGCAGTAGGATTGAATTTTCAAGAAAAAAGAGTATATCTCTTTCGAATGCGGTTCAATTTTCGTGTTAGACGTCCTTGCTTAGAGGAACTTTTATATACATATTCGAGAATTTTCACCTTTTTAACTATTTTCATGAGACAAATCAATTCTACAATATTTGATTCTCAAGAAAATCAATAGAAAATTAATTCATAGATAAGTGGTTATCATGATTTTAGTTACAATATCTTTTAGGGTGTGTTCGAAGGAAGAGGAGTGAAAATGATTAAGGAAGGAATGAGAATTAGGGAGAGAATAGGAAAGAGAATGATTATTTGTGTTTGGGTGTAGGAAATGCTTATTGAAGAAAAGTATTTTTTGTGTTTGGGGGTGAAGTGAATGATAATGAGGAAAATAATATAACCGGTATAATGTGAGCAAATAAAAGTTGTTGTGTTGAGAATAAAAAGATGATTTTAGAAAAACGCAATTAAGGGAATGATTCTAGGGGACCCTTCTCATTTCCATTCTCTCCCTCATTCTTGGTGGCCAAACACACTCTTGATTCTTAAAGATCCTCTTGATCACTAGGCAGACTCATAATAATTATCTGATAACAAAATTAAATATGAGAGGAGATTGAGAAAAGGACCTTGGGAACGGTAGCCATGGTGTGCCGATGTCTAACTGTGAATCCATATTTAGAGATCTTTACTATCACTGGTTGGCCATCATCCGGATGATTGCCCTATCAAAATGTGTTCAAGAAAAATGAGTACAATTTTATGGGAAACAAAAACATACTGCAGAGGAACGTGAATATTACCAAAGTAATTGGGTAGCGTAATAGTTCAACGGCGTCTTCAAAAGTTATAGAGTCCACGTCCTTTATCTGGAAGAATAAAAATCACTCAAAAATAAAATAAATTCGTAAGGAATAAAGAGGACAAGGTCAGATCCTGATAAATTCAGGAAATACAAAAATTAAATTATTACAAATAAGCAATTACAGTCAAAGGACCATAAGCGATCCTGCGAGGGTCTGGTTATGATAATTCAATCTGTATTTGGGCTGCCCGTTATAATAACAGATGGATTAGCTCATAACCTCTCATCTCAACTATAATACACCCATTATAATAGCTCGTATTATGATAAAACTCAATGTTATTATAATAATCTACAATAACATGGTTACAATAACATACACTCCAAATGCAAATTTTTTATAATCTCACCTACTATAATAACACAACCATTACTCCAAATGCACCCTGAGTGATTTTTAACCCAAAAAAACTATTAAACAATGCATGAGGTAGAACCATGATCAAACACAATGAGTAGATCACACTACATGTTTCAGATATCCCGGAATAAAAGTACATGAGTCAACAGAAAAGAAAACTCATACCTGGGAAACAGAGGCTCTTTTTGGTGAGTAACCTTTCCTGTCCTCGCCAAGCTGCAAATAAAATCCATATGGACCAGTCTTCAAAAGAACCTGAAAGAAAACATTCTTGAATGAACGAGCGTAGGAAAAAAAAAACGAACTAGATCAGTCGGCTTCATATGTCTATAAAGATTTCAGCAGTAAGACAAACCTTTTCATTGGAAACTGGATAAAGACCAAGCAATTTAGGCTCTTCCACATTCGTGTTAGTTTGAGGAACTTCTTCTTCTTCATCCTCACCAAATAATGTTTTTGCAATATACCTGATGAGTAACGAGAAAGGTAAGTACCATTAATTTTTTTGATAAGGAATTTACTGTTTGGTTGAAGGATAGTGACAAAAGCAACAGATTCTCTACTTAATGCTTGAATGGTAAGAGGGGGAGAGAGGATGAGGAAAATTTAACTCGTCCAAACTGAAGTGAAGAAACTATAAGCCTCTATATAACTACTTTATTGCTTTTCAAACTCACTTGCATTTTGGGTGTTGATCGCACCCTATGAAATATCCTGCACCAAACCGACTAACTTTGAATATCAGAGTGCCCTCCAGACAACTGAAAGGAAATGACTAAAAGTTAGCAGAATACTTATAGGAGTCCAATTATAAAATGCAGGAAAGAACTATGCAATTATTTGATTGTTGACCAAAAAAATATGTTTGCATTTGTACGTTTTTCTACTTTATATAGAAAACAAGCCATTTCTTTAGATCAATCATCTTAAATAATCAGCCCCACCTTGACCAAACAATTGAAAAGTGTTCTGAAGATTTTTTTTATAAAAAACAAAATAATTTAATTCATGTATGAAATAGATACAAAACTTTCGCTAACTTAGCACAATGTCTCTTTTTCCTTCCAGTAAAATAATTATTTCTCCTTTCCTAGTTTCATAGAAGAGCTTGTGTCTAGGACCATAGATCCTGGTAAACAAGCATGGTGTCAAGGCATAACTTCTTTGTCCAAAGATAGGGTGCAGCCTTTTTCATAGGAGGGTTCGGTAACACGAAAATGGTTTGGGATTTGTGGTCACTTTCAAAGGAAAACGATTTTCTATCAATCTTGAAGGAATGGCTGTAACGACCATTACAGCAAAAGCTACTAGATCACGAAATTCAGTTCTTCTCTTCAGCAGAAAATTCATTGGAGAATGACCAATCAGACAAGAGAGGAGAGAGAGAGTGGCAATAGAGAACTTAGAGTCTTAGTGTTCTGATGATTTAATGATTTAAGTGGCTGTTTAGGACTTCTATATTTTTATGAACAAGAAGATGACTTCTAGAAGGAAAGCAAGCAAAATACTTAGATATATGAGCATCGACATCTTAAATCTTATGTTTCAGTTCTATAGAAAAGGATGAAGTGATATACTTCTCATCTTAAGCCTCCCAATTCCCCATTTTTAAGTAGTAGTCCTCATTCCTGAATGAATATAATTTTTTTCCTTCAACAAATGAACCAAGTGTGAAAAGTATCCAAATAGCATACCTTGGACATGTTCTACAATTATCAGGAAGAAAAGAAAATAAGAAGTCTCCAAATTTCTTCTCCAACATCTTTTCCACCTGAAATATCAGACAGCTGAAGTATAAAATAACTGTTTTCTTCTCTCTCTCTTTGGTAGTGAGGAGAAACCTTTGAATCCTATGGTATACCATTTGTAGAATTTACCTCTTAAACAAAAAGTGCTTGTTACCTGATGAATATGAACATTATTAGCACGTTCACAATATGAGCTGAACCGGGTCCAATAATCTCTTAGGAGGCCTTTCCATTCAGTTAAACCAGCAGAAACGTTATCAAGCTGAAGCAAGAAAGTAGATACAATCATGTAAGGAATCTACTATTACCAAAAATACAGGAAACAGATGGTTGATTTGGTATATGATTCTAAACATTTTTTCAAAGTTGAGAGTTCCCATAAAGGTAATGTGGCATTCTGTTCTTGAATATCCTGTTTCTTGTGTAAAAAAAAAATCAATAACAATTTAAGTCACCTCAGTTTCCATGTCTGCAGTAAAACTATAATCAGTGACCTCGGAGAAATGATGACAAAGAAATGCCGAAACCTAAAATCAAAGTGATAAAAAAGAGGTATAAGATTTAAGATAGACCTCATCAAAATTTTCACATTTAAAAAGCAGTTTGCAGATGGAGCGAGTGCACTACAGGACAACATAGAGACAGAATTAAAATAAACACTATCACCATGGAAACCAATAAAAAAGGAAAAACAAAGTGTAGCAGAGAGAGATTGAAAATTCATGAAAAATATCAGCAAGTAAATGTTTAAATCAATATTAAAGGTTTTTTTTTTTTTATATAGGAAACGAACTATTTCATGGGTATATGAAATATCACAAAGAAGATAGATGTGGGAAGAGAAAGAGGAAGAGGAAGGAGATGTCAACTACAAAGGAAACAATGATAGGGGCCAAAACTATAGGATAAATCCGAAAATACAAACAATTACACAAAAGATAAAGAGTTATATGTTGGCATAGTCTAGCTTGTCGATGTCACTAGTGAATATGAGACAAGAAGAAACCCACCAGATATACTTGTTTGTTTAACCACCTATTCGATTTCTATGGAGTTGGTGCCAGAATTGCCAATAGATAGTTATAAAACTTCTTGTCCATATGTAAACTCCGGATAAGATATGAAACAACCCTCTTCCTCTCCTCATTGAGTTATCTTCCCCTTCTATGAGATACATACACGACACAAACACAAACACACACTATTATTTAAAAATGGAGAATACGGATACGATTGAGATACATTACTTATTATTATTTTTTATGATATACTATTAAAGAATCAAATCCAAAATATTTTAATTATTTTTTCCAACTATGAAAAATTATTAAAATAAAGATGAATAAAAATTTCAATTGACGTTTGAATTTAACCCACATATTTAGTCATGTAAGTCTATTTAAATCCAATAAAAAAATCTCGCCTTATTTAAATCTATAAAACAAAATGTTTTAGCCTAACCTTTAACCATCTCAAAATATTTTTGTTTGTGTCCCCTTTCTTTCTGTCTATTCCATCTTCTCTCTTTTTTTCCTTATGTATTTTAGTCCAGGTTGCAGTGTCATCGACAACTTGAAACAAATGAGTCTTAAATGGTGTGTCTTTGAAGTGTCCATGGAGTATCTGTGAGGCGTCTGAGATTTAAAATAATAATAATAATAAAAGATGACAGGAAATTTCGAATGTCAAACACGGGTCTGAAAAGTGTCCGAAAATATCGGTGTTGAGCACATGTCCGACACATACTTTGTCAAAATCAAGGTGTCTGTGCTTCCTAGCTCATATCTCTCCTTCTATCCCTATATCTTCCAACTTTGCTCCTATTATTCATTATCTCCACTCTTCTTCTCATATTAAACCTTTGCCACTTCAATATATTAGAAGATGCAAATCTTCCTTTTCACTTGAACGAAACTTCATCTTAAATCCTGATTGCATCGAAAAATCTTATTCCACCCTTCTATCTATTCATCCTCATTACCCTCAGCCTCCCTTCACCAACTTTCCCACTATCCTCATTCCTTTGCTTTAAAGCCCACCGCTCTCACATCAAACTTCAATACTCCGTGATTCATGGGGTTGTTATTCATCATAATTCGTATGTTGCTTTGCCTTTCCTTAAAGCTCTTGAACTCCCCTCTCATATCAATTCAAACATGAAAGATGATATTAGTGCTAGCAATATTGAATCGTTAGTTGTTCTTTTGGATGAAGCTATCTCTCACATTCAAGGGGGATTTTATTTCCCTTCTGATTTTATTTCCTCTCCTTTGCCTCCCTTGAATGATCAGCAGTGTACTTCAATTGAAATCCCTAAAAAATTTGTCAATATTATTGCTAGTTGTGGTCTTCCATTAAAGGACAGTGGATCTGCAATATGCTCAACCAGTTGAAGTTCTTGATAACCTTTCTGGGTTGAGCTAGTTTTGTCTCCTTATTTGGTTTTTAGTAGCTCAGCTTTCTTGGATTGGTGTTTTGCCACAGACATACGTTTCCTTCAGCTTCTCTTGGCCTCGTTGTCTGTAGTTGCATTTTGTCAAGGAAGATTCAAGCTTGAAGATTTTGGACTGATTTTTTTTCTTTCTCTTATTGTTTTGTCATCGCTTGGCACTTCAAACCTCTTTTGTACTTTTGTGGTTTTTGTTATTCTTGCTTCTGTTTAGTTCTAATTTTGGCTTTAGTCTTTTTGCATTTTTGTATCTCTTGTTTTTCTCTCCTTTTTGAGGTTTGTATCTGAAGCTTGCTTCTTTTCTTTCTCTTAATAAAAGCTTGTTTCTTGTTTCAAGAGAAAAACAATATGAAACAACAACAATGTAGTGAAGCTCACTGATTAAAACGTCATTGATTCTCAAAGGTCTACAGTACTGCCACAATGAGAAACGAAGGTTGGAGAGTAAACATGGTTAGAAAAAGAGTGTCGGTAGTGAAGAAATGATGCTCACTCGACCAAAAAGGGTATTAAAATGAAAACGAGGGAGGCTTCCTCTCCTTGCTAACATTGTCGACACTCCAGGAGAAGGAAGGATGATGAAATTATTCCCTTCATTATTTCTCTCTCAAAAAATGCTCCCACCAGCTAACATTGTCGGTTCTCAAGGAGAAAGAAGGATGATGAAATTATTCCTTCTTTTATTTCGCTCTCAAAAAAATGCTCCCACCCTTAAAACCGCCCTAAACCCTATTATTAATGATTTATATTACAAATACTTCTAAAATTATTCTTAATTTCATCTATGTTTCAAGAATATATATACATATAATATGCACATAATGATCTTATAGTTTTGTTTAAATTAATAGATACCCATTAATTTTTTAATAATTAGGAAAAAATTACTATCAATTTTTAGTCGTATGTCTATAATTAGAGATATCTATAATTAGAGATAACAAGTATATTGTTCTTTATAGATAAATTTTGTGACTTAAGTATATTTCTCTTCGCAGATAGGAGTTTTCTAGCTTCAACTTACTATGTCTCTTTTACTCATGCTTACACATGATTATTGTTTGATCATTCTCGAAGAAACTTCTTATGAAAATGTGAGGAAGGTGGTCACTTCCAGCATCTAGTCTGGCTGGTTTAAATTTCTTTTTTTTTTATGGTGGTTATTGGTCTCAATATTGGGGTCTAAAGCACCAGAATGAGGTTCTTATTGTAAAGTGGTATGGGAGATACGCGCATGAACCAAGAGCCTTGTGGAGGCAAGTGATTTATTTTTATTATTGCTGAGTGTTCAAGCAGCTTTTGTGCTCCTGATTATTCTCCTTGAACAACTGTTGACCCTACACTATTTGGTTATCAAAGAATCTCGTAGGAAATTAAATTTCAAGTAGGTGGGCACCATGGATTGAACCCATAACTTTTTAGTTAGTCAAAACCTTCGTAACCACTACGTCAACCCATAGTGGTTGTGGAGGCAAGTTAATTCAAGCACTCAACTCTTTTTCTTTTCATAAGCATGCAATTGGTAGTGGCTGCCTTAGTCTTCGTAGACCTTGAAAGCATTTACCCTATTTGGAATCGGTATATTAGTTTGAGTCTTGGCACCTAACTCAAATTAAACCAAACAAGATGCAAACATCAATTCCAAATGGGTAAATGCTTTCAAGGACTACAAATACTAAAGTCACTTCTACTAAAAGTATGTCAATCAAAAGATGAAGAGTCGTGACGGCTTGAAATCACTTGCCTTTGGGTAACTAAAAAGTTAAGGTTCAATCCGTAGTAGTTACCAATCAAAAGATGAAGAGTCGTGACGGCTTGAAATCACTTGCCTTTGGGTAACTAAAAAGTTATGGTTCAATCCGTAGTAGTTACCGACCTAAGAATTAATTTCCTACAGATTTTCTTGACAGTCAAATGTTTGTATGGACAAAACTAATTAATAAGATGTTAATTCATTACATTCCATACGTGGCTATGATTACTTTCATAGAGAATAGAATGAAAGAAAGGACAATAGAAGGGCACACAAAAAAGAAAAAAGAAAAAGCCCACCAAATAATAGTGGAGGCATACGTGGCTATGAATTTTTAAAAAAACATTTAAATTAGATTTTGTAGAATCTTTTTTGGAAACCAGGAAATCGAAGCTTTTACCTAGGGTAACCACGTCCGTCCTTAGGTCAAACACGAAGAGACATCAAAGGAATAAAGACACATGAGGTGTCAACAAATTAATGTCACAAGTGAGTCTCGAACCTGGGACGAACCTCGAGGGAAGGACACCTTCAAAGCCCAAGTCTTCGACCACCGTGTCAACCCTTTAACATTATATTTTGCAGAATTCAAATCCAATTGATTAACGCTTCACATGGAATGGGAATCAGGAGGTAATGAGTTAAATACAAGGTGGCCACCTACCTAGAAATTAACTTCCAATGAATTGTCTTCACAACCAAGTGTAGTAGAGTTTGTCTCGTGAGAATAGTCGAGATATGCATAAGCATAAGCTAACCAAAACACTCAAATACATAAAAATAATCAATATGATTAAGAGTTAAAAGCATACAAGCATACCATGCGCCCACGAAACTCTGGATGTAGAACACGACTTTTCACTGACACGTAGTTTCTGTCCTGATAGTATAAGAAATCAAATAATCAAAGGCAAATATATGACATCATCACGTAATTGTAGACAAACGTGAAAAGATATGTCATCAATACAAGTTTCAAAGACATTACAGGAACACCTAAAAAAGAGATGCCAGTTCTGACCTTGATCACTTTATGCTACAAAGTAAGCTATCATTTGAACGGCAATAAATAGAATGATTGACGAGTACATGTAAGGTCTATCGTGCCATGTAAAATTTAAAACTGTTAACACAACTAAGGTCAATACTCTCAAATCCTCCGTTTGTAGAAAATTTAACATGCCTCGTGGATTGGCATTATTTTGACTGATTAGAAATGAGAGGTTATTTTGAGTGATTAAAAATTTTAATTTTAGTAATAGCTCATTTGGTTGATGGTTTTGGTAGAGGTTTTGCGGTTAATAGCTCGTTTGGTTGATAGCTTTTGTAGAGAGATCGCAGATAATAGCTCGTTTGAATAGAGTTAATAATGAATGATTATTTTGAGAGGTTAGAAATGAACGAGTAGAAATGAATGAGTGGAAATGAATGAGTAGAAATGAGTGGTTAGAAATGAATGATTAGAAATGAATGGTTAAAAATGAGTAATTCGAAATAAGTGATTATTTTGAATGATTGCAACAGCTCATTTGGATGCGTCTGTTTGAATAGTGGTTATTAAAAGCTCATTTGTAATAGCCCGATATAAATGCAAAACAAAGTCATTTAGAACTTTAGATGAAAAATGTCTGGTCCCTAATTGCAGCTCTACACTGGTTTTATTCAATAAGAAGGTAGGGGCTGTGAGGAAAAGACTGAGGATCTAACAGCTCTCGGTACATTTGAATAATTTTCAAATACACATAGTTGAAGGGAAAATAAGGTTAGGCTTACGACAGCTGTACGTTCGCCCGAGAAGCAGTAGAAGTTTTTCTTTTTTTTAGATAAGATACTATTTCATTGAAGTATGAAATCTTGGGTCTGTATGACCATTACAAAAAGCCTCTCCAATTGGGAAGGAGAGATGAGAAAGAGTAATCTTTAAAGAGAGATGATCGTGTGATTCAAGATACAACCACATAGACAACAGATTCAAAAGAAACAGGAAAGGTGGATGTTTTGTCTTGAAAAATCCTCTTGTTTCTTTTACAGAAAAAGCTCTAATAAAACTCTCCCATACAAACTTTACCTTATGGGTGAAAGATATATTACAGAATCTTACCCAAAAAGAAGATATTTTACAGAAAGAAACTGGTTATCTACTTAGAACATGAATATATCATAACATTTATCTTAAGCTATTCTTCAACATGGTAAAATGCAATCTTCCATCATTTTTATGAAGCTTCATATCAGAGAAATGAAAAAATCAAAAGTAACCTGTAAAACTCTTAATGTGGTTGCATAAGTGGAAGGTCTCCCAATCCCTAGCTCTTCCATCCTCTTAACCTGTAGCATACAGTTCCAGTGAAATAAGAAAACTCCAAAAGAAAAACCAGACTGATGCAAAAATGTCTCGATATTATGGGGGCAATTATGCACATGATTTGAGAAACCTAATAGACATTAAGTCTAACCAGCTCAAAATCAACCAACTAGCCCCACAAGTTATATGATTGTCATGTATCGGGTAGAGCATAAGAGAGAAAAATTGTATTGAACATGTTCTTTTTTTGGATAAGAGTTATATCCTACATATTCAAGAAAAATTAGTACTCAATGTCGTTTTCAAACAACTAATTTCTTAACGATTTGAATTTCCATAATAGATGTGAGCATGAAAATTATCTAAACAAGGGTTTCATAATTTCATTATGCAAAAATGTCTCGATACTATTCGACCCAGCCCATTCATGAAAATTTTAAAGCTCTTGAACCCATTCTTTGGTCAAGAATAATAATTTAGAAATATAAAAGAAGCAAAATTGTATTGAACGTATTATTTGTTTGGATAAGAGTTATATCCTACATATTCCGTTTTCAAACAACTAATTTCTTAACGATTTGAATTTCCATAATAGATGTGAGCATGAAAATTATCTAAACAAGGGTTTCATAATTTCATTATGCAAAAATGTCTCTATACTATTCAACCCAGCCCATTCATGAAAATTTTAAAGCTCTTGAACCCATTCTTTGGTCTAGAATTTGATAGAAACTATCGATTTTGGGTATCAAAACAGTCAAGAACAAGAACCTTGTTCTCTCTTTACTTTCCAGAATTCCAATTACAAAAATGTTCGATAATTCCTTGACCCCTACAGCAACTACCCTTAACTTCCCCCATGTGACACTCACATGACTCTACACACGTGCTAGGCACATGTTCACTTATCCCATGTATTTTTTACACGTTTATTTATTCTTTACTCTTTACATCCTTTACTAGTATTACATCACATGTCTCTTTTGGCCCTTCTTCTATACACCATAAGACTTGGGGTCTTATCAGAATTATAATTAAGAAATATAAAAGAATAGGGTAAACAAGAGGAAGTGCATGCATTTAAATTTTAAACAAAGAAATGAAGTAGTGTGATTATAACAAAATAACAAATGATTTTTTTTTTTTTTAAACTGGACATATACAATCTCCCGCATTTGTTAGAAACCCAATTTTTTCCAATTGATTTTTTTGAAAAGAAAATGACTAAGACCTTGAACTCATTGATAAACAGTCACAATAATAGAGTTCTCTAAACACTCAGTTATTTGTAGGCTACAAATTTTGGGTCTAATAGTTTGGACAGCACATACCAATGTTCCCTCAGAATAGCGAGGTGGGGGCTGGGTAAAATGTTGCTTGAGTTCCACTGCACCTAGAGACAGTTGATCCCCTGGCTAAAAAATAACTGGTTAATAGATATACATTTTATTTATGTACTGTCCAGCCATTCAAAAATAATATTAAGGACAAACTTCGAGCATGAAAAGGGGGTGAATTAAAGAAGAAGAAAATGTTCTCTATTTTATGGAATTTGAATGCTAATAGAAATGGGAAAAATCACATGCAAAAAACTCATTTGATGTTACAATAATAGATGAATAGACAGACGCTTTACATCATAAAATTTTCTACCAGATAGAAACAGATTGTGGTATAGTAGATATTTCCAAGTAACAAAAATATGAACTGGAATGGAGCCAATAATATAAACAATTTACCTTCAATGCATTAAGAATTCTAAAAATTTCATCACGTCCATTCTCTTCATGGTCTTTATATCTGAGTGCACCCACTTCTGAATCCTGACAAATTATTAGAACTTCACAATCCAAAAGTACCCAACCCCATAAAAGGCCAAATATTTTGTAACAAAAAGGTCTTCGAGAAGAAATGATGGACGAACATAAATGATGAACAAACATGAAGGAAGATAAGATGTCCTCCCAAAGCAAAAGCCAGTTGGAACTAACAAAAAGTAGGACCAATTGACATGAATAAGTTGGTAAGTTTAACTTTAGGGGAAACTACAGTAAAACGTGCAAGACGGTTAATAGTCAATCCAGCAATTGGTATGCAACTTTTTTACAGAAAAAAAAAACAAAAAACAAACTTGTAAAGCTAAATCACCATCTTTGAGATGGAGGGTATTTATACCCTCCATGACAAAGCAAAAGCTAAATCTCCAACAAAAGAAGAAGAAATCATACAAGTAAAGAAGAACTAACATGAAAACCCTGTGAACGAACATCCCTGCGCTCAAGGATTACAACAAAAACCCTCCAATAAAAAAAAGTAAAGAAACAAAATCTAGTGTCTCCCTATCAAGCAGAGGCACTGGAAACTCGACAAAAGCGAAGGATGGTATCCAGGATGAGCTAGCACATCCACCACATTTGTTATTCATGAGAGATGAATGGAAGAGATGGGAAGCAACAAGCAAAAATAAGTGTATCTCTCATCCTCTACCGAACTCAAAAGAAAGCTGAAAAGAACGAAAATTCATCAACAGTGTCTTTTCAAAGATACCTCGAAATGCACTAAACCCTCACATGCGGCTAAGAAAAAGGGAGCAAACCGTACTTGCTCACAATAACCTTGTGCCAAATGAAGGTGGCCTCATGGAATAAAAACGTCATAACCACTTAGCCAACAAAAGAAAAAATGCCAAATATAACATAATTATGGATGGGACTGGGAGACATTTGAAAGCATCTTTTACATGGAAGTAAACGAAATAAACAATCTCTCTTTCTCTTGATGATTTAGAGATTGCATAGCAGGACTATCATACCTCAAATATTTCTTGAAATCCACGAAATTGAACTCTTGAGCATGTAGATCGGAAAACGATGGACTCGTCTGCAAGTCCACTATCAATTTGAATCTGGTAACATAATTAGGAAAAAAATATTGGGGAATGCACAACTGAAACTGATGTCAACTACAATTTAAAAGAAAAAGAGAAGGAAAAAAAAAACAGATAGAGGCTAAGAGCCATTGCAATTACATTAGAAAGAGAAATATTGTAGTCATAGTCTCCTATATCTAACATATAGAAGTTTTCAAATTTTTACACAACAAAAAAAACACAGCTTTTATCCAATCGACATTTACAAAGTTATAGATTTAAGATCCCACTCTAAGCCCCAATAGCTTCATTTACAGGTCAAGATGACACCAGTCCTCAATCTCTACCAGACATTATAAACTCGGTAAAAGTGCCTCAACTTATTTATTTTTTTCTTTAGAAAGCCCAATTTTTCATTGACATTTTGAAAGAAACTAATGCTCAATTAAAATGCCTACAGTTATTTGTCAATCCTTTCATTGGAGTTTGGTTATCCTCAGAATTAACTCATTTGCTCTTCTGTATCAAGGTTTTTTTTGAAGTGTATGTATCAAGGCTTTTGGAATCAGTAGATTCCTTGATTTTATATTAATTAAAACTAAACTAATTAATTAATTAAAAAACTAATAAACATTAAGAACCAATAATGCTAGTTTTATTAAATAAGCCTAGTATTTTTAGCGATAAAATACATCACTTAAAAATTGAAAAATAAGGAAATGTTGCATAAGATAGATAACTAAATAAATATAGTGGAACATGCATTCTAACCTGTTCAATGATAGAAGGTTCCATTTGGCATATCATCATTCTGAGCCAAATAAGAGAGTATAGTTTGTGTGAATCTTCGTCAAGTGTCCCAACCATCATTGCTAGAAGTGCCAATTAAATAAGACAAACAATAATTGATTATAAACTCTCCAACAAAACAGGAAGGCTGGAAGCAATAATCTTAGAAGTAAACGAAGTTAGAGTAGGTTTCCGGGCCAAAACAATATATTCACTTTTTTTTATAGAAAACAGCAGCTTTCATTGATAAATGAAAAAGAAA
>JBBMEG010000018.1:2224307-2279478 GCA_037832605.1 Cyclanthera cordifolia
ACATGTATAGTTATTAATACTGTATTAAATACTATATTATAAAAAAAAAATGTTATAATATTTATTGATACAATAAATTTTATGTTTTTGAAATTAACTATATTTATAATTATTTTTTAGATTTGACTAGTTTGGTAAGTTTTACTAAAAAGTAATCATTAAATCTCAATATATTTGATCAATGAAGCTTTGCTTTATATTAACTTCGATATACATATTGGTGCAGGAGGATGTCGAGGCCGAGATGCGAAGGCTCAAGCTAGAACTCAAGCAAACCATGGAAATGTATAGTACAGCCTGCAAGGAAGCACTTACAGCAAGACAAAAGGTACGAGAATTCGATTGATTAACGCGCATCGTGGTCGGCTTTCAATGGCTGCAGCGTGATCATGGTTCGTGGTGCAGGCGGTCGAGCTGCAGCGCTGGAAATTTGAAGAAGAGCAAAGATTAGAAGAGGCAAAATTGGCCGGGGAAGCTGCATTGGCGATAGCCGAACAGGAAAAGGCGAAGTCGAAAGCAGCGATCGAGGCAGCAGAAGCTGCTAGGAGGATTGCAGAATTGGAAGCACAGAAAAGAGTGCAGGCTGAAATGAAAGCACTCAAAGAATCTGAAGAGAAGAATAAGGCATATGATGCATTGGCACAAACTGATAACAGGTATCGAAAGTATACGATCGAGGAGATCGAAGAGGCCACCGAATTCTTTGCCGAATCTCGTAAGATCGGAGAAGGTGGTTACGGTCCTGTTTACAAGTGTGACCTTGATCATACTCCTGTTGCCATTAAGGTTCTACGTCCCGATGCGACTCAAGGTCGATCGCAATTTAAACAAGAGGTATGCTACCAAACTTTAGAAATGTTTAATAGATCGTTTGGTAAATTATAAATTTAGTATGTATGATTTGAAGAAAAATAGAGTTCAGTACTTATAGTTTAAAAATCTAGACTTTATTAGTCTTTATAATTTGGAGAAATATAGAATTTAGTCCTATAATTTGATAAAACCTAAAAATTAGTTCAGGTTATTCATAAATTATAGACGAATTAAGTGCGTAGATGTGATTTATATATTATGTGTTTTTTGTCCAATCAATTACTTATCTCATACAAACACAAAAATATCTAACTTCTACGCATGTTTTATTCACCAACGAACAACAAAAAAATAAAGATATGTCGGCGCCGACAGAGAGTTCGATGCACGAGCACCGATCCTGCCGACCCAAACAACCAAATCACCACTCACGTGCCGTACGCTAAACCGAGCCCGGGCGACACCCGACCACACCCCCGCAAGCAAGAGTTAACGTCGAGACTATTTTTTAAATTTTATCTCACCTTAGCACTAACTTTTATAGATTTCTCTAAGTTTAAATCATAAGAACTAAACTTTAACTTTCTTCAAATTATAGAGACTAAATTTATAATTTACGGTAGATCCTTTTACTTTGAATTATTTTATAATTTAATTATTTACAGGTAGAAGTACTATGTTGTATACGCCATCCAAACATGGTTCTCCTCCTAGGAGCGTGCCCCGAGTATGGCTGCTTGGTCTATGAGTTCATGGCAAATGGAAGTTTAGAAGACCGGCTTCTTCGACGAGGAAACACGGCTCCACTTTCGTGGCAACTTCGGTTTAAAATTGCGGCTGAAATCGGAACATCATTGTTGTTCCTACACCAAACGAAGCCGGAGCCACTCGTGCATCGTGATCTAAAACCAGCTAACATTCTACTCGATCGTAACTTCGTGAGTAAGATCAGCGATGTTGGCTTGGCAAGGCTCGTACCCCCGTCGGCAGCCAACAACGTAACGCAGTATCGAATGACATCGACTGCGGGAACGTTTTGCTACATCGATCCGGAGTATCAACAGACGGGCATGCTCGGTGTAAAATCAGACATATACTCACTAGGCATCATGTTTCTCCAAATGATAACTTCTAGATCACCAATGGGATTGGCTCACCATGTCGAAAAAGCTATCGAAAAGGGGACGTTTGAGAGTATTCTCGATCCGGCCGTGACCGATTGGCCTGTTGAAGAAGCTTTGGCGTTCGCCAAATTGTCGCTCAAGTGTGCCGAGTTACGACGAAAAGATAGGCCTGATCTTGGAAAGGAAATCCTTCCAGAGCTTAACAGGTTGAGAGATATTGCAGAAGATGATACAGTTCATCAAGTAATGAATGGAGATATAAGCTCTTCTCGCAACAACAGCCAAGTTTCTCTACAATTTGTAAGTTTTTTTTTTTTTTTTTTTTTTAATTTACTTTCATCATCAAAAATAGGTTAAAAGTTTTTACTTCACTGTTGAAATTTAGATTTTTACTTTTGAGATTGTAAAAATTTCTTTTGACCTATTTAAAAATCACTTCCAAACATGCTTAAATTATAAAAAATCAATTTTTATAATATGAAAATTGCATTCAAAAAACATATTTTAGAGGAAAATGATTTTATGCATTTCAAAATCACTCCCAAATAATGTATTATGAAGTGCTTTCCACTTTTTCCAAGTCATTTTCACATTAGTTTCAATCATGATAATAAGTCCTTTTGAGCATGTAAAAGTTTAATCTTAAGGGGCTGTTTGTTTTGAGTGTTTATTGAGATTTAAAAAACGAGTTTTTATAATCACTCTTTAAAAATCTTATATAATCGAGTTATTATTACAACTTCTTTATAATCACTCAAAATAACTCCTCACAAACACCTCCTAAGGACCTAACATACGAGCTTAAGCTTTTACGTTGATCGGTGATTTAACATAATATCAAAGTAGAAGGTTTTGAGTTGATGGTCTTTACCTTACGTTTTTCCTCTCAATTAATAGATAGAAGTAAATTTAATTATATCAATCGAACACACAATTTATTCTATTTTCTTCGTATTAAATCAATGACAATCGTGGAGATTAACTCTTTTCCTATCCTTTGCACTTCGATGCGATAATGATTTTACCGCAGGGAGGAACGGGTTCATCTCCGCAATCGTACAACAGCTCGAGAAATCCATCTACAACGGCTCTTTGATCGGTAGAAAAGAAAACCAAGGGGATAAGTTATTATCATACATATAGTATATTTGATTCTACAAAGTGATGTTATGATCCAACAAGAACTTCTTGAATCTAATGTGGATGTTTTGGAAATAAACAGTAAATCACATTAACAAGAGGAGTGCATAAATTGTTTTGAGCAAATGGATGGTGAAGCTTTGCTTTGTTGGGCATTGGTTTGAAGCTAAAGGGAAGGCAACTGTTTATGTATATAAAATTGGGACCATATTTTTGTTTGTTCATCCTTTGATTCAGTGATGTACAAATTCTCTTTTATTTAATTGTCCTATTCTTTTATAATTTATTTGATTGTATATTAGAAAAACAAGTTGAGATGGACTAGTGATATTTGTAAATCCAATTTGTTCCATTTTTTTTTATATTATTTATTTGATATTTGATAAAAGTGGAAAATGTAGGTAGAAAGATTTAAGTAGATTGAATAGTAGTTGGAAAAAATAAGATGGATTTATTTTCTTGAAGGGATTTTTTGACTATTCATTAAAGTGATTGAATCTAGAGATGTCCAATTGGACCTTAGGTTACAATATTAGTATATATAGAATGATATTCGGGTTGTAATATGTGTAGCTAGAGATGTCCACGGATTGTGGTGGGTCATGTTCCCTATCCCCGTCCCTTTCTCCACTTTCAAAACTAATCCCCGTCTTCGAAAAGTTCACCGTTTTTTAAGAGGGATTCGAGACAGGGATTCCCTACTGAGAATTTTCCTTTTTCTTTTTTTAAATTTTTTCAAGTAATAAATTCAAATAATTAAATATTATTATTCAATATTTATCAGTTTCAATTATATTGTAAAAGAAAACTCGTTTGAATATAAATTTTACCAACGTATATATTTTATATACAAAGTAAAGGTATAAATATAAAGAAAAATATATGTTTTTCAAAAAAAAAAAAAAAAAGTTCGAGGTAGGGATCAAGAAAACAGAGAATGTATTCTCGTCCTCGACCCCACTCCCCGCCTAATCGAGAATTTCCCGCCCCTAACGGACCGGGAAAATGGACATTTCTATGTGTAGCTTTCATTGTAACATCTATCTTTTTCTCCTTCATAAACTTTTCTTTATCTTTATCCATGAATGGCTTCTTGCTGCATTCTCAAGATCATTTCACCAAGGATGAAAAATCTCCCGTTAGGTGGGGCCCAAGACCCAAAGATTTTCTCATCCTCTATAGTTAGCAAACCTACATACATATTTAAGTGTAAAGTTAGCTTACTTATGTCTAAATGGCACAAGTATTAGACTAAGATTTGCTTGATTTTATTTGTTAAAGAAAATTAATATAACATCAAACAAATTGATTAAATGTTAGTCAAATATGTATGATATATAGATATAAGTAAGCTCACTCTATACATACATATGTAGACAAGTTTTTCTCTAGGCATGCTAGAATTTGCATTAAAATAGTCATGTCAGCGTATACAAATTGCCTTGAAACCTCATTTTTATAAAAGATTGAAGAAAATTCAAATGAAGAAAATGGTTTTCCATATGCATAAAGGTTCAAGAATAAGGTTCGGGTGTTAAAGGCAAACTGCTTAACTTTTTTAACAAAATTTGTGACAAATATAATTAAATTTTAAAATATTTATATATATAACCATCAATCATCTAATATAACTATTGTATTATAAAAATATGTAATAAATTACCTTAGCTAAACTTTTTTTTGTAGCGACTATATTTATAATTATTTTATAAATTGATTTGAAAAGTTTTTTTTTTTTTTAACCTGTCCATTCAGATAAAACTCATTTAAAATATTTCGTTTTTGACACCTCATCAGTTCACAATCAGTTAGAAAATTTTGAAGTGGACTGCTTTAAAGCTTTTTAATTTCTACAATATTCAAGTGACTTAATTAATAGCTAAATAATCAACAATAAATTAATTAACAAATTAATCTTTTATAATTGATTATAGGACGGATGTTAAGCATTGCTTTATGAAATGAATCCTAAAAATATTATTTTGATAATTATTTAATGAATTACTCAAAAATAATTTACACTGGTAAAAATAAATTAACAAATTAATGGATTATGAATCAATTTAATAAAGAGGGTGAAGAAAAGACAAAATGAGGGCATAAATTAATATTAAATAACTTAAACTAATAAGAAAAATAACATACTTGAAAAGAGAAAAATAAATAATAAATAAAACCAAAGGAAAAAACAAAAACACACAAAAATGGAGAAAAACCCATGTTTATTGAAGGATGGTGCCCTCCCACATCACCACATGGACTATTCTCTAGCTCATTAAACTTACAACCAAACAAGATTAATGATAAACCTGATCTCATTTTCATCCCCTAAATCCCATGGTCCAAACGGCCCCCCTAAAGGGCTTCAACAGCTTCTTCAACCTTAGACTTGCTTTCATCACTATTTGCAAGAAGCTCCACCGCTTTCTCTAAATCGATATCCTTCGACTTTATATCCTATCAAAAAATAGTATATAAATTTTTCAATGAATTCGAATCTTCATTCTCCAATTATTTTCAACTCGTTAACTGTTTTTTCATGACTGAATTATACAGTTTATGCACAACTTTATTATTTTTAAGGAACAAATTATCTCATTCAACAATAATTGTCGAAGAAATAAGAAATTAATTTTTAGATAGGCGATTAAAGTCAACCCACATATTTCAATACTTTTTAGACCACTAGACCCATTCACGATATGTTAAATCCATAATGACTACCTATCTAAAGATTTTTTTTTTAATTTCTTTGACTTGAATTGGATAGTCGAAATATGTATAAGCTAACCTGAACACTATTAACGTTAACTAATTAACTAATCAAAGTATTAATAACTTTTCAAATTTCCAATGTAAGAGAATAATTTCTATCTTACAAATAACGTTTTCGTGTTGTTAGGAAGAGATTCTTTTTACCAAAAGAGCAGTAGCTCAACAGCATTAGTATATACCCAAGGATAATGGGGTCACGAGTTCGAATCCTCAACCCCAATTGTTGCAATCTCAAAAAAAAAAAAAAAAGATTTTTTGTTTGCAACAAATTGGAGGTGGGAGACTCGAACCCATGACCACTTAGTCTTTGAGTGTACATTAGTCATTGAACTACTGCTCTTATTGTCGGGGAGAGATTCTAATTCATAAGCAAAATGGTGAAAAATTTTGAAAACAAAATTGAAAATGAGAGGAAGCAAACTTTTTTCGATAATCAATAATTGAAAATGGTGGGATTCTAATTCATGTAATTAGTTTCGATAAATCAAAAAAAAGTTAACGTTTCGATAAAAATGAGAGGTAGAGAAGAAAAAAGACCTTGGGAACGTAAGCTATCGAGCGCCGATGTTTAAGAGTGAATCCAGTTTTTCCGATCTTCATTATCACTGGTCGACCATCCTTTGGATGATTTCCCTATCAAAATAGGTTGAACAAAAATGAGTAAATGTTATCCAAAAGAGAAAAATAATAATAATAATAATAATAATAATACATCGAGAGAATGTAAATATACCAAAGTAAGTGGGTAACGTAGCATTTCAAGCCCGTCCTCGAGAGTAAGAGAGTCTATGTCCTTTATCTGGAAGAATAAATTCAGTCATAAATCATAATTTATAACAAAAAGAATTGCAAACATCGTTGAATTGAGAGGTGGTTTAAATTATTATGGATACAATGGTCATCTATCTAAAAAATAATTTTTCACAAATTTTCTTGACTCCAAATGTTTTAGGGTCAAAAGCTAAGTTCCGTAAAAAATAAGAATAGTCGAGGTGCACGTAAATTAATATTCAAGAATAGAAGAAAAAAAAACAACAAAAGGAATTGCAAAAACTGATATCATGTTGACAAAATGAGTGCTTTCAAAAATAAACCAACTGTAAGACAGAATGGGATTCAACATCAAAATCAATCGGTAATGAGAGAATAGTCCACATATCACATAAATGTATTGAAGAATCCCCACCTTTCCAATATGGGATAAGTGCCACAAGATAAGCCAACGATGTGCAAAAACTTTTAGTAACTCAAAGCACAATACCGTGCAAAATCCTCTTGGAGCTTAGGTCCAAGGACCCTCTACGACTTTGAAGGCACAAAAAGTTTTGAATTCAATTCTCTGTCAAGTTGTTTCTTTCTCCAATTAAAGTTGAATTACTCTTGTAGAACATTTTTCAAATTTTCAAGTCCACGAGTGAGGGGGAGTATTGGTTGATATAATTAAATTTACTCCAAGCCATCACTTTAGGCTTTTGAGTTGGTTGAAGGTTTAACATAACTCAACACATATGTAATGCCTAAGGGATTCATGTGACGCTGCATGCCATTATACCCCAACGCCATCAATTCAAGGCACGGCCCTAAACTTGCACCTTGAGCTTAGACGTGTGCTTTGACGAGCCTTATAAACAACAATATGTATCAATAGAAACAAAAAAAAAACCCATACCAAGCAAAGAGAGGATCTTTTCGGGGCGTGCCCTTTCCTGTCCTCGCCCAGTTGCACATAAAATCCATATGGACCCTTCTTCAAAAGAACCTGAAAGAAAACATTCGTACAATTAACAAAGTCACATAGAACGAATAAATGTATGAGCAGTTAGCTTCATATGCTTATAAAGCTTTTCGTAAGTGCAAACCTTTTCGTTGGAACCGGGACGAAGACCAAGCAATTTCGGCTCTATCAAACCTTCTTTATCTTGAAGAGTAACTTCTTCTTCCTCCTCGCCACATAATGTTTTTGCAATATACCTGATGTCAGCGAGAAAGTTAAGTACGATTCATCATGTTTACAAGGAAATAGAATATATGGCTAGGTTGAAGGACAGTGGCAAAAGCAACAAATTCTCCACTCAATGCCTGTATGGAAAAGGGGAGAGAAGATAGATAAAAGTGAAGATGCTTATACTTGACACTCGCCTGCCTCGAGGCAAGACTCTATTTAGATCATAAGAGACTTACGGCTTTATGAAAACATATTTATCCTTAAAATCTCAACGTCTCATATAATCGTTAGAAGAATAGCATTAATATTCATGTTATATAAATGTATGAATCATAACAATTTGGTCTATTACTATTTTTACTATCTACGCTTTAAATACGTTAAAGACAAAAAAAACATTGGCTATAACTACATTATTCTTTTTTCAAACTCACTTGCATTTTGGGTGTTGATCACAGCCAATGAAATAGCCTGCACCAAACCGACTAACTTTGAAGATCAGTGTGCCCTCCAGACAACTGAAAAGAAAATAACAAAAAGGTTAACAGAATACTTACAAGAGTCTAATTTTAACATGCAGGAAAGAAGTACGTAATTTGATTCATTGTTGACCTTTACCAAAATATTATTTCATTCATAAGTTTTTTTTTTCTTTTTTTCTTTTTTTTGTAAGAACCATAACATTTCATGAGATAAATGAAATGGGGGAAGAAAAGACAGCCCTGCAGCTAAATGGGTTTCAAAAAAGCCCTCCAGTTAGCTAGAGAACCCAATTGTTAGAAACGGAATGCAAATCATCCATGATTCCTTATAAAAAAAGTACATTGAAATTTTTCTATTTTGATCATCAACTTTTAAATAACCAGTTCTAGTTCATGTACTGCAAAAAGGCTTGAATTTGATAAAATTGAAGGCAATATTAATCGAAATTTATTCAATAATGTTAATCATTTAATATAAGGTAAACACGTGAACATAGGACAGTAAATATTTGAAGAAAAACTAACAATATTTTACCAAGACCAATATTAAGTTTTTTTTTTTTTGAAGTGCAGGACTAAATTTGAAATTTTAAAAATTAAGGGACCAAAATAAAACAAACTACAAAGTACATGACCAAAATGTAATTTTCATAGCCGCTTTTATGCTTTTCTGAAATTACAAAGACCAAATTTGTTTCAAAATTTCTAGCATGGCAATCATCTCGTATCAGCAGAGTCCGCTTAGACCAAACAATTGACTAGTGGCTCTGGTAATTTAATGGCTGTTTAGTCGGACTCCTACGAGGAAAGCAAGAAAAATGCTTTGCTGTATTAGGCATCTAAATCTATGTTTCAACTCCATACAATGAATGAAGTGATATATTCTTGTTTTAAGCCTCTTGATTCCCTGTTCTTAAATAGTATCCTCATTCTTAGACATCTTTAATTTGTCCTTTTTTTATGTCCGAGATCTTTCTTGTAATTTCCTTCAGAATTATCAGAGTTTTTCTCTGATATCATATTATTAATGAAAATTTTCCAATTCCAATAAAAAGACGTAGCATCCTCATTCCTGAATAAACAGAATGATTCTTTTTTGTTATATCATTGTGTTCTTTTCAAAGAGGTCAAAACCTTGTGATAAAAATGGATGTAAGACAATCAAAGTTCAAACCACGTACCTTGGACATGTTCGGTTATTATCAGGAAGAAAAGAAAATATTAAGTCCCCAAATTTCTTCTCCAACATCTTTTCCACCTGAAAAATCAGACGGGTGATGAATATAAAACTACTGTTTTCTTCTTCCCTCCCTCTCTCTGTTTTTTTATTGGGTGGTTGGGTGACCTTTTTTTTCTTTTGAATGTTTGAGGAGGAAGAATGAGAATGATTATGGGAGGAGTGAGAATTGGGAGAGAACGATTATTTGTGTTTGAGGTGAAAGGAATGATTAAGGAAAGAACGATTAATTGTGTTTGGGGTGAAGGAAATGATAATGAGGAAAATAAAATAATGGGTATGATGTGAGTGAAAAATAGTTATGAGGAGAATAAAAAATTGAAATGGGAAGAATAGAAAGCAGTTAGGAGGAGAATAAAAAGGTGATTTTGAAGAAACGTGAATATGGAGGAAATGATTCTCGGTGGCCCAAACACATCCTTAGTAATATGGTACATAGTTTGTACCATCCGCCACTTACACGACAAAAGATTGTTACCTGATGAATATGAACATCACCAGCACGTTCACAATATGAGCTGAACCGGGTCCAATAATTTCTTAGGAGGCCTTTCCATTCAGTTTGACCAGCCGAAACGTTATCAAGCTGAAGCAAGAAAGTAGACACATAACACAATCATGTATAGAATCTAATATTGAATAAAGACCAGAGGACGGACGGTTTATTTAGCATATCATTCAAAATATTATAGTAAAATGGTTATTGAAATTTGAGAATTCCCATACAAGTAACGAGGCATTCGGTTCTTGAATATTGGGTTGTTTTTGTAAATGTCTACCATACCCAATACACAAACTACAAGTTACTACATGTTAGGCAGAATAAAGATAAGTGTACGATTGTGATTCTATATATGGAAGTAGCAAGTAAGACTTCAAGAACAACTTCACTCACCTCAGTTTCCATGTCTGCAGTAAAACTGTAATCAGTAACTTCAGAGAAATGATGACAAAGAAATGCTGAAACCTAAAATCAAAATGATTGAAAGCTATAAGAATTTTTTTAAACAACAAACAAACTTTTCATATGAGTAAAAAATCATCGATACAAACTACCGAAGGGCTGAAAAAGAAGAAAAAAATAACTAAAAGGGAACATAATGAGAGATAATTGATAGGGATCTATAAACACATCCTAAAAAGCATAAAAAAGCCTTTTAATGATTGAAACAACTCTTGCAAACCGAGGAAGAGTTAAAAAGAAACAAAAAAAAAAGCTATAAGAATTTAAAATAAATACGAACACCATTAGAGAAATGGCATAATTCGCCTGGCCCTTGCCATAGCCCAAAAGTGAGCACCTGGGGACATCTTGAAAACACTGACATCAACTAAACAAATTGTTTCCTATAAAAAACTCTATTAATAACACCACCAATTGTGCAAAAATCAGGCCTTAACAACTTGGGAGAATTTGGCTAAAAACTTGTGGCCAAGGCAAAAAAAACTATCTAGCTTATTAGAGAGGGCTGGGAAACTTTCTTCCTAGCTTCCAAAGCAGAAACTTCACTGAAAACATTTATATATATATACGCACACACATATGGTGCTAAACAAAAATCAAAAAGAAAAAAGGATACCCTCACAAACTAGTGGTCCCAACACAAACCTACATTCTCACTGACCATCGAATGTCTCTTGTGATCTCCTTTCTTGCCCCCTTCGTTGAGAACAAATAGAAATAGACGACCTAACAAAAACTCCAGTTTCGACCATCAAACCTACTTTATAAGATGCCATATAAGAAGTTTAAAAATGAATAGTTAATAAGATGTAATTCTTAATCAGGTTATCAGTTCGATTCATAATGACCACCTAGCTAGAAATTAATTTTCTATAGATCTCCTTGACATCAAAATATTATAGGGTTATGCAGGTTGTCCCTTAAACAGAAGTCGAGGTACGGTGTGCGTAACCTAGACCAGATACTCACGGATATAAAAAAAAATGAAATTTTCTACATCCTAAATGTGGCTATGATTTCAAAAACAATACAGTTAGATTTTGAAGACTTGGAAGTTCGAAGTGATAAAGAGTTACAAGCATACCATGCGCCCACGAAATTCAGGATGTAGAACACGACTTTTCACTGACACGTAATTCCTGTCCTGATAGTAAAATAAATAAAATAAGCAAAAGAAAATATATGACACCATCATGTAATTGTAGACAAATTACGTGAAAAGATATTTCAGAATCAATACAGGTGTCAAAGACATTACAGGCATACCTCAGAAGGTGATGCAAGTTCTGTTCTTGATCACCTTATGCAACAATGTAAGATTCCTCATGTCATGTAAAATTTAAAACTAACACAATCGAGGCTAATGCCCCCAAGTCATCTGCTTGTAGAAAATTTAACATGCATCATTGATTGGCTCATAGTGACAAGTTTTTCTGACACTGAAAAACCATTCATAATTGCAGACTTGCAGTTCTACACTAGACTGAGAGGTCAGAAGTTCAAGTTCTCCCACCCAAACTCAACGTCGTTTAACTCAAAGAAAAACACACAGTTCTACTTCTACACTAGCTTTATTTGAATGTTTTTCAAATACAGAGTTGAAAGCCAGGACCAAGTCGAGTATAAGACAGCGTACGTTCACTTGAATGTGGAAATCAATCACAATTTGTACAAAACAGAAAAGTAATCTTGAGACTCAGTCTTTAAGTTACAAAAGCAAAAATAAGATTCTTTAATCCTCCGAGAAGCAATAAAAGATATTTGACAGAAAGAAATCGGCTGTCTACTTAGAACATGAATAAGATACTCATGAAGCTTTATATCACACAATAAAATACAATTTCAAATTCATCATTTCCGATGATACATAACCTGTAAGACTTTTAAGGTGGTTGCATATGTGGAAGGTCTCCCAATCCCCAACTCCTCCATCCTCTTAACCTGTAGTATCCAGTTCCAGTGAAATAAGAAAACTTCAAAGGAAAAACCATACTGATGGAAAAATGTCTCTGACATTATGGGGCCTTTATGCACATGGATTGAGAAACCTAATAGATATTAAAACTAATCAGGTCATAACCTACCAAATAGCCCCGCAAAATAGATCATATATGTTATATTGAGAGAAAGAATATTAGAACTTATATTTATAGTTTTAGATCAAGACTCTAATCTAATTAACAATTTAAATATCCATAACTACATGTGACTGTGAGCATGAAAATTTTCCAACCATAGGTTTTGCACAATAAACAACCTGAAAAAAGGAACTGACTGCTGTGAGCGATACTATTTGGTCCATTTATAATGAATTTTAAGCTCTTGAACTCAACTTCGATCTAGAATTGTAACTTATAAATATAAACATGAAGAATAAGGTAAGCATGAGAAAAATGTAGGGTGAATATCACCAAATAAAAAAGGGTAAAAGAAAACTAAATTAAAAACTGGCACCTTCGGCAACACTTACCAATGTTCCCTCAGAGAAGCGAGGTGGTGGCTGGGTAAAATGCTGCTTGAGTTCAACTGAGCCTAGAGACAATTGATCCCCTGGCTAAAAAACAACTGGTTAATAGATATATATTCATGTACCATCTGTATGATTGCTATCGCGCATCGCTGCCCAAGCTGTTGAATTAAAAAAAAAGTGATCCATCATATGAAAATCACATGCCAAGTAGTCGTAGGTAAAAAGCAACAGCGAAGAATTTCTTTGATAATTTGGTAATAGAAACATGCACAAATGATTTACATCATAAATTTGTCTACCAAATAGAAACAGATTGCGGCCTCGTAGATATTTACCAATATCAAAATTGTAAACTTGAGGCAATAACATAAAACATTGTACCTCCAATGCATTAAGAATTTTAAACAGCTCTTCACGTCCATTCTCTTCATGGTCTTTATGTCTGACAGCAACAGCTTCTGGATCCTGAAAATTTTTTGGGGATAGACACAACTTAGATCCTGACAAATTACTAGATCTTTACTATCCAAAAGCTAAGAAGCACGGACACGACCGGACACGGCAACACGCCAATTTGAAAAAACTAGGCCACAGACACGTTTGGGTACATCAATTTTATTTATATATATATATATAGTAATAACAATAACTAGAACAAATATTATGAAAACAATAAATGATAAAGTACTTTGATTTTTACTCTTTTTCTATTCTTAAATATTTTTTAAGAAATCATTTGCTTGATGGGATTTGGAAATTTACACAAGAAAGGGACTCGTTGGTGTTTGAGTGGAAGGATGTGAGGCGACTCTTGTTTTATTTAGAAAAAGAAACCTTTCATTGATTAATTAATGGTGAGGCGACTCTTGTTGAAGATGGATGGGTGGAGAGGCAAAGTGACAAAGAGGAAGATGAACAATTCTCTTCTCTAACGTAGGCATCAATTAGATTGTTGGAGAAGTTTTCTTGGCTCAATTCAATCTTATATGAGGTTAATTTGTTTGTTTTTTTTATTTTAAGATAAAAAACGCGAATTTTACTTTTTAAGAGCGGGCTAATTAAAAGAAACAAAATGATGATCTTATTTAAGTTAAACAAACTATTTTTTTCAAAAACAAAATCTTGCAAACGTGTCCTAGTTGTGTCCGTTATTAAATTTTAAAAATAAAAAATAAAAAAAATGGACACTTCAATTCGCCTGTCCGACACATGTCCGAGCGTGTCTGTGTCTGACACATGTCAGACACAAACACTCCGCCCAAAATGAAGAGTTTGTGCTTTATAGTCCAAAAGTACCCAGCCCTACAAAAGCCAAATATTAAGAGATGGGACTCTAAAAATAAAATGAAGGGCGAATATGAGGGTAGAAAGATGTTATCTCTTCTAAAAAGCCCTTTGGAACTTCCACAAAATAGGTAAAAAATTCAAAAATATATGTTAAGACAAACTCCACGTAAGAACTACAGTACAAGCTTTAGAAACAGTCATATCTAAGCATTCCTTGTCAATCTTGTTTTAGAGAAAATATGTCCATAATTAAATATACAAAAGAGAGGAAATTTATTTGAGAGCGAGTAACCAGGTAACTATGAATTTTTTATTCGTGAGTGTCTAGGTCAGCTTAGGAATACCTTTAATATTCTCACGGTATATACCGTTAAACCCTAAAACATTTAGAAGTCAAGAAAACTCATAGAAAATTAATTCCTATGTGAGTAGTCACCATTGATTGAACATATAACCTCTTAGTTTCACAATGTCATTTTGACCACTAGGCCAAACCAAATGGTTTACTAACTACAAAATTAAGAAATGAAAATTAAAAACTAGAAAAATCATTGAACACCCTTCTCCTCTAATCCATATCATCTTATAACAAATGTATGCCAAAAGGCTATCGTGACATGATAGAAACTACATAAATTTTTTTCCAATACAAATGGGAGGGGCTCCTCCCAATCACACACCCAATTCTTGTCTATTTGCCCCTATTTAAGATTTCAGTAGAAATGAGTAAAAACTTAGAAGGTTGATGAGAAACTTTATTTGGTTGAGAAGGGAAAGAGGAGAGATCATTTAGTTTGTTGACCCGAAAACTTAGATCTTACGCTCCTTTAAACTTGGAGGAATCACGGACCCATCCCTAGGCTGCGACACCAGAATATATCAGAGAAATAGAGACACGGGATGTGCCAACAAATTAATGCCACAGATGAGTCTCGAGCCTAGGATCTGTGCGGTTTATGTTTAGGCAACTTGAGAGCTCGCAATAGAACTTTATAGAAAAATGGTTGTGTCGTTTCCACAAGGAATGTATGCCCTTTGGTGCAAGTTTATTGTGAGCAGTAGTTTAAAAGGCTTGCTCAAGCTCGCGCCTAGGCTCGAGGCATAGGTCTAGGGTCTAGTGCCTTGCCTTGGGCCTTGAGCACCTTAGGTAAAATCAATGCACCATCGTGTGATTAATTATAAAAGAATAAGTTCTACTAACCCTAAACACAAAAATCCTTAACATTTAGGGGTTTTTTTTGTTCTTTTTTTAATATTCCCACTCCAACCATACTATCTCTTCTTTATAAATGTCTTATATATAGTGCGCCTCACAAAAAAAGAAAAAGAACAAAAAAAAAAAAAAAGATCTGCACTAAACCTTAGTGAAGTTTTGTTCGTTGGTAGTGTGGACTCTTTTGGGACCTTCCACACCTAAGTTGGATTTAAGGCATCCTAGGTTTGATAGAGAGATGAGTGTTATTAATCTCCTTTCATTGTTGGAGCATGTTGGTTGATATAATTAACTTTACCCTATAAGCTCAAGTATCTCAGTTAATTGATAATATAATAGTATTGAACATAGCCTTCGAGATATTACAAAGTGAGTTGGAAAGGAAGGATGTTATTTTGTGGGCGCTTGTTTGTCGGTGGATTTTTCTGTTCTTCCTTTTACTCATGTATTGTCAATCGCTCTCTCAGTCCTTCGTTGAGAAGACCGATGTTTGTCTCGAAGTGAAGTGAAAATTCTGAAAGAGATTAAGTTCTTCATCCAGCAGGTTTGGTACGGTGGTGAGAAAGATTCCCTCGTTAATGGGCCTTAGTGTTGCATTTAGTGTAGAAGGAACACAGAGGACCTGGACCAAGTTCTTTGGAGTTGCGAGACAACTTCTCAAATTTGGAACATGCTGCCAGAGAACTTCGGTCTTCCTGTGGTTAGACAAAAGGATGTAGGGAGTGGCTAGAGAAGTGCTTTGCTCATCCTCTTTTCGTAAGAGGATTGTGTTTTGGAGCAAGTTGGAGCGTGTGCACTTTGTGGGAGCTTTGATGCAACAGAAACAATTAAAAAAATTTAAGGGTTGAGAGATCCTCGAAGATGTCAGGTCTCTCATAGGATTCTAAGTTCCTCTAGACCTCGATCACAAAGTCTTTTTCAATTGAAGGACATTGTAGCACAACCTCTAGAACAGATTATGTTCAAGTAAGGATATTCGTGCCTTTTTGTAATTTTTCATTGGGTTTCATTGTTTTGGATTTGAGATCATTTCAGTAGACTCCTTCCCTTTTTAGTGGGTTATTTTTGTAAGCCTTGGATCCTTTCCTTTTCTTCTTATTGGAAGTTCGAATGTTTATCTAAAATAACCATCCAGACAATTTTCTAACTAAATAAGCTAATCTCTCAAGATAGAAAGGTAGGCCAAGATTGCTTTAGTGAAAATGATCGGCTACATTTAGAGAGAATGAGCAATTGCATTGGTTGAATATTAGACATCATCACATCGGACAACCAAAAAGTTTCATGTGTAGTTTTTACGAAAGCCAATAAGAAAACCAATGCATAAAAACACCAAGAAAAAAAGCGAACATTACTTTCAAAAGCGTTAAAGGAAAGAGGGAACCTCCCAATCAAACGGTCACCCAAAAAACGGCCATTTTAGGGGGTGAAATTCTTCAAATGTTCTTTTTTGTAAGATTATGCAACTTTTCTCTGGCCTTGTATTAGTATGAGTTGAAATTCCCCCCCCCCCCCCCCAAATAAAACAGTCTGTTAAGAAAAACTATTAGTGACTACTGAAAGTTGTGATTGACAAACAGAGACATTCAAAAGCATCTCCTTCTCTTCCTAAAAGATTACTTAGCAGGAATATCATACCTCAAAAACTTCTTGAAATCCACGAAATTGAACTCTCGAGCATGTAGATCGGAAAATGATGGACTCATCTGCAAGCCCACTGTCGAGTTGAATCTGGTAGCATAATTAAGGAAAAAGTTTAAAACTTCGGTAAATGCACAACTGAAATTGATTTCAACTACAATTTAAAAATTAAAAAGAAAAATACGAATAGAGCCATTGCTATTACTTCAGAAAGAGAAAAAGTGCAGTCACGGTCTCCTCCTATAATAGGCACCCATAAATTACTTTATTTTTACAAAACATAAAAGGATGCACAAACTTTTCATTTTATAGACATTTGAAAAGTTACATGGAAACTTTCTCGATTGTGATTTCACTCTAGGCCACAATAACCTCATTTTTAGGTCAGGTTCACTACCTCTACCAGAATCATAAACTTGCCGAAAATGCCTCATGTTATTGGTTAATCCTTTCACTTGGAATCTGATTTTTTTTTTTTTTTTTTTTGAATTCAACGAAAAAATTGGGTTGGAGGATTCAAAATCATGAACTATATTGATCATGATCGCACTCACACATTTGGTTGAACTATTTCTCTTGTAACCCATTTACCCTCTTCTGAGTCCTGACTTTTGGAATCATAAGATTTCATGTTTATTTTTTAAACAAAAATAACAAATGATAAATAAAATAGGGGTCCCATGTTAGTGTATTATTTTTTTTCTTTTTTATATGTGTGAATGTCCAAGTCAGCTTTTCATACCTTGATTAATCTTACAAGACAACCGTCAGAACCCACTATACTTGGTTGTCAATGAAACTCGTAGGAAACTAATTCTAAGGTAGATGACCACTATGAATTGAATATACTCCCTCTAAAAACTTCATAATTCTCAATGTCCTCTTATTGTTGGCAACTAGGCCAACCATGATGATTCATTTTAGTATCTTCTTCATCAGAAAAAGTAATAAACATTAGTAATCAACAATGCCTGTTTTACTAAAAAATAGTAATATACTTGCAAAAAAAATTATCATTTGAAATTGAAAAAAAAAAATGAAATGTTGTATAAGATAGTGTGTGTGTGTCCACAATGGATAAACACACAACGTAATGTGCATTCTGACCTGTTCAGTGATAGAAGGTTCCATTTGGCATGTCATCGTTCTGAGCCAAATAAGAGAGTACAATTTGTGCGAATCTTCGTCAAGTGTACCCACTAGCATCGCTGGAATTTAATACAATGAAATAACACAAACAATAACTGATTGTAAGGTCAAAATGAAAATACTGGAAGCAATAATAGTAGAAGTGAACCACATTGGTGCAGGTAATAGGACAAAACAACTCAAATTTATTCTTTTTTTTAAAAGCTAATTAGTAATCATCATACAGCCAAAAAATTGTATAATCACATTTAATAGCAGTAATAGCACACACAAACTGATTACAAAGTTTTCATAAAAGAGGAAGGCTGAGCAATAATTTTAGAAGTGAACCACGTTGGTGTAGGTTATAGAATAAAACAACTAGAATACATTCATAAATCAAGGATCATTTTTGCCAGAAAACTAAATAATTACATGGTAATCGTTGCATATCCGTGGGTCTGATTGCTTCATGAGCCTCTTGAGCATTCTTGACCTTCTTATAATATTTGCATGCACTTTCTGATACAAAATTTTGCCCATATCTGCAAAGAGTAAGTTTTTGAAGAATGAAAAAATTAGATGCAATGAAATCCTTTTAAGATGGAGGGAATACAAATTGCACCTAGAAAAGCGAAACAAATATCATCCCCAAGTGAAGGCGTGCTAAAGCTTTAATAAATTTACAGATAAAAAGACAGTAGCCTTCCTGTAAATCATTTGCCTTAAATTTTCTAAAGTTGGATTTCGAACTTTCACCTCTGTAAAATCAAGGAGCGAATGTCCTTCACAGCTTCATCAGAAATCTGAAAAAGGAAGTGGTTCAAGTGAAAGGGGTAAGACCAGATGCACCAAATATTATCCAAAGTGACAACATCAAGCGCCGAGACAGAAGTGAAATAAAACATCACCCTAAGAACTGATTCCATGCATACCACACACTTTTAAAGGCCTTCCATGCATTAGTTTGAAAAGTTACACAAAAAGTAGCATCATATAAAAAAAATTAAAATAATTAAAAAAAAGTCTAAAAGTCCCAAGTAACAAAGGTATAGTTGAAGGCGAAAAATTTTTTACATGACGCCCATCCGTTCTTGGATAAGTTATTAAGCCAGCTGCATTTCCATCAGCCAGTTGAATTCCCTCGTACAGTTTCTGGGCAAGCTGCATAGAAAGTCATATAAGTGGCAGGAGCATAAAAAAAATGCAATCCTACGCTCTAAGGTGGACAAAAAAATTATTGATCAAAACATTAAATCAAATAGGAAGCTACAAATGCAACACGAGTATTTATAGCTTCATACGTGATTTAAGACTTTGAGCAAAGAGAAGAGCAATCTCCTTCAAATGAGTGAATGAAGAGTGTTGATCGAGAATTTTGTAGTGCCACTGATGGTAGGCTCTCTCTCTCGTCCATATCAAATGGAGAGGAAAGAGGAACGCCTATGTTTTTTACAAGAGTGGGAGGCTTTTGTAGAGAAGATGAAGGGAGAGGACAAGAAATTGGGTGTGGGTTGGGTTCCTTTTGAAAATTGGAGGGGCTATTGGGATAGGGGGATTTTGGACAAGATGAGGATGAGGGAGAAAATGATAAGTGGAGCCCTACTGTTGATTGTGTGGCTTGGGATGAAAGGAATAAGGGAGAGAGAAAAATCACCATGGAATGGCCTAGGGGACAAGAAGGGCCTTAAGTAACTAAAAGGCGATGAATTCAATCCATGATGGACACCTACCTAAGAATTAGTTTCTTCTGAGTTTCCTTGGCATCCAAGTGTTGTAGGGCAGTATATCCCATGAGAAAAATCAAGGTGCACATAAGCTGGCTTGGACACTCACGTGTATCAACAAAAGGGGAGAAAAAACTTAAGTCCTAAGAAATAAATAAAGGGTAAATGAGAACATGAGTCTACATCAAAATCACTCCCAGTTCCAACATCTAATATTGGAACTACGGCTCAACTTTATAAATAACTCTCAGCACAAAAACATCCTTAATTTTGGCAATTGACCACACAGCCACAAGGCTCTTACAACTGTTCATCCGTTGCACAGTGTCTTACAACTAGCATCAGCATCCAGTAACTCATTACTCATTAGTAGATGACATGTCACTGATAGGGAAACATAAGTATTTGGTTGGTGCTTACTTCTGAGCAAAACTAAAATTTTAAAGCAACATGATTGCATTATCTTATATTATGCGAAACTTCATGATGAGATGAAACAAAATTACCATGTACCTTCATTGTATAAGTAGCAGGAAAACTATATTTGTTAGCAGCATCTTGCTGAAGTGTAGATGTTATGTATGGCATTGGAGGGTTTCTCCGCACTTTATTCTTCTTAGAGCTAAGCACTTGAAAATTTATTGATTTCAGTTCTGTTTCAATATGTTTTGCCTGTGTGTTGGAACTAATAGCAAACTGAGTTAACTTCTTAGAACCAAAATGGGTCAAATGCGCCGGGACTGGAAATTCTTCCACGAAAGAATGAGGATCTTTTTGGTTCAACTTCAAGTCAATCTCGACAGTCCAATATTCTTGTGGTAGAAATTTATCGATTTCCATTTCTCTATCACATAATAGGGCAAGAGCAGCTGATTGAACACGCCCAGCTGATTGGCAACCCGGTAATTTCCTCCATAATAATGGTGAAATATTAAATCCAATCAAATAATCTAAAGCACGTCGTGCAAGGTAAGCCTGAACCAAGTTTGCATCAATTTCTCTTGGAGATTGCAGGGCACTCTTGACAGAAGCCTCAGTTATTTCATGAAAAACAACCCTTGCTATGCTAATACCTCCGGGTAGGGCTTCCTGCTGCTGCAACATCTCTACTATATGCCAAGCAATAGCCTCTCCTTCACGATCAGGATCAGATGCAAGAATAAGGTTCTCTGCTCTGAGGAATAATACAGAAAAAAAAAATTCAAATTAAACCTGAAGGAATTGGAGGAAAGAGAAAAGAAGGCCTAGTAGACATAACAAAATAAATGTGTAAACTTAACGTTCATTATCAAGCTAGGCAAAAAGCCCAAGTTAACAACAAAAAGTCGGAGGCATACCCATTTAAGGAAACCTTTATTCTCTTGAGATGAGTCCAGGCAGGAGATGGAACCTCCCACACCATGCTGAAGTCGTCATCAGGTCTTACAGATCCAGACCTTGAAGCCAAGTCTCTAACATGGCCATGGCTAGGTAGCACCTCAAACATATCACCTAGATACTTCTTAATAACTTTTGCCTTTGTAACAGATTCCACCACCATAACAGACTTTCCCACTGGAGGATATAGCTGCTTCAAAGTTGTTCGTTGAGCTTCTCTTTCTTTGCTAGAGGTAACATTCTTTTTATTGGATTGTTGTTTTCTTGAAGCAGAACCTTTGGAAGTACCTCTGGTTGATTTTTCCTGAAAAAAACTGTATCGTTAGTTTGAAAATGCAATGAGAGGGGGGAGGAATGAAAACATCCATCAATTACTATTTGCAAACACCTTTGAATCTTGTACAAGATTGAGACCATTCTCACTACTATCTAAGCTCTTTGACTGACCATCCTTGCATACTGCTTCAACATCTGCAACATTGATTGAAGATATAGCTTCCTTCTTTTTCTTGCTCCTGGACTTCTTTTCTTTTAAACCTTTAGAGGCAGGACCTTTTGAAGTACCTCCGGTTATTTTTTTCTGAAAGGTATTGTACTATTAGTTGAATAATGCAAGAAAGGAATGAAAACATTAATTAATTACTGCTTGCAAACCTTTGGATCTTGTACAAAATTCAAAACATTGTCGCTACTATCTAAGCTCTTTGACTGACCATCTTCACATACTACTTGACTATCTTTGCATACTGCTTGAACATCTGCAACATTGGCTGAAGATATAGCTTCCTTCTTTTTCTTGCTCCCAGACTTCTTTTCTTTCAAACCCTTAGATGCTTTCTTACTAGATGAAGGAGAATTAGATATAACTATATCTGCCTCAATCAACTGTTTGCTAGAATTTTTCCCATCAACACTAGTAGGGGCTGAGGATCCTGAAGCACTAGTCCTTATTATCCTAGATGTAGCAACGGGCTTTGCGCTCGTCCATTTTTTACTCAATCCTTCAAATGGAAATGTACTTGTTCCATTTCTTTCATACTTAGCATTCTTACTGTCAGTTTTGTTCCATGCTTTCGTAGATTGAGAAAATAACTTCTTTCCAAAAGCTCCATAATTAGGAAGCTTAGGTGTAAAACTAACATTTAGCAACTGGCGGTTAGAAGCATTCGAGGATGCAACAGAATAAGGAAACCCCAATGATAACCGGGAATACGAGGTGAAATCAAAATTTGACCCACCACATATACGATACTGTCCAGCCTTTGCACGTTCAGTCTTGACAGAAAATGTTACTCCACCTTTTGTAAAAACAAGCTGGGAACATCTGGTGTAATTACAAGAGGTGGTATAAGGCAAAACAAGTATGCATTTGCTAGTATAGTTTTGAAGAGTGCTGCTCTGCAGCTGTTACACGAGCACCATATAAAACAACCCATTATCACCACAATAAGAGAATAAACTCATTGGGCCACTCTAAAAATATTTATACAAGCAACAAGTGAACATAAGTAACAAAAATTATCCAATGACATAAATTTGCACACCAGTAACAACAAATTCAAAGTAGCACATTTATTTATACCACCGAGTGTCATGGGCCAGCTTACGCGCACCTAACTATTCTCGTGAGACAGACCAACTAACCCTACCATAGTTGGTTGTCAAGGAACCCATTGGAAACTAATTTCTATGTAGGTGTCCTTTAAGAGGCACGAACCGGATACGAGATACAAACACGACACAACACAAAGAGGCATCATTGTTTAAAAATGCAGGACACGTATACTCGAAGACACGACGATGTTTATTATTATTTTTTGATCTACGATTTAAAATAAAATCCAAAATAGTTTAGTTTTCTTACTAACTATATGAAAAACAATTAAAATAAAGACAAGTGACCAGAATGTCAAATATCAGAAGTTAACAAAGCGTTAGTTATCAAAAAATCAAGCATGTATTGAAAAAAAATTAAAATAATAAAATAATTGCAATTCTTCCGATATAATGAGGATTGTATTTACCATTCCATTATCAGATATTTCCAAACTTTTCATTCCGTCCAACTCTAGTTTTTGGTGCGAGTCAAAACTCGAATAAAAATGTACGAGTGTGAATTAAATAATTCAAAAGCAGCATGCGAGACGGAAAAGGGATGTTGATAGCAACCACACTACCACCGCAATAAATATATATAAATTCACAATAACCACTCCGAAACCACAATGCCAAACCAAACATCAGAAGTTTGCTTGTCGCTAACAAAACTTCAAGCCAATACAATACAAAATTGCAACTCTGCGAACGCAATTCCTAGTGAGATATCATTGATCATTACCGGACAAGTTCTCGAAATTTTCTTAAAATTCAGCTCGTATACAGTACGAGCTGCCGGACAATTCTCTAAACAGAATCGCGATAGTATGAAAGTTCAAATAACAAAAAAATAAAATAAATAATCAATCTGTAGAATATGAGAACCTTAGCCATGAGAGGACCGAGTCGCGACGGTGAAGCAGGTGGAGTAGCTAAAAATACAGAGGAAGAAATGGCGTTACTGGAATTAGAGGCCAAAAACAAACTCCTTTGAAGCTGGCTCATTGCCTCCACAGTATCAATTGGTCGCCACGATCTCTTCCAAAATTTTCTCGGCTAAGCTTTCACTTCCGAATACATGAAGAACGAGAAAGTGACGAAGACAGTTTCAGAACGACACGAGGCGCCAACGAAAAGAAGGGTTTTGGCTGAGAGGTTTTTGGAGATTAAGTAAAGCCCACTCTTGCGCCACTTCACTAGGGTTGTTCAATTATGTTTTTTTTTTTTTTCCTTTTTTTTTTCTTTTTTATAGTGGTTGAGAAACCTTCCTCCATTTTTTTTTTTTTTAATTAGATGGTAAACAATAATCCATTATTAAACAAAGTAATTGACAACCCGAGCAATTTAGACTATTCAACACAAAAAATATGAATCGGGTTTTGTTGGTTTTTAAGTTAACAAATTTTTAGCTCATTCGACTAAATTCAACTCGAAATAAGAAATAAATTATACATATGCATATACCCGAGTGTGTGAGAAGACAAGTTAACTAATAAGATAAGTTTCTTATCACGTTAATAAATAACACACGAGAAAAAAATGAGATTAACCAAACTCAATTCAAATGGTTGTATGGGGTTGGGTTACTCTAATTATATGATTGGACGGGTCGTAGGATCGACCAACTCCAAACTTTTGGATAGATTGTAACAATATTTCTTACTCAACTCGACTCGTATCATATACATCTATGCTTCCACTAAACCTTACATTAAATTCTTTTTTAAATTTCACATCAAACTTTAATTTATATTATAATTAGAGAAGACAAACAAAATTTAAATAGTTTATTTGTCTATAACCAAGTTTAATGAGTAGACTATGTTTGGATAGGTGGTTTAACTTGAACATGAGTCTTTTTTTTAGTACAATGATCGAGATTGAGGAGATTCAAATCATTTATCGAATTGATACTAAAGTATCATTAGTGACAATTGAGTTATGCTCGTTTTGACATATTGAACACGATTTAAAGTCTCAACGTTTCATATATATATTATAAGTAAGCTATAAATTTGGTCATTTAATTCATACGATTTTAAAAATTATAATTTAATATTTTGTGAGTATAAAAAAAAATAGAATTAAATATTTATAATTTATAATTTTATAATTTAATTGTAATGATTCAATAAAATCTAAAAGTTAGTCAATAATCACATAAAATTATATACCATAACAATTCAATAATTATTATTATTAAAAACAAACTTATATAATGTCAGGACCAAACTTATAATTTATGAGATTTTATATGTATAGGAAAAAAATCGAAAAATTGTATGAATATCTTCTTTTATTTTATTTTTTTTTAATAATTATTTACGTAATAATAGAAAAAAAAAAAAAAAAAAAAAAGAAAAAAAAAAAGAAGAAGACGATTATTGTTAATAACTAAAACGCTCAAGTTTCAATCAAATTTTCGTCCAAAGCCTTCAATCAATTCAACTTCGAGGCAAATTTGGAAATAAAAAAAGAATAATCAAAATTTGATATACACGCGTAAACAACTCTTTATATAAATAGCTAAGTAGTATATAAATATTACTTGTGGGTCAATTTTACAAAAATATTTAAAACTTTAATATTTAGTTTTATTATTATAGTATAAGTTAATATAACATCTTTATATTAAACCGTTTTATTTGAAATATATTGTTAGTTGAATTTTTTTTTAATACTATGTATATTATACATTTAATACATATATGTTTTCAAATAATATATATATTTTTAGTATTATTGGACTACTAATATAGAGATAATAATCGTATTGTGGTTTTTCTAGGTTTAAAATATATAGCGTGTTTAACCATGCGAATTTGAAGAATGTTGATGACGGTGAAACTGACAATACAATAGTAATATTGAAAATGGCATTTACATGGACGTGGTGAATATTCAATATGAATAAAAAAAATTCACTATGATATATTATGATTATATTATAACTGTATTGTTTTTGTATATATGTACACCTTCGTGGTGAGCAGTTGTTTTATGAAGTTAATGTTAGGTTGAGACGTGAAAAGGAAGAAAATGTCATCGGTATTCTAAAATCACCTTTCACATCGAAGTTTAGATTTGTAGAAGAAAATACAAAATACAAGAAAATTTAAGATGTAGAATGTACTGTCATGGTGGTGGAGTTATTTAATTCACTGATCCACCAACCTTCAAATTAATGTCACAACTATTTTTTGTATTTGCTTGCTTTTTTAACTCTAGTGAAAATGTTGTTTATTTTTTATAATTAATTACTATTTCTAATTGATATAAAGTTTGAAATCTTTTGTGAAGTACACATATATTACACTATTCTCAATATATATTTTTTGTAGAAACAAACATATAGTATGCAATTTTATTTGGTTTTATATTTATATCCATAATGTTGTGCCACACAAAAAAAAATGCATAACAAATTATATAAATTTATATTGTCCAACCCCGATATAACAAACACATGTTTGTCAATTACACGTTATCAATCAGCAAAGAATGAATAAAGTTATTGAACTATGAAAAATGTATGTTTAACTGAATATGATAATTCCAAAATCATAATGAATGAGGTAGTATACGAGTATTACAATAGTAGAGTTGGAATTAAAAGATAAAATCATAATTATTTATAAGATTTTTACAAAAACTATATTGTGCCCCAACCTTCCACGTCGCTCACATCCAACTTTAGGTTTAATTTCAATAGTTGACTTCATGACAAGATTTCGACCTTATTTACTTTGGGAAGGTATATCACACGTTTCAGGATGATAAACATGATAAATAATATTTGAATATGTATTTCTTATATAGTCGTTTAGTATAAATAGGTAACGTATTATGTTGCTATCAAGTTCGTATTCAATAAAATAACACGAGCATGTTTGCAGTTAATTCGAAGGTGATCATATTCCAAATGAACTTGATGTTGTTCGTTTCATTAAGTACTTAAAATTGAATTTGATAATCAAGTGTACATACATAATAATAATACAATAGTCATATCATTTTTTTAAAATATAATAATTGTATAATACTGTCCACCATATTTATTTGAAAAATACACTTGGAGCGCACATATAATGTATTTTTAACTGAAAAAAATGCAATGACAAAAATTAATTTGGTCAAACACAATAAAAATGGAAATAATTTCTAAATAATAAGAGTAATAAATACAGTGTAATAAATTCATAAAAGATTTCTTACACACGAAAAAAATAAAACTGAAAATTGCAAAATAAGACAAAGAATTTCCATATTAAGAGCTTTTAAGGGCAAACCGGGATTCAAAAAGCATACAATAATTGTTTAAAATTAATTTAAATACAAATGCAATTAAAATACATGTGTAATAATGATAGTAGAATTGAATATCCCTACTAAAAAATTCCCTAAAATATAATGTTCAAAAGTTGGTATGAGGAAGTAAAATATCTATAATTTAACTGGTAATTATTATTAGGGTACATTATAAATTTAGTTTTTACATTTTACACATTTAGACTATAGTTTTCATCATTTTGAGAAATATAGAATTTAATCCATATAATTTGACGAAATATAATTTAGTCCCTATGATTTGATAAAATTTAAAACATAATACTTGTTATATGTAAATCGTAGGCGAATTATGTAGGTAAATGTAATATATGAATTATATATTTTTTCTAATTAATTACTTATCACTCGTTATCATCATTAAACACAAAAATAACTAACTTCTAAATATTTTATTCACAAACGATTACAAACGACTACTATTTCTTAGATTTTATCAAACTCCAGGGACTAAATTATAATATTCATAAAACTACTTTTAATATTATTATTTTAAAAGCAGAAAATAATTATTTTAAAAAACAAGAAAAATAATATATTTTCCAGAGTCGGGACCCGGGCGAATGCGATTTTCGCAGGTAACGCGCTAAGCCCTAAGAATCCATTTCGTAGACCGGAATTATAGCGGCGACCGACTGCCGACCTCGTCGGAGCCGTTGTAGAATTGCAAGAACAGAGAAAGAAAGGGAAGAGAAGATCAAGAAAGAGTGGGAAGTAGCTCGGAGGCTGGTTCGAAAGACGACGCTGGTGCTGTAGGTATGTTATTCCACTCTGCATTTTTTTTTTTTTACCGGCGTTGATGAAATTCTGAGGCTCTAACGATACCTATGATTTGTTTTTGTTCATAATGTTCTGTAAATTCTGTGCAAAAGTACTGGAAGTTAAGCGGTTTGTGTATGTTCTTGCTTTTAGACATGATTTTTGAGGTTTTTACTTTTGAACATTTAGGATCGAGTAAAATGTAGTTGATTGATACTTACTTTCAATGTTAACTTGTTGCTGATGTGAAATGGGGCTGAGATGTGATTTTTAGCTTTTGATTTTTTGTTTGGAGGGTGATTTATGATTTGTTGTTCTTTGTTCAATTTGTTCATGTAGATTTGAAGATTTTATTAAACTTTTAAACCAGCTGATAATTGTTAATAGAATCCAGGATAGCTTATGGATAGACAGTCTCAAGATTATGCTGCTGCTTCTGCTATGGCTTATGCCCAACAGCAGAGACAAGCTAACAATCTTCAACAACAACAGCCATTTGGATTTCATGGCCAACATCAACAATTTCCTCCATCTGTTCCTGGCCCTCCTTTCCTAGCTCCACATCCTGCTATGCAACAGTTCCCTTATCATCACCCTATGCAGCAGCAACCTCAACTCCACCCACATCATCCACCCCACCCTCACCTTCTTCATCTTCAGCAGCAGCAGCAGCCGCCGCCAGCTTTTGCTCATCATTTACCTCCTCCCATGGGTCATTCACCTTTCCACGGTCCCTATGATTCTGCTCCTCCACCACCAGTCCCACCTCCTTCGGACCCAGAGCTCCAAAAACGGATTGACAAACTTGTTGAGTACATAATAAAGAATGGACCTGAATTTGAGTCAATGATACGCGAAAAACAACAGGAAAATCCAGCATATGGCTTCCTCTTCGGTGGGGAGGGGCAGAGTTACTATCGTTATAAGATTTGGCTAATGACTCGCCCACATTCCGGAGGACCCTTCAATTCTCCCTTTCCATCTTCATCTATGCCAATGTTGCATCCTCATCCAAATCCCATGACAAGTCCATCTCCTCTCAATGCTCCTCCTTTGAATACTTCTGCGTCGATACTTGGGGGCCCTCAAATGCATCAACCTCCTTTTGCTTCTTTCTATGATCAGCAGCATCATCAACAGGCATTTGGCGTTCCTGGCCGGTCAGATTATGATCAATCTTCCAAATCTTTCAAAGGGCTTTCTGGACCCCTCCCTTCTGATGTTGCTTTGGAGCTAAACAGTGTGCTTAGTAATCTCACTGGTGCTAAAGAGTCAATTAAAGGTGCTAAAACTTGGTTCATGCAGCGTTCTCCTTTTGCTCCAGCTATGGCCGAGGCACTTAGAGACATGATATTTAACATAGATGATTCCGAGAAGCAACTTCATATAATATACCTTGTCAATGATATTCTTTTCGAGAGGTACACTACACAATCTTATCATTGCTTCTGTTATTGTTATTTCAAATTTATAATTGATTGGTTTGGCGCATTTCGCATGCTGCAGTTCATGATGTTGTTGAATACCATGTATATCATTTTTTTTTTTAACTTGTCTAAACTAACCCTTAATTGAGGGATGTCTCATCTGTCTTGCTCCTTATATAGAATCACTTTGTTATGTTTTCCTCTGTAATGGTTCTTGAATGACTGCATCCAATACTTTAACGAAGTGCAGCCATCATGAAGTGACTTAGCAGTCGAAAAGTGTCTTGAATAACTAAGACATGATGGGTTCAATCTATAATCTCCTATCTAAGAATCAATTTCTTAGGGTTTCTTTGACACCTAAATATTGTAGGATCTGATGATAGGTCTCGTGAGAATAGTTAAGATGCACGTAAGTTGACCCAAACACTCACATATATAATTTCTTTTAATGAAGTGCATTGATTGTCTTCAAAGACTAGGAATAAAATGTATATTGCGAGTTACTTTGTTTCCTGCTCACATTCAGATGACAATTCTTATGGTTCTAATTGAAGCTCTATTCGAAAAGTTATCATTCATGTTGACTAAATAATCTGATACAGTACTGCTATATAATTATTCAAGGTGTATGGACACTTTCCCATTAATATTTCTTACTAATTTTGCAGCATGATGAGGAGAATCAACTCAAGTGACCTCGACAACGAAGCTCTAGCATTTAGACCAGTTTTAGGTTCCATGTTTGCAAGAGTATATCACAACCCTCAAATAAAGGAAGAAAGCCGGTTGAAATTACACAAGTTGGTACAGTTCTGGGCGTCCAAAGAGATTTATGATCAAGATACTATTAACACACTCGAGGGTGAAATGATTAGCGGGGTACCAACTAAAACTTTGCCAGGGCATCCAAAAGAGCTGCCCTCTTCTGTAAATTCAGCGGCCGGTAGGCCCCTATCTTATCTTCTAAACATTCTCTTCTGTTCTCATTTGCTGACTGCTGTTTTTTTTTTTTTTTTGTGTTAAAAAATACCGTTATGATTCCTAAACTTTCAAAAGTTCAATTTTAGTCCATGAACTTTTAAGTTTATTTTGTTTTGGTCTTCAAGTTTCGGGACCAAAATGTAGGAAACCTTGAAGTCTAGGCTCAAAATGATACTTCAACCTTTTATTTTTTATAGTTTGTGAGTGTTTGGGTCTATTTACACACATCTTGTTGTTCTCATTGGATGATGACCCAACGTTTGGTTGTCAAGGAAACCCATAGGAAATTTATTTTTAAGTAGGCGATCGTCATATATTAAACTCGTAATTTCTTGGTTTCGCAAGATCTTCTCGACCACTAGGTCAATCCAAACTATTATTGTGGAAAAAAAATATTTTTGTGTAAAATGGGAATAATCTTTGTTAAACTTCTTCTTGCTGTCACGCAGGTTTAACACAGCATACAAATAATCATACTGTGCTCCAGTGGCAACAGGACAGGCAAGGTGCCATTCCAAGTTTTCCTGATCAAGAACACTCCGATAAGGCTGTCGCCCCGGGCCAAGCACTGCCAAGATCCGTGACGCCACAGCAATTTTTACCGAGTGCGATACCCGGTGCTGCTTTTGTAAGCTCCATACCCGTTCCAACTGCTGTTCAACCACCAATTCAACAGCCCATTGCACAACTAATACCACCACAATCTGCTCCTGTGGGTGAAAAATTGCCACCATATCCTTTGTTCCCTCCTGGTCTTATTCCAGGAATGGTGAGAAAAATGCAGATTGGAAGTGGAGTCCCATATTCTCCCATGAGCCCTTTGGACATTCCAACTATCATTCCTCCATCCAATATATCGCCCTCCGAAGTTCTCGAGAGAGTGTCCAAGTTCTTTAAAGAGATTGGAGAAGTTAACCCCTCGGAAGGACCGATGAGTTCCGATACGAAAGACGACGACGACTATGAGTACGAGAGAGAACCCGCAGTACGCAAGGGTGGAGCTTGCATTCCTCCTCCTCCCAATCTTCAGGTTGACCCAGAGACCGGTGCGTATGCCGATGGAAGTGTAGATCGGAAAGGCTCGGGAAGGTTGGGACTCGGAGCAACGGCTAACCCGAATGAGGAGAGTCAGTATGATGATGTTTATACTTCTTATAGGAAGCAAAGAAGTACCAATTACCACACTTCTATGAGCGTAAGGGCGGCCGTAACTAAGTGATTAAAAAAAAAAAAAAAAGAAAGAAAGAAAAAAAGACAGTTCAATTTATTAGTATGAGTGGCCTTTCTCTGTTTTACTTCTATAAGTCGTGCTGGATTTTTAAATGGGAAATTGGTCATTAGCACTGGATTTGATCTGTTGAATTGTGTATTTAGTTCTGTTCTAAAGAATCATTTTCTGAGCTGATAGATGATATGAAATGAAATGAAATGAGGCATGCTATTTTAGAGTTTTAGAGTTTAGATTTTAAGTTGCAATAATATTTCAGTTTTTTAGTTCAACAATAATGTTTGATATCTGCACTCCCTTGGTGGAAATGTTTGAAAATATGTCAATTACTATTATTGTTTGGATAATAGTAAAGAGTTATTTTGAGTGATTTGAAAATAAATAGTTATTTTGAGTGATGTTGAAATGATAAGTTATTTTGATTAATTATAAACAAGTAATTACGTACTTTGAGTGGTAAAAATAACTTGTTTGGATATATTTATTTGATCAGGAAGTAGATTAATACTTATTTCTAATCGCTTTTTAAAATTTACATTCAAACACTCCTTAATTTTGTTTCAGTTCGATACTTCAACTTTCAAATGTTCAATTTATATATATTGAAAAATACATCTAGATATTTTTATGAAATCAGTTTATTGTTTTGTTATAGATAAAGTCAACAAAAATGTGATTGTATATCATTAATGATTGAATATCGTAAGAATATACTAAATCACATGATGCTTAGATCCCTTAACTTAAAGTAACAAAATTGCTTTTTCACTTGTTCTTCTTTTATGCAGACAAATATATAAGATACTTCTTGTTGTTCCATAAATGTAACCATTTTTTTAACCAAACTTTGTATTATTGGTGATAATTTTAATTTAATTTTTGTCGATTGTGTGTCAAGCCGATAAAAACTTTTAGTGTGTGCATGTCTCTCATCACATGTTGTTTAAGTGCAGATCTCTATCACATACCTACAAATTGTGGACAATATTTGCTCAAACACAACCCACTCACATGTAATTACATACCCTAATAATTTTAATCAATGTTTTATGTAACACTTTTTAAACGTATATACATATATTGCTCAATTCCTAGTAATAATGGTTACGAGATGAAATTCTCTCTCTCTCTCTCTCACTTTCGAAGGAGAGAGTTTCCCTAGCTATGAGAGCTCAGGCAAGGTCCTTCTAGTTCTTCGTGGTGAGCATTTATGGGCATGTTAACATGCGTTTTTTGGATTTTATTGTCTTGAGAGTTGGTTTTTTTTAAGCTTAAGAAGAACGGTTTAGGATGCACTCAAATGTGTTTTCACAATTGTAGTACCAAAAAAGTTGGTTAAGATGTTACAAATTTTCTCAAGACATAACTTAAATAAAGTAAGTTATAAGGTCAAAAGAAACTTAACAAAAACTAAAAATAAAAACTTAAATCAATTAATAAAGAAAAAACTCATAAAACTCAACACTCCCCACCCATATTTATTATTATTAAATCTCTATATTTTATTCTTCTATTTTTTTGTCTCTATATCTACTACTCTTCCATTGAGACAAGAACCAAGAACTCTGCCGTCAATGATGTTTGTTGTTGTGTTCGTGTTATTGATCATTGATTTTCATCTCGGTTACTAAAAAAATGGCTGGAGGTCCATTCAATTTTATTATTTTTGTTTCAACAGTAAATGATTAATTATAATCGCATTTAGACATATTTTGTAGAATGTCTAACAAATCCTTCATAAGAAGGCCATTTTAGGCTAAGGGAAGGATAAAAGAAGGAGGTATTTTGTCGGGTATGAAAAGAGGATGAAAGGGTTGTTTGGCACAATGACTTGAAGAAGATGCAATGGGTTGGGAAGCAGAAGAACACCTTTTGACAGAGGTAAGAAAGTCATTAGGAGTTTGTGAGGGGAAACATATAGGTCAAGATCTGAAGTCGATGTTTGAGAAGATACTAAATTTGGTTAATTTTGTGTACTAGATTTATGTTTGGCCGGTTGACGTGGATTTAACATGCACAACTTTTATTAACTAACTTAGATGAATGACGTATATAACAATAGCAATGTTCCAAGCATTCAAAAGCCACAATACGCAAGTATACACAATCAATATGCAGTCAAGTGATAAGTATATGTATATCGTTCTTAAATTGAATAAATTCACAAATAACTATATTGATTCAAGAGTTGAACAGGAAAGTAAGGAAAATATGATGAGTTCTGATCCTAATTAACTAATGGAACTAAGGAAACTATGTGATACGATCTGATTTATGATCCTAGTTATTAATATTTAATATACATAATAAATAATGAATGATTAAATTTATTAATAAAATTTAATTTTATAATTAAAAACAAATCAGATATATATATTTTTTATGCTTTTTCATTCTATTCAATACACACTAAGTAATAATTTATCAACCTTCTTTTTCGGTCACTGCACACAAATTATTGATTTAATAAAACTTTATTTGTCATCACTCGGTACCAAACACAAAGCTCTGTCACCATCCATCCAAACACGCCGTAAGATTCTTTAAATTGCTTTTTGACAGTTGAGTTCTTTCACGTTCTGTAAACCAGAGAAGAAGGAAGAAGAGGAAAGAACCTTCGCGTGGAAATCTTTGAATTTAATACTCTCATCGATCCAATAATGGCGCCCAAGCTCACTCCACAGATCCTCAATTTCAACTGCTCAAAGTGGGCCACTTCTTGACGACATTTCGTCTTCGTTCCGTCCATTTTCTCCTCTGTTTCAACCATGACATTTCTCTTCCTTTTTCACTGACATTTCTAAAAATTTCTTCATCTCTTAAAATTAAAAATAAATAAAAAAATGGGTCTCTCCCTATTTCAATTACGTGACCATTACCCCACATGAAGCTGCTGATACCTTTCCTCATAATGTGGGTTTTTCCCCCCATGGTGTGTTTGTTGTAGAGGGTTCAGTCGATTACAAATTAGCTGATTCTTCTTCTTTGATGCATTGGTTTTGATTTTCTGTGTGTTGGAATAGCTTTCGATTGAGAGCGTTTTTGATTTTTTTGAAATGGGTTTTTTCTTGGGTTTGATTCTTCCTCTGGCTGTGATTTGTGTTTCTTCTTCTTCTTCTTCTTTGCTGCATTGATATTGATGGAATAGCCTTCGATTGAGGTTGTTTGTGGGTTATTCTTGTGGGGTTTGATGGATTTTTGGTTTTTGAAATGGGGTTTTGCTTGGATTTGATTCTTCATCGGTTTTTTTGATTTGTGTTTTTTCTACTTCTTCTTTGCTGCATTGATTTTGATTCTCCGTGTGATGGAATAGTTTTCGATTGAGGTTTCTTGTTGGGGGGTTTTTGTGCTTTTCGAAATGAGGTTTTGCTTGGATTTGATTCTTCCTCAGCTGTGATTTGTGTTTTGGAGTGTTTGTTTAGGAAATGGCGCCGAGATTAGGGTTTTTGTGTTGGTGGGGAAAAGGGGAAGATTCTCAAAAGGGTACCCCAGTGGTAGTGACAATGGAGAAACCCAACTTCTCCATCGTGGAGATCGACGGCGCCGACGCAGCATTCCGGCCGGTCGAGAAAAGCAGAGGCAAAAATGCCAAACAAGTCACATGGGTTCTTCTTCTAAAGGCCAATCGAGCTGTCGGTTGCATAACTTGGCTTATTACAGTTTTATGGGCATTGCTGGGAACAATCAAGAAAAGGCTGATCTACAGGCAAGGAGTTGCCATTGAAGGTGGGAAGTTGGGTAAAGGGAAGTTACTGTTTAAAGTTATTAGAGTTTTCTTAGTAACTTCCATGGCAATTCTTGCTTTTGAAATGCTTGCTTATTTCAAAGGGTGGCATTATTTTCAGAATCCTAAACTGCACATTCCACAGGCTTCTGAGTTGCAAGGATTGGTTCATTCACTCTATGTTGCTTGGTTAACTTTTAGAGCAGAGTACATTGCTTCCCTTATTCAATCACTCTCTAAATTTTGCAGTGTTTTGTTCCTTATTCAATCGGTGGATCGTATGATCCTTTGTTTTGGTTGCTTGTGGATAAAGTACAAAAGGCTTGAACCTAAGATTGAAGGGAATCCCTTCCGGTCGGAGGATGATGTCGAGGGAGCTGGGCACAAGTATCCAATGGTTCTTGTTCAAATTCCCATGTGCAACGAGCGCGAGGTATACCATTTTCGATCTGTTTAACCTTTGTTTCTCTGCTTTAGTATGTGATGAATCTTAGTGAAGGATACTTCATAATTGCTTAGCTTTTTCTAAGATTTGATATTCGTTTGGAAGAGGTTGAGTGAACATAGCATGTGAGAGTATAGATATAATAAGTTAGGCATCAAACAGCCAATGAGCTGCTATTATGTTTTTTCTTGAGCTTTGCCCCACTACATACTTGAAAGCACCACGCCCGTTTCAAGGTCCAGATCCACGAATACAAGACATTTTTCATAGAAGCTCACTCATGGGTTTTCGAATCTGAGATCTCTTGGAACCCCAAATCCACTAATGAGGCTGCTCTTTGGGGACTATAATTCATTTTGTGGCTTTTATAACTTTTATGTTGAAGTAACTTGCACAATAACTAGTAGTTGTAGCTTCAAAAGACTATGTTAGATTCAAATTATAACTGGTTGTGCGACCATTTCATGCAGGTTTATGAACAGTCTATTGCTGCAGTTTGTCAAATTGATTGGCCAAGGGACAGTTTACTAATTCAAATTCTTGATGATTCCAATGACGAGAGCATCCAACTGTTGATTAAGGAAGAGGTTGCTAAATGGAGCCAAAAGGGGGTAAACATAATCTATCGCCATCGATTAGTAAGAACGGGATATAAAGCCGGGAATCTCAAGTCTGCAATGAGTTGTGATTATGTTAGAGACTATGAATTTGTAGCAATTTTTGATGCAGACTTTCAACCAAATCCAGATTTTCTTAAACTAACAGTACCCCATTTCAAGGTGGAACAACAAATAATCGAATGTTTTTTCTCTGTTTTTTTCTTTGAAGTTTTTGTTAATTCTTCTCTTTGTTTCATTTTCTTTCAGGATAACCCAGAGCTAGGCTTAGTTCAGGCCAGATGGTCTTTCGTGAACAAGGACGAAAACTTATTGACGCGTTTTCAAAACATCAACTTGTGTTTCCACTTTGAGGTAGAACAGCAGGTTAATGGGGTGTTCCTTAATTTCTTCGGTTTCAACGGCACTGCTGGTGTTTGGAGAATTAAAGCACTTGAAGAATCCGGAGGGTGGCTTGAAAGAACAACAGTAGAGGATATGGATATTGCTGTGAGAGCACATCTTAACGGCTGGAAATTTGTATTTCTAAACGACGTTAAGGTAATCGAATCCGTCATTTCAACTATTATGGAGTGGTCTAGTGGTTAGAGCTTTTAGTAATTAAGTGATGATTGATTCAATCCATAGAACCTTATTAGGAATTAATTTTCTGCAAGTTTCTTTGATATCCAAGTGTTATATGATCAAACTGCATCTCGTGATAATAGTTGATTTGCGCGTAAGTTGGTACAAGTAGTCATGGATATCAAAATAATTGAATTTGTCATTTCCTTAGCTTGAAGAAACTATGATGGCAGCTCAACTTGCCTAAGTACCCTTCCTGTATAATAACAACTTGAACATGACTTCAATTTTCAAATGTCAATCTAATATTATGTTAGTTGATATAATTAAATTAATCCCAACCTATCATTTTAAACTTTTCGGTTGATTGGTAGTTTAACCTAATTCAACATATTATTATGGATGAATATGTTTATTTTCAATAGGTCCTTTGTGAAGTTCCCGAGTCCTATGAAGCTTATAGGAAGCAGCAACATCGTTGGCATTCTGGTCCTATGCAGCTATTCAGGTTGTGTCTTCCAGCAATCATAAGTTCCAAGGTATGGTCGTGTTCATGTTCAGTTCCTTGTCATTGCAGTACGCCGAAAGATGATCCTTCGAGTCTTTTTACGATGCAGATAGCAGCATGGAAGAAGGCAAATTTGATATTGTTGTTCTTTCTATTAAGGAAGCTCATCCTTCCATTCTATTCCTTCACTTTGTTCTGCATAATTCTTCCTCTTACCATGTTTGTACCAGAAGCCGAGCTTCCTCCATGGGTAATCTGCTATGTGCCCGTCTTCATGTCGTTACTCAACATTCTTCCGTCCCCAAAATCGTTTCCTTTTATCGTCCCCTACCTTCTTTTCGAGAACACTATGTCCGTCACCAAATTCAACGCCATGGTATCTGGCTTATTCCAGCTGAGTAGCTCATATGAGTGGATTGTGACTAAAAAGGCCGGAAGGTCCTACGAACCCGACTTATTGGCTGCTGCTGAAAGGGATTCTAAGATAATGAATCAAACACAGATCTATCAAAGCGATTCTGAGAGCGAACTTTCTGAGTCGAGGCACTTAACGAAACGTAAGGAAGTAGTGGCTGCACCTGTCAAAAAAGTTAACAAGATATATAGGAAAGAGCTAGCGCTCGCGTTTCTTTTACTTCTAGCTTCACTCAGGAGTCTCTTGGCTGCACAAGGAGTCCATTTCTACTTCTTGATGTTCCAAGGTGTATCTTTCCTCCTTGTAGGTCTTGATCTAATTGGAGAGCAAATGAGCTAACTAAATACACCAACCAATTCAAGATCAAGGTGGATAAACAACATTTTTTTTGTGCTATAGCAGCAAAGTTATGTTTGTGCAGTATAATTTTTCTCCTAAGAGGGAATTTAATCCTCGGTATTCAACGATCCTGAACCCGAATTCAATAAGATAGTCGATATCAAAGTCTACGAAAGAATTTGCTCTTCATCATACTCGCCAGTCAGTCAGCTATCCTCATTCTTCCCTTACATATATATTCATAATGCAGCATGTGATTGTAATCATTCATAAGCTTTTTGAGCAGTTTAGAGTTTGTTATGCCAAATAAGTTTGTCTTTATTACCCTACAGCCTTCACTAATTCTTTCTTGGGTGTAGTTTTGGCATTTCCAAGACCCAGTTGTGCACAGGACCCGAATCAAACAATCGGTTTGAATCGAGCTGCCGTTCTTGTAGCATTCTGGTTTCTAAAAAACATGTAAGACATCAAATTCTCTGTAAATTTACTGTTTTATCCCATCAAACATATATCAGATTTTCTTCTCTTTAAAGATGACCTCTGTTTTTAAATTTTCTGCAATTCTATTTTGAGTTGAAAGATAGTGTCGGCAGGCAAAGTTGTTTATATGAAGGTTGAATGTTTTGGGTGGCCTAGATTGTGGGTTATGATACCTTTTCAATATTTATTAGAATGCTAAATAAATGTTTTGAGGGGCCAGGATCCAGTGTGGGCATGTGCTTTTTTCTCTCTCTTTTATTGGGTTGTGGAGGGTAGTGCTCGTCACTGGTTGGTAGCATGATTAATGACAAATTTGCCCTTTTTTATTTAGTGAATGACTCAGTCTCTATTCCTATCTCATGCCTAGTGAGATGAATCTATGGGAAAAGTGTTGTATTTGATTACCGTGGAGGAAGAGGATAAAAAAAATGAAAGTAAAAAAATCTAATGGCATTTTGAGTCACAAATATACATTTTACCTGAACTCTGTAAGTTCATATCTTACAAACGAAAACGTTTCCCTGTATTTGCCATCAATACTAGTTCGTCAAAAGTGATTCATTCTCTTTCGGATATCTTCATAATTTATTTGAAAGGGAATGGACTCGAATCCAAATTGTCCTATTTATTATTTAGTTATAACTTCAACGATTTTTGTTTTTTTAGGAAAAAAAAAGAAAAGAAAAAAAGAGGGAAAGCCATAAAATAGGGTAGCATTGGTGGAAAAAAAGAAAGAAAAAAATATGGAAAGCCAGAAAATAGTGAAACTTTGAGGAAAATTTGATTTTTTTTTTTTTTTTTTTTTTTTTTAATGATAATCAAATTGAACAACACATTACATATTTGATTTTAAAAATTAATATTTAACTCTCATTTATTTGAGAGCTACTTACCCAATTAATATTCAAAAAAAAAAAAATCCAGTAATCTCAGATTATTAAGCCAAGTCCTCGTACCGTACCATCCATTCACTCTAAAATTTGATTGATTAACAAAACAAAAAAGAAAGGGCCTAGATCTCTAGATTGAAGAATAACATTAAATACAAAATGGTAACCTACACAACATTACATTTAACATAAGCATCACACTGCTCTTAATTTTTATTAGTATTAGCTAAGAAGATTCAATCAAACAAAACTAAACTTAGCTCAAGAATAACTCTCTTTTTTAATTGGTCACTAATGGCGTATAAAGGTTCGAGCTCATGAGCAGACTGTTACTCTAATTGAGAGTTCAACACAAATATATTTGAATTATCCTCGTACTCGCAAGTAGGAATCTTCCAATACTCAAATTATGATGGTGATGAACTCTAAACAAACTAATAAGTGAATAAACGGAGAAATATGAAGATGAAAGGGTATTAAAATTATGGGAAGACATCCCCCATACATAAAATATAAGCATCAACGTGCACCTTCAAATAGACTCACTCCCTTAACAAAAACAAACCCCAAACACCCATTTGATTTAATCCCTAAGTCCTAACTAAAATATGGTTAATCCGATGAAAGATCGACGTCTCGCTTAATGTATCCAGTTATGGCTATTCAAATATTCTAACAAACCTAAGAATTCATGTCTGGAAACTAATAGCAAATTACATAGGCCATGAATAATTATGTAGCAGAAAGACCAGCAAGAAAACTAAGATGGCAAGGAATTCAGCGGGCAGGCAATGCCAACCCTCATGCACACTAACAACTTGTGCACGAGCACGATAATCTAATAAACGTGCAAATGGGTAGTCGAAATGACTTTTGGGCACGAAATAGAACATCCACGAGAACTCGGTAAGAAATCGCTCATCTCGAGAAAATTCACTTAAAAGACAACGCCAAGGGCACAAGAGAGCACGGCATAGCAATCGACCAACCATAAAAGTAATCATAATCAAGGGAGAAGAAAATTAACAAGTATAAGATAAGGAAGGAAATGAAATTTGAAAAGAAATCCCAAACTTTTGTATGACTCCTAGTCCTAGGTATATTGAATAACCATGTCACTTAATAGAACCATACTTAATTGCAAATGACAATATATAGAGCAAATTAACCACGAAAATTCAGATGATGAAACAAAAAATACACGAGAAACAGAGAAAATGGAAATGAATGATATGGGAAAACATCTTTTCCTAATATGATATTAATGTCATGAAGATAAGAACGCAATGCACAGAACGTAGTGCCTATAAATCTTATTTTCTGTAAGAATCCCAACCCACACTTATGTAGAACATTTCATGTACCTGCCGAGCATTCGACGCCATTCCTCACGCCTCAAGTTAAATAAAAATGGATTTCCATAAACTTTTTTATAGCCGTGACTGCTGGGCCAGCTTATGTGCATCTCGCAAAAGGATTCCCATAAACATTACGACCGTGCAGCACAACTGCAGAGATTCAATCAAATAGTAGCATCTAAAGTTGTAGCCGGCTGGGACCTACAACCTTTCAAATTGAAGATCCCAGAGCTGGGGAGTGTAGAACGAAAACCCAGGATAGGGCAGAAGCAGACGACTAGAAGCAGTAAAGCAGTGAAGCAGAACGAGACGACACCTCAACAAGGAAAAAAAAAAACATAAATCTTTAGCATTACCCTTCAAGTCATTTGCTTTAAAAACATTATAAAACAACTATGAACTGAAAATATTTTAGTATATAGATCCTTGGACTAAACTGAAGGGATAAAAAAACAGATAAAAAAACAGTCAAATTAAAGATAGAAAGGACTTATCCAAACTCAGAAGTAGAGGCCGAGGGTGTCGCCCAATTTTAAAAAGGTCTGCTAAGAGAAGTCGAAGCACTAAAAACACATAGAATCGAAGTAATCCTCTAAACATCTGGTAACAAACGGAGGTTGAGAAGTCAGTAGTCCTCAGCTCCTGCTCCGACGCCGGTCCTTTACACCATTTCTGCACACACCCAAAATGAAAGATGAACATTGAATATAATATATATTAGCAGCACAGCAGGTTGACACGAGTGTGTAGAAAAGAAAAACCAACTTGTTACATCTTACATCTACCACCAAAGACACATCCAAGGCAGAAAAAAACACAAACAATATAGCAATCGAACTCTAAATTATTAAAAGACCCATGCCAACAGAAATGAATGGTAAAAAATAGCACAAAAATACATAAAGCTCAAACAGCTGTAGCAATAGCATGTAGACAAGGCAGCCACATCCATGGAGAAATAATTAAATCTACAAAAGAAAAAAGCCTTACCCGCTGGCATAAGGAAGCTCCTCTCTACCACGAAATGGAGGTGATCTGCTAAGGCTACGTCCACGAGGAGACAAGCTGCGGCGTCTTGGAGATCTTCCACGCGGACTGTAACTCCTAAGGATAAATAATACCAATAAAACTATACCCAAGTCTAAAGCAGACTACTAAGGATAAGAAAAACTAACATGAAACTTTTAAAACCAAATTCACTATCAAAATTTAATTAAAAAACAGCAAGGTTTAGACTCAAAGTTCAGACCTGCGACCATAACTTGGACTCCGGCGGAATCTAGGACTGCGGCTGCGTCTTCTTCCTGCACCACCGCCACCAGCCCCACCACCACCACGTGAACGGCATTCACGAGCAAAATGACCAGGCTCACCACACTCGTAGCATTTCAGATCAGAACCACCAGAACGACCACGACCCCCTCCACCCCCTCCACGGCCACCTCCACCACCTCTAGAATTATGAGAAAGCTCAATTCTCCAGCCATTCTTACCTGATTTATAATTGAAAATGCTAATTATGAATGAGTCGAACAGAAGGTAAATGCTGAAACATGACAAAATATCAACGGAAATGTATGTACAAAAAACTTCAAATAATATTAGTCATCCTTCAACAAAACCAAAGAAATCACATTGAACACAAATATTTGTCCTAATATGAACTATCATTCAACAAGGGAATATAAGCAAAGCAACGCATTACTAAACAAGTTCAAACACGCAAATGAAAAGTGCAAAGCTGTCATACCATCAACATATCACAAAGCAGAAATTTCTTTATATACAATAGAATGAAGACAAAAAATATCAGTAGAATAATAAGAGACAGAGCTAGGTGTATATACTAGAGTAAGTGGGGTGCCTGCGGTTATTAAATATAATATTAAAGACAAATCTCATCTCACATATAAAATCAAATCAACAAATTAAATTAAAAACAGTACCAGATAAGATGGCTCATGCGCAGGTGAAAGCATTATGAACTTATAAGCTCAAAATTTGTTCACTTATTCAAGAGGCCATAATGAATCAGAATCAATTACTTCTTTTTTTAAATTAAACTAATGAATCATTGAATCAGTAACTGAGTTATGCATAAACTATTTTTAGCATCATTGTACTGATGTGTATGAAACAAAGCACCATTGCATTACAATGAAAACTCAAAATATAATGCCGTATATCAATATGCAATAAAAAAAATACAAAAGGAGGAGAAGACCACACATACCATCTAATTCATGAATTGCATCACGTGCATCTCTGGGGTCATCAAAATCAACAAAGGCATAACCTGGGGGTCTCCGTGCAACCCATACACTGAAATAAAGCATTGAAAACGAACAACAAAATGACTAAAATAATTAAATTCTGAATAGCTCTGCCTTGACACCCAGATTTAAATTCAGGAAGCACCACAAATCATATAACATTAAGTTGAATAAAATGGTGGAGAAATCAAATGCTCATGTCAAGTGAGGTAGTGATCCTGGTTAAAATTCAAATACAACAGCTAATAAGATTATTAATTCCTAATCTTGAATCTTGAGTGCTACCACCAAAACGCAGACCTGAAAGAGATCAAGTCCCAATAAAACCTCAAAAAATAGAAGTCTAGGCCTAAAATCTAGCAGACTCCCAGTTCATGAATACAGATTGCATTATAGAACTGTGGTGTCGACGTGTCAAGGTTCTTGACTCTTTTCCATGGAGCAACGTTCCAGCTCTCTTGAGATGAAACTTCTCTAATTCCCAGAAATATGCCATGAAATCCATCAGATACCCAAAATAACATCAATACATTTCGACATTTACTTCTGAGTCTAAGAAAATTGTGAAGTATACAAAGTTGTAATCTTATATGAACGGCCACAGCCAAAAAGTTGGAAGTAGGATTAAAGAAGATAAATATGAAAGCATAACGACTTGACAATAAGGTATTAAATAAACAGTGAGTCGAGCCAAGTAGATTGGCTGGTAAAAATTTATATCACGAGTAAACTTAACCGAATAAAGTGGTATCTTATATTCTTGTCAAACAATTAATGGATTAAGCAATCAGCTTCAGAATCCAACAGAAACAGGTTGCCTAAGAATAATAAAACAGTTAAATATACAGCACCTTCGTATAACTCCAAACACACGAAATTCATCTTCAAGCTCGCGCTCAGAAACCCTTGGATCCAAATTCCCAACGTACACACGAGACATTTTGTTTTCAAATAACCTGCCAATCGCACAAAGACAAAATATACAAACTTGCATATGAAAATTCTAAAATATATGCAAAAACAAACAGAACTTCTCCGAAGAATACGTTCGATGAAAGACCACTCCTCGAATTCAAAAAAGTACTTGGTCCTAGGGTTTAATAATCCGTAATTCGGAAATTAACCAGATGTTCAGTTGAAAAAAAAAACTTTCATGATGAGAATCTAATAGAAGCACTGACGAAATTCATAAGAAAACGAGTTCGAGAAGACATACGAGCAGATCGGAGAACGTACCGTCAGAATAAACCCTAGCAGCCCAACGAATTTCTGAAATTTTGGTTATCGGGCGCTGCGGAGTAGTTTAAATACCCGTCGAATTTAAGGTCTAACTTCTTGAAAGGTTTTTCTTAGATACTCCTTGAAGGTTTCAAAATTACGAAATCGCCTCAAATTTTGAGTGAAGTTTCATTTTGGGTCAAAGATAAATATTTTGTTATGGCCATTTTTATTTTTATTTTATTTTGGGTCCAAACAAAATGTGATCCAAATTTCATTATCCTAATTTATTTCTATTACTAAAACTCAAATTTTTAATTACTTAAAATAATTCATCATTTATAATTACTAAAAATAATCACTTTTTATTTTTCACGTCCAAACACCTTATATTGAGAACGGAAGAAATAGAAAGGTAGAATGCAGCTCGGCCAACACTTAACAACCAAGCAATCACAAGACTCGATCAAAATAAATGGACTACAAATTACCGGGGATAATTTTTCATTCACGAGTTGTACTACAAATTAAGAGGGGAAGTCTCGCATTTGAAGGCATTTGTATCTTCAGCACGAGCATCCCTAGATTATCCTTCCCGTTTTCTTTGTTTTAGTTCAACCATATTTTGAATATGAATTTGAACACGTGATTTGTCAATGTGAAATTTTTAAATAATAGTAAATGGTTGAAAAACATATGATAATTTGTCTTATCTACGAAATATACTTCAATTGGTCTGGTTTAATTTAATTAACAAATGTTAATGGATAAAGTTTGGTTAATCATAATTTTCCATGTGATTATTTTTAAAATTTGTGATAAGCTATAAAGTACTATAGTCTAAAAAGAATTTTGATGTCATTTGAGTTGTTTAGAATTTGTGAAAGGTAATTGAAATTCAAATTCAATGGGTTGGGCCGAAAACCAATGTCTAAGTTTTAGGCCCAAATATAATTAAAATCCAAGCCCATATGGAGCATTAGATGACTTAAAAACTAGAGAGTTTGTTGGAAGGAAGATAGTAGTAAATGACTAGGTTTTAAATTAATATTAGAAAAATATATATTTTTTAAGTATTTAAATTAGTGTTTGAGAAATATTAATTTTCAAAATTATCTAAGAGATTTTTTATTTTATTATTAAATAGAAAATTAAAATCATCTCATCAATCCTATATTTAATGAATAATCATATCAAGATTGTGCCTCTTCAGGGCTCACCAATGATACCATGTGGACATCCATCTCAAAACCAATTGACAATGAGAGAGTAGCCCACTTTGTGTTATATGTGGTTGAAGGACTTCACATCTTATCGATGTGAGATATTTGAGATCCTCAACAGAAAAAAATAATTAAAATGAATTAAGCAACTTATCCGATCGTTTTCACCGACTTAACTGATCGGTTGGTTTTATTTTATTTTCAAGCTAATAGATATGATTGGTTCGGTGTCATTTCTTACCGAATATCGACACCAACCAACTGATGAACACCCCTGGACAAGATACCTCCACCTCTACTGAGACCACATCCAAGCCAAAAACGCACACTTTGGTGTCCTAGATCACTCACGCTTGAATATCTAAAAAGACTTGAACGAAACGGTTAAGTTGACAAATGGAAAAAGGAAAAATATAAGTACAAACAATAATCAAACAAATAACACAAGATTTCAAAAAATAAAATTATATTAACAATTTAATCGATTAGATAAATATCCCAAATTATAAATTAACTACACAAGAAAACCAAACAAATAATTATTTATAACAATTAATAAATATAGTGTCATTGTTTTCTAAGTAGTTGTATATACGTCAACCATATTGAAATTTAGATAATTTAATCAATGGAAATTAAAAGAGAAGAAAAATAAAGCTTAAGTAGTGGAGCACATGTTTTAGGTAGTTATGGAATTAATAGCAAAGCAGTTGATTTATGATTTAGTTACACCTATTTTATTATTATTATTATTTTTTTTAATTATTTGGTTTAGACTTAAATCTCAATATAAATTAAACAATGTTTTTTTTTTTTTTAAAGGTATGCGCCTTTCAAGATTCTAGGTTTGAGACTTATGTGTGACATTAATTTGTAGTATTCATTTTTTTTTATGTCTCTCGGTGGCTGGTCTAGGGACGGGCATGATCACCGTGGGCATAGTATGATTTAAAAGTTTTTTTTTAAGGTCAAGATATAAAACACACACTAAATATAATAGGCTCGACAAGTTCAACTCTTTTAAATAAATAGAAGTCAGGTAAAAAGATATTTCTTCAATCCAACAAAATAGAGTTATCGTTTACTGGAATGGTCGATGACGCGCTAGTTTCATAGTTTTGTGGTATTCATTTCAACACCACTGTCACGAGTTTGATCATGAAAATCGGTTTAACTCCTTAGCCGATCTATGAGCAAGAAAATTTCCTTAAGTTGAAAGTGCACGACTCCAATTTCTTTACACTAGGTTGAATTTCCATCAGAACAATTGTTAATTATGAACTATCCCTTTCATCACGAGCCAGTTTGTTTATTATCATTGTCGCATCTGATTCGACTATTAAATGTCGAAAATCTAACTCCAAAGCTCATTTAATTCCATCTCGAAATAGTCATAGCTTCTCCTATCTTCACGCTAAACATCTTTTGAACAGTTCAGACCAACAATGTCGATAACATTTCAATACGAGAGTTTCAAAAGGCAATAACGGAACATCTCAAAAGGACTAAAATCAACCAAGCTAACTAATTTAGTTACTACATTAGGATACAAAAACTAACAAACATTAATTGAAGAAAGTGTTATTAAATAATTGGTAATGAGATGATCACTACTATTCATTATCATTTGTCGTTTGATCATAGCTTATCTAAAGTACATTTAATTTTTTATTTTTAAGAAAATCACTTAAAGAAAGAAAAAAGAAAACTATAAAATGAAGTTTAATTTTCATGTCATTACTTATTTCACTTTGATGGTAAGAATATGTGAATTTTGTGTATGTATGTGTTGCTTAAAGAACTTCAATTTCCTTTTGAAAAGGATAATAAAATATATTTTTTTCCTCTCTAAAATTCCCTTTCTCAAATTGCATTACATAAACTCTCTTTTTAATTATTATTTTTTTTTAAATTATAACATTGGAGATAAGGTATCAAACTACAAATCTATATATTAATATATCACTAATGTCAGTTGAATTATGTTCAACAAATGTACTGCATAAACTAATTTTAGACTCGCTGCATAATTTTGATAAAAGCTATTGCTAATATAGTAATGAATAAAAGTTTTTTTTTTTTTTTTTTTTTTTTTTTTTTTTTTTTTAAATTAAATTTGTTCAATAAAAACTTCAATTGATTACTAATAATTGAAGCATTTAACACATTATGCCCGGGTCTTGAAAAAACTAAAATTTGCAATGTATTTTGAAAATGAATTAAACTAGTATATAATAATAATAAAAAACCCATCTTTCTTAATTTCAAATATAAAAAATAATTGTCTTTGGCATAGTTGGTTGAAAGTTTGAACTTTGTAGGTATGCTCCTTAAGACCCCACATTCGAAGTTCATCTGTCTCCTTTCTTTCGATGTCTAACCTAGAGACGAGCATAATTATTCCAAGTATGGTACATGAAAGTTTTAATTTCCTAATTTCAAAAGAGAAAAAAAAAATTAAGGAAAAACAATGTATGCATAAGTTTTTTTCTCTCTCTTTTTCTTTTCACTGGGGTGTTTGTTTGTAGGTTTTATCAAATGCTTTTTGGGAAACCAAAAAATGGAACACTTAAATGCTCCAAATAAATGCTCCATAAACCCACAAAATAATTCCATGTACTCCAAATAAATGGTCTACAAACTCACACATAAGTGCTTCAAATTTTTTATTACAATTACTTTACCAAACCACCATACAAAGGAGCAGTTACCTCGAAACCCACAACAAAACCGCCACACAAACAAACAACCATATACAAACATTTTTCCAAAACCATGAAACAAACAAATATTTGATTATAAACAATGCACTAAAACTATCAAACAAACGAGTTATTACAAAAACTTATGGGTGTTTGTTAGGAAAATTGTGGAGTGTTTATTTTGAATGTTTAGAAATGAAGAGTTGTTTTGAATGATTAGAACGAAGAAATTGTAATAAAAGCTCGTTTATATAAGAGTTTTAAAAAGTGTTTATAAAAACTAGTTTATAAAATTTATATAAAAACACATAACAAACACCCCTAAACTCTCATACCTAAACCCAAAAAAAAAACACTTCATAAAATCTCAAACAAACATATTGTTAGAGATTACAGGACCGACAAACAATCACAACCATATAATAAATCACTATTTACTCTTACTATAAATTATTATAATACAAAAAAAAAAACCTCTCATTCCCACTATGTTTAAAAGTCGCACTTAACAACAATTCATAAAATATTATGACTTCGAAATTCAATTATTAATTGCATTTGACTCGTTTAAAATTTTATGAATTTATAATATGATTGTTTAAAAAAATTCGATCAACCATTCCAATCTTTAACTTATTATATTATATATATATATATATATATATATATATATATATATGTTATTTGTATATTTCAAAGTTATGATGCCACTTGATATTTTTAAAGAATTTATTCTTTAAAAACTTGACATTTTAAATTAATATTCTAATTACTCCCAATCTCTCAACTAGGTTAATAGGTTTCAAAAAAATTATCGTTTACTTTATTAAAAGTTGAACCCACTCAATATTAGTTAATTTCACATGTTCAATTTTTTTTTTTTTTTTTATATAATACAAATTGGAGAACGAGATTACAAATATTATTTTCAGGATTAAACCCGTAACAATAATATTCAACTGAATTATCAACGCATTACCGACCCTTATTATTAAAAGTGTTCGATTTAAAAATATTCAAACTCAAACTAATAAGTAATTTTCTTAAAATTTAAATATAAAAACCGAAATGTTTTCTTTAATTGGTACCAGCTAGTTTCCGTACTATTTTAATGCTTAAATTTCAAATGCACCAACAAATTATTAAATGAAAAAAAGTCGTGGTCAACTCTTTAGGTTAATTTCCACCATCCGATCATCGCGAATGAATTCGACGGTTCTGGTTGAATCTACCCGGATTATTATTGTTTTTTAAATGGGATTTAAAATATAAATTTAATTTAGTTATAAGGATTAAAAATGGGTTCTATCTTAAATTTTTATGGCATTTATTTAGTGGCTGAATATTTGTATTTACAAAAATAAAATATAAAACGGGAAGAATAGATTTGAAAAAAAAACAATTGTTACACACTCTCTCACACATACACACACATATTAATCATTCAACTCTTTATAAAATTAAAAAAAAAAAATCATTGAAAACTTTGCAAGTAATTTTATTAAGTTATGGTGTAAAACAGTAATTTTGAAAATTATATTAATAAAATTAAATATAATAATCTAAAAAATTTTAACATTAAACAAATACAATATATAAATATATTTCTAAAAGATTAATAAAATGAGAGAATATATAAAAATAAAACACAAAATTTAATATACAAATTTTCATAAAAAAATAGAAACTTGAAAACTATATTAATAGTATTAGATTTAATAACCTTACAAATGCTAACATTAAACAAATACAATATATAAACATATTTTTTTAAAATTAATAAAATGAGAGATAATGCATATATAAACATATTTTTTTAAAATTAATAAAATGAGAGATAATGTATAAATAAAACGCACAATTTAATACAACTTCTCTACTAAAATTCACATTCAAACAAGGTATTGTCAATAACTTTAATACTAAAATATCAATTCAAACGAACGGTTACTATAAATCATCAAGACAAATTCATATCAAAACGAGCTATTTCTAATCACTAGAAATAATTTGTTATTCTATCAAATTAACTTTCTTATACATATATATCCAAACACCCCCGTATTGAACCATATGCCCGTTCTTTGAACTAACCTCCACCGTTGGATCACGAATCCACTTTGTTTCTGAACCTGCTTACCCGGTCATCCGGTCACATCGAGCACCATAAATCTTCCTCTTCTAAGCCCAATACTTCCCCCGAATTCCAATTCCCCTATCTTCTTCTTCTTCGATGATATTGTTCTTGTAGTTTAGTTTTTTATTTTCTACCTGATTCTCTTTAAGCTATCAACTATGGCGGTCGATCTGATGAATTATCCAAAGATTGATGATCAGATTGCTATACAAGAGGCCGCATCGCAGGGATTGAAGAGCATGGAGCATTTAATTCGTCTTCTTTCTCACCAACAACCTTCAAACCATGCCGATTGCTCTGATTTAACCGATGCAACAGTTTCGAAGTTTAAGAAAGTGATATCAATTCTCGATCGAACCGGCCACGCAAGGTTCCGACGAGGTCCAGTTTCTAATCAATTTCATCAAAATCAGGCGATAAATCTCACTCCTACACCGTTTACTTCACCGGCGACGGTTTCTGCTCCATCGTTTACCGCTCCAGCCACCGTTACACAGCCGCAGGCGAAGGTTTCTGCGGCGGCGAGTTTTCTTCAGTCGCAGCCTCAGAGTATGACCCTTGATTTCACTAGGCCGAATATTCTCAACTCTAACCCTAACGTAACCGATTTGGAGACATTCAGCGTCTCTTCGAGTTCCTCGTTTATGTCCTCTGCTATTACCGGAGACGGCAGCGTATCGAACGGAAAATTAGGAACGTCGTTATTTTTGGCACCGACGACGACTACTACTTCCAGTGGAAAGCCGCCGCTATCGGCGGCGCCGTACAAGAAGAAGTGCCATGAACACGATCATTCCGATGATCCTTCTGGAAAATTTTCCGGTTCTACCTCTGCTTCAGGAAAGTGCCATTGTTCTAAGAGAAGGTACCGAATCTAATTCCATATTATGGTCGAAACAATCAAAAGATTTCTGTGAATAAGATTTTCGTAAGAAGAGAAACCCTAAAAAGAAGAACAGAGTTCGAGGAAAGAACGAGTTGACTCGTCCGAGTCGGAATACGGAACGGTTAGCGAGTTAGTGGGCACGGCACGCGTGACACTGACACGGTTAGGTGGTAGTTTAGTTATTTAATAATAAAAGAAATCAGAAATTCGTTCTCTTTATTCAACTTGGCAATAAAGCAATTTTGTCTCGTTCTTTTAGACTTAAATGTTGACCGTTGACCTTGTATCACATGGTGTGCCCCACCCCCCTTCCGAAAATAGCATTTATCTGGACTTTTAATTTATTCATTTTGTACTAAAAAAAACGTTACATTCAAAGATCTCAAATTTCTAAGTTTAGTTTAATTTATAGAAGGAAATAGTTAGTTTGTAATTCTATGTCAAGATCATACATAAACATATTTACCAAATTTATAGATAATTTATTAAAAGAAATAGTTAGTACCAAAGGAAGTTCAGCTAGTTTGAGTCTCGACACGGCAAATGTCCCACATTTAATAGGTGGAGATTCTTCGACATGTTTAAAGATAGGGTAGACTACTCTTACGATAGTTAATTGGTTTTGAGATGTATGTTCACACTATCTAGTTTCTAATATGGTATCAGAACTTCATGTTATAGACCATCAACTATTTCGAGGATCCAAATTTAAGTGGGTAAAATACTTAAGTGGGCATTTATAATACCACTCTTGGTGCAACTATAAAAAAAAATTGAAATAATATTGATAGGGTTGTTTTATACAGGAAAAATCGTATGAAGAAGACGATCCGAGTCCCGGCGATTAGTTCCAAAGTCGCCGACATTCCACCGGACGAGTACTCGTGGAGGAAGTACGGTCAGAAGCCGATCAAGGGATCTCCTTATCCACGGTGAGTAATATAGTAACTCCTCCGTGTTTTCGGCGGCCGTATTTATTGTTACTCAAACGATTTTTTGAATTTGATTCACAGGGGATATTACAAGTGTAGCACGATGAGGGGATGTCCGGCGAGGAAACACGTGGAGAGAGATCCGAACGATCCGGCGATGTTGATTGTAACGTACGAAGGAGAACACCGCCATACGCAGAGCTCGTTGCCGGGAAATATGGCCGCCGGAATAGCTTTAGCTTTTGAGTCAACTTGAAGCTAAAAGAAAACGATTTGAAAAAGAAAAAAGAAAAAAGAAAAAAGAAAAAGAAAGTGGGGTCGAGAGGAAACAGGGAGAAAAAAGGAAATTTTAATTTTGACTTGGTTTATTTCTTCATGATGAATGTGTACATTATATCGGTAAATTACGAATTTGTCCTTAAAAAAATAACTCTATGCTATCGAAAGCTAACACTTAATTTATATATATATATATATTTTTTTTTTTTTAATTTCTTAAGACAGTTTTTTGTGTATTTTTTATTTATAAAATTACATAATTTTTTTTCTATTTTTCTTCCATTTTTTTTAAAATTTTATTTTCCAGTCAAATTAATTTTAATGAGCATTATTCTTTTTTTCTTTCTTCAAAGCTATATTTAGTTTTTTTATAGCAATTAATTATTTCTAATAAATGGTATTTTAGAATTTTATATAAACTTGGAGGTTTTCTAATGATTTATATTAAGGTTGGTAGGTTTGTAAAATTAAAAAAAAAAACAAAAAAAAGTTAGAAGGTTGTTAGATATTAAAAGATGTTATGATGAATGCTAAATAATTATTTATATGTATTTATACTGGTTATATTTGTATATTACACAATAGTTAGAATTTTAGAGTTTAAGAAATGTATATTTGTGTGATAAAAAAAGAATTGTATATTAAGTTAATATTGAATGTCAATAAAAAGATATATGTGTATGTTTTTATCCAATTTTAAAAATGCAAGTTGATTTATCATTTTTTTAAATCTATGATATATATATATATATATATATCGTAAATAAATTACGATGTCATTAATTTTCATACTATTGTCTACGATAACTTTTTGTCCTATCTCTGCTATTTATTTTAATTTTCATCAATTTGAAATATATAGTTAAATTTTACAAAAAAACACGGCAAACACTATCCGCTCGCAGAGAATTATTCTTCATTTATTTTTTTTCCTCTATTCTTACCGTCTAATCTTTATAAATTTTCCAATATGAATTCTATTCATTTAATTCTATATCTTTTTAATAATTAAGAGAAATATTTATTAAACAAAATAAAATAATAAAATATATACACCGGACAGAGATACAAATAGAAGTTGGGGGGGGTGCAAATGACAATAAGGACAAGATTGGGGGTTGATTCGTAAGTATAAAAAGTCAAAAGAATGGTGTGAGGTTGTCAACCAATCAAATCAAAAATTGGTATGTGGGGCCCTTTGAATGGAAAACTTGGAAGAATTATTTATAAAGTAAGATTTAATAATATCTTTTCTTTTTTTGATAACTGAAAAAGTCTTACTTGATTTAATAATTTATTCACTTATTCCCAATTTGACTTTTGTTTTTCCTTTCAAATTAAGATGCAATTCAAGGCATATATTCAATTTTTTTTTCAATTATAAAAGGAACATTGAACATGATCGTTTTTTCGTGGAAAAAAAAAACAAAAATCAATTCAACCTTCTCTCTTTTTTTTTTTTTTTTTTTTTTTTTTTTTTTTCTCCCTTCTTCTTCTTCTTTTCAGCTACAACATTCGAGATGTTTGGATTGGAATTTTTAAATTAATATTTAGAATGAGTTTTTATTTTCGGTATTTAAAAGTAATAATTGCGATTACAATCAAAACCAACCTCGTTTGGATGTTGTTTTTTAGAAGTATTTGGTAAATACTCATACCAAACATCTCTAGAAGTGGGAGACTCAATCATAAATCAAGTAGATGTTAGTATATTTATAATGTCAGCTCGTTTTAGTATTTATTTTATTTTAAATTTTATTATTTTTATCAACTTGATGGAATATGGGGTTTGTTTCAAAATTTTATAAAAACAACAAAATTTTATTAAAAAATAAAAGTCAAATTAAAATACAGAAGGGCAATATGGGCTTTTGTCGTAATTGGACCATGGCCCATTTCTCGCGTCGAAGTGTTTGAATAAATCCAAATATTTTGTATTTTTTCTGAAAGAACATATAAAACTTCATAAAACCAAAGAAACAACCTAATAATTTATTTGGGAGATATTTTGGTGATCGAGAATCATTTTTTTTATAATCACATTTTTTAAATTAATTTATTTTTTTTAACTACTTTTTATTATTCTCATAACAACCTTTTATTTTTCCATAACTATTTTTCACTCACATCATAATCATTATTTTTTTATTAGTAAAATAAAAGTATTTAGAATAAAATCAAATTGTGAATAAGACAAAAAATTTGAAAAATAAACCAAAATTTTTATTAAAATCAAAACAAAAAATCGAATCAAACCAATGATTTTGTCATTTATTGGATATCCGTTCAGATCCAATTATTGAAAAACTGAGGTTATTGGTTCGGTTATCGGTATGACACAAAACCGACAAAAACCAAAGTGAAATCACCCCTATTAGTCGGTATGTACCGTGACAATAGTCGAAGTGTGTGCAAGGTGGCCCGGTCAGTCCAGTGTTTGAGGGCGATCCAAAATAGCCCCTCGTGTGTGTGTTTTTGGCAGCCAAAGTAGCTCATTTAAATGTAATTATGGATAGA
>JBBMEG010000018.1:2293489-2303784 GCA_037832605.1 Cyclanthera cordifolia
GTCTTAGGGAGCTACGGCGACGGAAACTGGCTCCGTCGCCGAAACCCCCGTCGCCAAAACCCCTTTTTCTTGTAGTGAAAGCTTTCCCTGAGGTCTAGTCTTACTTGTAGTATTGCTTATGGCGATCTTCGTGTGGAGGAGCATAACCTTGTTTTGGTCAGATGTAATCGAAACAAACACCTTAACGATCTTACTTATGTTTCTAAAAGGTAAAACTAACATCGTCTTATCTCAAAGATAGACTTCAAATATACTTTAAGAAATAACCCTTAAAAGGTAGGAACTACTAAGAGGTGTTTCATAAATGGTTTTAAAATGAGGTTTGGGTTTTAGGTAAGTTTTAAGTTGTTTTTTTTTTTAGAAATTGTCTGTAGTAAGGGGGCCCATTGCAGCGCCACGTGGCCCAATTTACATTTTTTTTTTAACTTTCTTTTTTCACTCTTATTTTTATTCAAAAAAAAAATTATTTATTCCTCCATAAACACTATATTAAAATCTTTAAACAAACAAAAATTAATAGCACCTATTTCGAAACATTCAACTAAAATCTTCAAACAAACGAATTATTACTAAACATTCAAAATAATTCATCTATAAAATTTCTAACAAACATGTGGTGAGGTGCGAAACTTCAGCTTCTAGAAGTTACTAAAGGCGGAAGCTCTCACTATCTAAACCAAAAAATGAACAATAAAAGGCCCAAAAAAACAGAAACTAAGAATAAAAAAATCAGCCCAAAAACCATTACAAAAAAAAAAAAAGAAAAAAGGACAGGTTGGAGTTTGAGAAACGGAAGCAAAGCCACTTTCTAGTTTAAATCAAATTGCAATTTTATATATTTTACCCTTTTCCCAAAGAAATATATTTATTGTTTATTTTCTTTTTATATTAATCTTCTACTTCTTCTAACTTCATATATAATTCGATGATTTCTTTTTGTTTTTATTGGATTTTTATTTTTATATGTTCGGAAATTTAACTTTTTCATCTCGCTAAACATGATATATTGAATAAATAATGTGTCATTGCATCTCATAAATCACATGGATTTCACAAATTGACGATCTGTCATCGGTCACGCCGTCGAACAGAACATACCACTAGTAGTCAAGACATACTATAAGAACCGTGTGGATTTCATGATTCCTCAAAACATCTTTAATTTAGAAAGTCTCTAATATCATAATAAATTTAAGAAAAGTATGGCATCAAAGTTCATTAAGCTCAAACATGTTTTCAATCCAATAAAATTAAATTGGTATCCAATTCAAAGATGGGTAAACTAAAAAAATGTACCATCTTAAGGGAGCGTATTGATCAAGGATTTGACTATTATCTCACATTTAAAAAATGAAAAAAGTATTTCAATATGTTTAAAAAGTTGAACTACTTTTTTTATTATCAATTAATTTTAAAAAGTATTTCAATATGTTTAAAAAGTTGAACTACTTTTTTTTATTATCAATTAATTTTAAGACAGAGATTTTATGAAAAATGTCTATGTAAAATACATTCTATTTATATTTATTTTTGTTTAATAACTTCCTTTTCTTTTTTTTAATGGTATTTCATCAGCATATTTTTAACTATATTTTTGTCATTTTCAATGGTTTGGAATTTTAACTTAGTCCTTTCCTCAAGCGCATAAATTTTAAAAGATATGTACATTATTCTTCTAATCATAACTAATTTAGAAATAAAATTACATACTATTTTCACATGATCTTATATAGTTTCATATTAATATAATGAACAATATTTTATTTGAATCACAAGAATTGTAACTAGTCTCACGATAAAAACAAGTCAAATCAGCTAATCGACTTGACTCTTCGATAAATCACCTTTCTTCGTTTGCCAAATAATCTATATACTTATTGGAGTGACAAAAATGCTTCTTGAAACAGAGGTAATGGTTAGAAAATAAAATAACTCTTATCGAGAGAAGGTATAGGAGACATCTTAGGTTCGAAGCTAAACTGGTTGACTTATTACTCTATATATGTAAAGCTAGTAAACTAAAAGAGAGAGTTGCTTCAATAACAAACAAAGCCAAACTTAGAAGGAGAGGAAGGAAGAAAGCAGCTCACTTCACTTCTTTACCGACAAAAATGTGAAGATTATTCAACATATTTATAGGATACAGTGAGTTATTTCTCTCATAATTAATTGATTTTGGAGTTATTATCTAATATATTTTATAATTTAGCTAATAACTACGTTTTTCATTATCGAAAAGATTAGTATCATATGCATAAAGTTTTATTAACCATCTCTATTATTATTTAACTTTTTCAAAAAAAAAAAAAACTTAGTTTTTAATTTAATTTAATTTTTTTTTTATAGAAAAACAATCTTACTCACTAGATTTTCTTAAGATTCTTAAAATCCAAACATAATAAAATAAAAAATGGGTATGTGCTAATACATATGCTTTTTGTAATACAATAAATATATATGGATGGGTAAGCTAAATATGATTTTCATTCCTCTTGCATTTGTATCTTCCCATAAATAGGTAGGTAAGGGACAAGGAATTATAACTAATTATTATTTTTTTAAATAAACTTGGACTTAACCCACTTGTAATTAACTATTATCATTTTTTTTTAATTAGTGATTATAATAACTTTGTTTTATATTATGTTTATTTTTGGTGAAAAGACCGCAGAAAATCATTATTTTAAAATATTAATTTTTAGAATCGAACATGTTGAATTGGATTAGCATCAAATAATAAAATTATTGCGTCGTCAACCTTTTCGTGCAAAGAATCATTTATAACTATTCATCAATTTATTTATTAAACCACTCCACCAAACTCCACCTCGAACATATTACTCAACTATTATTGACACCGATTTTTTATAATTAATTACAAACCACTACTAACATTAATTTTCAAACAAGTGATTAATTACTGCAACTATCATTAATTATTCTAATCAACTATTTTCTACAAAAAAAAAACAATTAATTACATTATAGTTATTTCGACAAACAAATTTTCGGTCTAATGAAAATATAATTGAGATATAATTCAAAATTCTTGAATCCAAAAAGCCATCATCTTGAAAAGAGCGTCGAATGTCTCAAATTGAAAATGTGAAAAAAAATCTTATAACATTTATAAGATAAATCATTCTTCTCTCGATTCAATTAATATTGAAATATAATGTCATACATGTGTTGTAAATCCCTAAAACATACATCAAAGAGCAAGAGCATTACATTAAAAGAAGAGAACACATAAGAAATTTTGGAGAGAATTAGGAACTACAACACTTCTTCTAAACTTGCTTTCCATTACAATATCTAATGTAGAAGTTCTTAAAAAAAATAAAAAATAAAATAATAATCAAGATAAACCACAAATTTTGGAACTTTTGCACACCCAATTACAAAATGCTTAACTACTCAATGTCTATTTTGTTATGAATAGAATTGATAAACATAATAAAGAAACCTCATTATATAAACTCAAGTATATAATTACTTCTAATAACCCCTTAACCACATACTAATTAATAACAAGGTAATTATTAATTAATTGGTTCCAACATATTTAAACCAAAGGGTATTTTTAATATATTGATTAAATTTTTATATCTAGGTTAATAAATAAGCCAATTTATTTATTTAAACCAAATAGATTGAATTAATAATATTAAATTTGAAACCAAATTCTAACACTACCTAATATGTGCAATTGGTGTAATTTGTTGTGGTTGAATCTTGTCCTTGAGTTAACCAACATCAAAAGGAATGCCATAACAACTTTTGAAGTAAATTGACCAACAAAAATTAGGGTAGTGCTTGATAATGAAGACATTTCTTAAGGCCAATTATTCTTTCTATGGTGACATTTTTAGAGGAAGTAACCATCTTCTCTAGCAAAAGAGACCACATTGACATCCGAACCTAAGCCCTTCGACAAACTGGCACAATTAGGACTTTCTTTGACCAGCCTATTTGCATTCTCAACAACATATCTTTTGCACAGAATCTATCTTCTTCTCTTGATTACATGAATTTTTAGAATCTCTGTTAGAACCATTACTAAAAATTTTGTGTAATCGAGATTGTATCAACACATCTCTAACTTGTACTTGTTCCAAGTTGACGATCATCCTTTCTTCAATTTTCTCCACGTCAATCTTCGCTAGACTTTTATTAAATTGACATTTCTACTTTAATCCTAGCAAATTTATAAATAATGAACAACATTAATCACAACACTATATGTAGTTCATTTCAAGAATTATTTTCTAATGCGAAAACTTAGACAAAATTGTAACCATAAAGCATACTTAAAACTATGAACATTAAGCTATAATAATACTTGTTGGGAAAAACTTTCGCAAATTATTGCAAGAATAAGCAACAAAATTAATGAGAAATTACAGGAAACAACAAAAAAGAAAGATAGAAGAATTTACGAGGAAAAACTAAAAAATCAGAGAAAAAACCAAAGGTGAAAATAACTTTTATCTTGTAAAAAGTGGTTATGGCGCCACCAAGAATTCTCTCTTTGAACTCAATTACATAAAAACTCTCTCTTCAAAACTTATACAAGTCGCACATTTTGCTCAAGTTTCGTTCAAAAAAGAATTTAATTAGAGTTAGTACACATGTTTAAAATGTTTCTGATTGAGATATTGATGGGTTTAGGCCTTAAAACAAAGGGTGATTGGATTTGGAGAAGGGGAAGAGGAGAAGTTCAACTTCTTGTTTGTTTTTAGTACATAATTACAACCTCTCTCTCAACTCCTTCCTTTGCATCTCCTGATCAACTTCTCGCCAAATTTCAAATCAAAATTCATCTTAAATAAACATCTTCTCTCCTAAATATAAATTCTTAAAAATGTTTTGCAACCCCCCTCTCCAAAACACCAATCTCAAACAAGTACTTCATATCTCTTACACTCTATTTTGGAGTTAGTTATAGTATTTTTGTATAAATATGGAGGATTAGGTAGTTATCTGGTACCCAAATATTGAATGATTTCTTATTGGAATGAGAAGTTCGAAGTCCTATCAAATACTTGGTTATTTTTCTTTTATATTTCGATACAAGTTTGAATTTCTAGATCTTGGATCTTATAAAATGTCTTGAACTCAATGTCACATACTCCTTTTATAATGTCCGAAGCCCACAGATTATTGCACATTTCCATGTGGACAAGTTTTCTCAAATATTAGATAAAAACTTCCCATGTCACAAACATTTGTTAATATTTTGTCAAAAGTCTAAATAGGAATTGCCTTATTTAAATAAAATTTGAAATAGTTGTAGAAGCATTTGAGATGGAAGGTTTAAAGCATTAGGGGTAAAAATTGGAATTTGCAAATATTTTTTTTATGTTCAAATGAGTGGAAATAAGTTTAGGGGTGAGATTTCCAATGAATTTAAGAACATGAAGAACTTCCATAGATTTGCATTTAAGTTGTAAGATTTCAACAACAGGTAAATTAAAAAAAAAAAAAAAAAAAAAAAAAAAAAAAAATTTGAGGGTTTAAAAATAAACATACACTGCTGCAAAAACGAGCTAAGGACAGTTTGAAAATAAATTTTATGAAAAGAAGTAAACGAAAGTGTCATAAATTTTTTTTTTTTAAAACTTGCGTCTAGGATAAGAAAAATATTAAGTCTAATATTTAATTATTTATTTATTCAAATTTCTCTCGCACTCTTGTCAAGAAGAGCAATGACTCAACAATATTAGTGAATGTCAAAGAACTATAGAGTTACGGGTTCGAATCTCTACTCCAATTATTATAATCTCAAAAGAAAGAAAAAAAAAAAAAAATCTTTCGCACTCTCTCATTTGAGTGCATATATAGTTGTATGATTAAATCAATTATTGACAGATAGAAGTTAGAAATACCATATCATAAAAAACATTTACTTGTACGATAATATAACTTCGTGATAGAGATATTCGTGGGGAATCTCCGCCTCGTTTTCTGCCGAATTTTATGATAAATTTTATGAAGATGAGGATTAAAATGAATAGCAAGAATGAAGACAATAAAACTATTCCGTCTCCACCTTGTCGCATGTACTATGTAGTTGTAACTACAAGTTCGAAACACTCCTCTTGTTAAGATTGTTGAACTAAATAAATATTTCTTTCCATTAAATTAAATGTAACATTAAAGATACTTTTAAAAGGCTATTTGAAATTCCGAAGTATTGTTTTACTTAAATTCCACGTCTTCCCTCCCAATAATTGAACTAAATTCCTTAAAACATAATAATAATAATTTTAAAAAAAAATCCAAAAAAACAGTTTTTATTTATTTATTTTAATATTGGAATGGCATTGTCACAACCAACGCGTCGATGGCAAGGTTCTTTATAACCCGCAATCGGACTCCACTCTCCCGTCTACCAGACATAGAGATCTCCACGAGGCGGGCGGGCGGGCGGGAACGGAATGTCTTTACCGTCTCTATTCTCAATGTCTATATTAATTCTATGTCCGTAAAGTTCATTGTTAAATTTTGCCGAGAAAGTGATGGGAATTCACTTGGGGGAATACATGGTATTCACTTATTATATTAACACTATCGTCTGATAAGAGACATTCTATATAATGAATAATATATTATGCAATTATGATACGGATCGACATGATAAGAACGCATAGAGAGAATCATGATACAACCCCCACATCATTTTTCTAATTTATGGTACGCGACTAGTGTGAATTTAAATTCACAAAATTTATTGGTTAAAATACTATTTTGGTTCATAGACGTTCACCTTTGTTCCATTTTGGTCTCTTAGACTTTCAAAATTTTAATTTTAGTCCATAAACTTTCAAAAATATCCATATAAATAAACATTTCTTGAACTTTCAAGATTATTCCGTTTTAGTCCGGGACTAAAATTAAAATTTTAAAAGTATAGAGACACAAAAATAAAACAGATATGAAAGTCTAGGAACCAAAATAATATGTTAACCAAATTTTTTTTGTCAATTTAAATTCATAATAATCGTGTATTATGAATTATAAAATGGTGTGGGGGTAGTATCATAATTCTCTCTTATGTGTTCTTATCATGTCCATCCATGTCATAATTGCATAATACATTATTCATTAATGTCCCATAGGGACGACATTGTTAGGCTAGATCTCTAAGGAACATCCCGATCTAACATGCACATTGAACTAGTCTACAATGAGACAAAACGACACACATATCTCTAATGAGATGACGGTGTTAGTCTAGCTCCTTATGAAGCATCTCGACCTAACATGCACACAGAACAAGTCTTCAGTGAGTCGATAACAAATCAAACATCAAACATAATTCAATACATAATCAGATAATAATATAGCAGTATGTAGTTTTTGATGATCGATCCTAGCTCAATATCAATAGCGAGAAATTTATCAATCAATTATACAAACAACAGTCAAAAAGATCATATGATCAATTATATTCATGTATTAGACCACAAGACTTTGAGTTGAAGGTAAGTGTTTTTTACCTTTACTCAAATCCATAAATGAGCTCTTAAGCTCCAAATCCAACGAACAGTGAAAGTTGTCAAAAGAAGAGAGTCCTAACAATTTAATAGGTTAAAAATAGTACTTAGACTATAAAAATAAATTTATTACGTCGAACATACCATAATGAAGAAACTATAGAAAACGAGGTTTGTGACACACAACTCGATTAAACCTGATTGACTCGGTCAAAGATGATCAAATATATCAAACACTACCCAACAATGGTCAATAATAATCAATTTGTGGTCAAAATATAGTCAAAGAGGTCAAATACAACCGAAGGGGTTAAGTCTTAAACTTTCAATTTGAACAATCACTTCTCCTAAAGTTTGAAAAGTGTTGTAATTAACACATTTGAGTTAATTTTAAGAGATTTTCACAAAAAAGGGTAAAATTGTCCAAATAAATATTTAGTTTTTTTTGTCTATCTAAATCCTATAACTAGAGAAATTCATAATTTCTTACCTCTTATAAATTTATAATAAAAAATTTGTAAACTAATGTATTTTTAAGTACGTATATATTTGTTGTTAATAGATATTTTCACTATTATAATAACTTTTTCAAGAAATATTTTTAAAAAATGATTATTATTAAAAAAATTGAATCGTTTATTTTTTCTTGACATCAAATATAATTAATTATTAATATAACATTAAATAGTAAATTTCAAAACACTACAACTAACTTTAACTCAACTAAACAATCAAAATTTTAATAATTTTATTAAAAAGAATTGTGATAGCAATATGTATTTTTTTAATGTTTATATTCAATTTTTTAATTTTAAAATCTTCTTAAAAAAATTACTATTATTGAAAAAATTTATTAATTAACAAATATAAATATTTAAAAAATTCATTAATTTATAAATTTTTCATTATAAATGTATATAGGTCAGAACTTATTAATTTATCTAGTTACATGTTAATAAAAAAATAAATATTTTTTAGATAATTTTATTTACAAATACCATACATTATATGTTTTTTTCAAAAAAAAAATAAAACAATTTCTCCTTTAAAGCTCTTAAAATATCCCTTTCTCTGTAAAGTTCACATAGACTCCCTTATCCCCTTCTCTCTCTCTTACCCTACCAGAAAAGTCAGTACCAATCAGCCAACCGTCGCCGATTGGTGACAACAAACCCTAACCCTCGGGTATCGCCGGCGAGGAGAGGCAGAACGGAGAAAGATCCGAAATCTCCACTGCGACGGAGCCGATTTCCCTCCAGCCACTGATGGAGGTTTTGTTCGGTCCTCCAACGTTCAGCATCGAAGTTCAGCCATCCACAACGTACTCCAGCGTCTCTCTCTCGCCGGATAATCCATTCCCCGACGGGAAAACACACAATGGGTCCGCTGCGGGTCTTCGCGAGTCCGGATCTGGTAGCTCGATTGGTGAAAACTCGTCAGGGAGTTCGTCGTCGATTGGAGTTCCGGACGACGATTCCGAAGAAGACGATGAAGTGCAGAGCAAGCCAAAGGAAGGCGGATTATGCGGATTAGATTCACTCGAAGACGCTCTTCCAATCAAGTGAGTTTCTCTATCTATCCCTATCTCTTAAATTTCGCCCTAGGAATCCGAAATCAAAGCCGAAAACGGCGATTGAACTCTGAAATTTCCGTTTAATCACGCGAATCGAAGATTTCCTACTCTGTATTGTGATGAAATTTCGCAGAAAAGGATTATCAAGCCATTTCTCGGGGAAATCGAAGTCGTTCGCAAGTTTGTCAGATGCGATTCAAGTGAAAGATCTAGAGAAACCGGAGAATGCATTCAACAAGAGGAGAAGAATTTTAATGGCGTCGAAATGGTCGAGGAAAGGCTTCTACAAGTGGCCAAACCCTAAATCGATGCCTCTGCTCGCTCTGAACGAAGACAAAGAAGAAGAAGAAGAAGAAGAACAGGAAGAAGAAACACAGCCGGGCGAGGGTTCCGATTCAGAGGAGAGAGATCGAGAGAGCGATGAAGAAGATGATCGAAGAAGACAAATCTTAGTAGAGAGGTTCCATGATCGAAAGCTCGTTAATGGCTTCAAATCGAAAAGCTGTTTTGATCTGCAAGAGTATGAACAGCAATGATTCGTAGTGAAATCGTTCAGCCTTCGTTTTTAGACTTGTTTTTAAATGTTATTGCTCTAAAAACTATCTATAATTTACATTTTTTTTTTGATGTTTGTAGATAAATGAATAATTTAGATATGTAGTTATGAATTGCGGTGTATAAATTATATTTGATCTATGTGTATATATGGTTATGTCATGGTGTGCATATGATACATTATATGATTGGTTTACTCAAAAAAAAAAAAAAAACAATGGCATGTTTTCTTTTATTTTTGTTTGTTTATGTAGTATGTATGTTTGAAGACATGTTTTTTTTTTCCTTTTTTCCCAAGGGTGTTGATGAAATGCTTGATATGGGAATTGGATTTTTGTACATATTAGAGTATTAGCCTACGATAGCATATTTGAGGCAAGATATTTTTATAAAACTTACTCTATCTCCAACTTTTTATTCATTTATTTCAATTATAACTTTTTTTTTTTTAATAATTCATATACATTTTCATTTATTTTTCAAAACTTTTTACTATACCTCTTTTTTCACAAATTAATTGAAGACAGTTAGTGGGTTGATTGATTCTATCAACTGAACTACTGATTGAAGACTATCATATTGACCCATTTCTTTTACGATGTAGGAAATATTTTTAGAATTTTGCTATAAATGAAATTTTTTTTGATTATTTTTGCTATACATGAAAA
>JBBMEG010000018.1:2332430-2345531 GCA_037832605.1 Cyclanthera cordifolia
ATTAAATGCTATAAGATTAGTTTTTTAATTGTATTAAAATAGTTAATATAGGTAAAATAGTTAATGCACGTGTAAATAATTTTGAATATTAATGGATATAAAAGAAATTTTAATTTTTACATTAAAAAAATTATGTTTTGAAAGTTTTAAAATAAATTTTCTAGTACTTTTCGAAAGAAAATAAAAAAATAGTTATCAAACAAACCATTTTTTGTACTTTAACATTTGAAATAATTGAATTCGTAAATTTCAATACGTAACACGGTTGAGTTATTGAATTTGAATATGACACCATTTATTTTATATACTTTAAAATTTTTACATTGTTTGTACACATAAGAACTTTTTTTAATCTTTAATAATAATTGTTATGGCTTTGATTTAAAAAAAAAATTAAATGGCCATTATGTACTAAGATTTAGAGGCCATACTTTTGCCTAATGAAAAGTAAAAATGATTAAATTATTACTTTTCTCAATTAAAAATAAGATTAGATTGTTATAATTTAAAGTTCAACCGTAATCATATACTTTCAATCAAGAAAATCAAGTAGAAAAAAACATTAAAAAAACATGTAAATCGAAACTCATCAATAGTTGTTCTATGATAACAACTTTGAAACATGAACTACGTTTGAAGTGTCGCTATAGTGAAGAAAGTTAGGACTCTGTATATTATCGCTTGTCAGAGGTTTTTACTGTGACACAAAATTAAAAGACTACAAAAATAAATTAAAGAATGTTTTTTTTTTCATCCACCTATATACACAAGTGAAAGTTGAGATAAGAGTGTTAGATATTTCAAAATATTTATATTACATTAATGTACAACATTAGATGGATAGTAATAATAGAAGTTTTCTTTTTTCTTCAAATTTTTGAATTAAATGGTGAGGGAATGGACTAAACTTAACCAAATTAGTGATTTAGAAATTAAATTTAAGGCTTAGTAAACCATTATATTAGCCAAAAGAGCAGTAGTTTAGCGGCATCAATGTATACCTAATGACCACAAGAACACGAGTTCGAATATGGTTCTTTTGTGTGGTTTACCAACACAAGTTAAGTGAACTCGAGACCTAATTATTTATTCTCAAAAAAAAAAAAAAAAGATTTTAAAACATAATTTCAAATTTCTCGGATTGTCTGTCTTAATGTTATGAAAATTGAATCAATATTGAAATTATATTAATTATGTGGACTAAAATTACTCTATTATGAATGGTTAATTAATATTAATATTATTTTATTATATTTTTTTTTGGGTTAATTAATATTCCAACGGTAATAACTGCCATGACTTTGTGGTTGCTAAGAAGACAAAGAAACAAAAAACCTGCCCCAATTTGGGTAACTAATTTCTTTAGATTTAGTTTCATTGTTTCCACTCATATTTCAAATCATATAATAATAAAATCAAATTCTCTATTTTTAAATATGGTTACTTTGTTTGATAATACAAATTATTGATTGAACTATGTTTGGTGTGGTAGGAAGGGAACAGAGTTCCTATTATTTGGCTCACCAACTTTCGTCATATTAATCACTAATTTTTTCTTATTTTTCTTCATTTATTTCTTCGTTTCTTTTCTTTTCTCTTTCCACTGAAACCAAACATGTCCTAAAAGAGATTATTCATTTTGCTTATTCGATTATTTTTACAACTCAATTGATAAAATTGGGCCAAATGAATTGTATCAAATAGGTGCAAGTCTATCAATTTTATCTTTTAATTTTGTTGGTATCAAATGATTAGATAATTACTAATATAAGTCTAGTAATTGTCTTTATTAAACAATTGATGGTAGTGTCAAATTTTCAGTTTACTTCAAGAAAATCATTTTGACTTCAAATTTCTTTTTTTTTTCTTTAATATTCCATGAAGACTCTCCATTGAAGAATAATGTCAACTTAGGGGGCATTAATTGTCATCTTCCTAGTATTAAAATTCATGAACTTTTAGTTAAAATCAGGTACTTTGGAAAATAGTAGCAAATGATAGCAATTTGGCTAAAAGGGTTGTTTGAGCATAATTTGTTGAAAATTTGAACCTAAACATATTCACTAAAACTTACAAAATCAAGGCTTCTTAATAAATTCACTTTGAATGATACAAGATACAATACTAAGCACTTACTTTCTTAAAAATACAATGAGCATCTTTAGACGATAAAGTAGTAGATCTGTGATTTGAATATTGTCGATATACTATTCTATAGTGTATTGAAATCATTACATTCAAGTCATTTAAAAAAATATATATTAAAATAAAACATTTTTTTAGTATTTTAAATAAACTAGTTATCACCTAGCAAAATTCAATCGATTAGACTAATGTAACTTTCCATAAAGTTGAACCCTTTTTTTTAAAACCAAAGTTGAATCTAACCTTTATTTGAATTGCTATACTTAACAATATAAATTTAAAAAAAAAGAAAAAAAAAATGATATACCTACAAAAAAGATAACTATATTTTTGTGAAAGCTATGTTTAAAAAGAGAGAGATGATAATTTAAAAAACAGTTGGTAAACTTCTTAAAAACAGATTAGGAATTTGGTTATATATAATAAATTTTAGCAAATATTGAAAGAAAGAAAAATATTTCAACCTTTACTTGAATTAGTGATCGCTATATTTTATTTTCTAAAATTTTGAGATCCATCAATTTTTTTTTTTTCTATCTAAAAGATTAATGGCGTGGTTTCACTGTTTGGTGTCACTTTCGAATTATTTGAGAGTAGTTGTGTCCTTCTATATAGGGCTTGTATTCTCCATCCACTAATTTGTACTTTTTTTTCTTTTTTTTTTTTTTGTTATTCATGAAAAATTCCCATAATAAGGTAAAGAAATCAGAATGAGTAGAGAAACTGAAGAGACAACAGAGCCAATAGCAAAAATTACTAACGCTTAGCCAATCAATAAAAATCAAAAGAAAAAAAAAACTAATTTAAAGAAAGAAAAACGACAGCAGCATAATTATTTATTGTAATCAGTAACGATATGTACAGAAAAAAATAAATTAATTAAAAAAAAAAATATATCTGCATTGGCAGAAAATAAACAATGACTAGAATTAATCAACTACAGAGACATTAAAAATCCTATAGACAAAAAAAAAAGAAGAAAGAAGTTTCTCTTCAAAAAAATATAAGAGAACTCCGACCAAAAAAAGAAGAAAAAATCTCGAAACTGCTCGTAATTAGACCGTGTAATGTTGGTTAATTGTCTTGATGTCTAGTCCTTTTAACTTCACGACCGACTCGACCCGACCTTTCAGAGTGTGCAACTCGCGGAGCCTGAAGTTACGAAGAATGGCAATTCCTTATTCATTGGCTATCGAAAAGTGGTTCACTTAAACCAGATTACGTAAAAAAAAAAAACTCGGTACCTTGCAATTTCTGCCCGTCGACGGGCTTGCTCAGCAATCTCGGAAATCTCCCCGACATTGTTCCCATCAGAAAGAGTGTTGGTGGTTTGAGGTGGTTGAAGACCATGAAGAGTCCTTTGTGTGGTAGCCCATTGTGCTTCCCTCTCTTCTTTGCCATAATGTTTCTTTGTTGTGAAAGCAGTCTATCGTGAGAAGAGAAAAAAAAAAAAAAAAAAAAAAATCCATATGGTGAGTTGACTTAAATGTCTTATAATGTCTAAGCGATTTGAAATTTTAGCCAATTTTTTTTTTAAAGTTTTAACAACTAAGGGCGTGTTCAATTGGATTATAATAACAAATGATGCGTTTCAGCTTCCATTTAAAGGTACGTTAGGTTATTAATAATAACCTAGGTGGTGTTTGAGCCACTGATCATAATTACCAATGTCTCATAACAACTCAATCATCATGGATTGACCTAGTGATAAATAAGACTTTAGATATATAAGAGTTCATGTGTTCAATTCATGGCAATCGCCTACCTAGAAAATAATTTCATACGAATGTCCTTGACATCCAAATATTGTAAGGTCACAAGGCATATCTCGTAACTCGATCGTGAGAATAATCAAGATGTGCATAAACTTGCCTAAACACTCACAAATATAAAAACAGATCTCATAACCTCTCCTTCCAAGTATAATTAATAATCCTCCCAGTAACCCCCAATTTTTTTTTTTTAAATCGAGAAATCAAAACTTCGTTTCACTATACCTAAGGTAATCACACCCGTTCTCAAGGTCAGGCACTTGGAGACATCGAAAGAATGGAGACATGAAAAGTGTCTACAAATTAATATCATTTGTGGGTTTCGAACCTGGAACCTTGAGGAGGACACTCCTTCAAAGCCCACGCTACCTCCTTGGTTACATTATAGTAACCCCAATTATAATACCAGCATCCAAAACACGTGCTATTTTATATTTACAACTTTCCGTGTTATATTAATGCATCGTCTATAATAACTCAACCGTTGCACCAATCACGCCTTAACTGATTGTCAAACTGGCCTAAGAAAGTACCTTGTTCTGCAAAAGGTTGTTCCAAGCTCTTCCACTGAGGGCATAGCGAGTGGTAAATTTGAGAATATCAAGAGGGAAGTAAGTTATAAAACTGAACAACCAGATCACACCAGCCCACCCCCAGCCAGTGCCTTTTGTCCTCGCAAAAGATATGCTTGCATATACTGATATTAAAGTTGCAACCTGTCATGTTACAAAAAAAATTTTCGATGAGGTAAATGCTGAGACTAAACAATTATACATATTGTTAAGCTTCAACAGAAAATGAGTACTTACAAGCTGGGCAATTATGAAAGCGCCCACTAAGAGAAGTCCGGGACGTTCGACGAAGGACCAACTTCGAGACCTTGTGACGAAAATAAGAGCTTGACTCACGATACTAACTTGTAGGTACAGTGCTGACATCATTCTCCGGTCATCGTTTCTAAGGGATACTACACCGAACGTGTTCTGTGAAGGGAAATTGGAATATGAAATAAAGCGTAAAAGAACAAAAATACGTCACAAGAACGAATCTTTCTTACCGAGAAAAAGTTAGTGTCTCTTGCAATCCAGAAGAATAACACTGTCATCAGTGCCAAGTATCCTCCTAAAACGATGCCGGTGGCAAAAATTTCCTTCAACTTCCAACTGTCAGGCTGTGGAGAAGCCTTGACTCGATCTTTAGAAATCGACATGATTGTTCCTAGTACAACAATAAAACTTAAGAGTACTGATCCATTAATGTGATAGAAAAAACAAGTGGAGTGCATGATCACCATTTTTGGTAGCCTTACCATCGTTTAGAATAGCTATAATCAAAACCATGAATGGAGCGAAATCAAACTTCCAAATCAAAGCAATCAACATAAAACCAAACTGCAATATCAATGGAAAGAAATATTATTCTCCAGTCCTCATAGATTCATAATAACATTGATTATTTCAGTCTATTGTCATTGTATTTACCACTATACGAATGGTGATGGAAACTGCATAAATCTGAAAAAAGAAAAGAAGTACGATCGGGATGAGTTCAAGAGTGAATAATCAATCGATTATATAACAGACTGCATATCAAGTGATTGTAAAAAAACATATCGAAACAGAAACAACCAACCGTATAGTTCTTCATTCTCTGGAAAATAGCCCTGCTGGTCAGTACTGCACTGATAATAACGCTCAATCCCGGTTCAGTAAGGACGATATCAGAAGCATTCCTAGCTGCATCGGTTGCATCATCGACAGCAATTCCAATATCTGCCTTCTTTAGTGCAGGAGCATCATTTACACCATCACCAGTCATTCCACAAATATGTTTCTTCTCTTGTAACCTTCTCACAATTTCATATTTGTGTTCTGCCATATACAAATAAGTTCAGCAAAGTAATAGGGCGAAGATAAGACATGAAGCTTGCATAAATCAGTATGACAGATAATGGGAAACTTAACCTTATCACGATGATCTTCTTCAATCATTTAAGAACGATTTTTAAGGAAAAGTTTCAGAACTCACCTGGAAATACACCAGCAAATCCGTCGGCTGTTTCAATCAACTCATCCACAGGAAGGTTATCTGCAGATATACTCCTATCTTGACTAAGTAATGCAGAAGAAGGGTACATATTTGATCCCATACCAAGTCTCCGACCGGTTTCCTTGGCAATGGCCAGTTGGTCACCTATAGTTAGGGAGACATTCAAATGCTTGGTATTAAGAACTGCTTGTATTAAACACAGAAGTATAAAGATAGTGATATTTTCTTTTCACATACCAGTGATCATCTTAACATTCACTCCAAGGTTTAGAGCTCTTCTAATGGTTTCTGCACTATCATGCCTAGGAGGATCAAACAGAGCTAACAATCCAACAAGTTCCCATGGTTTTCCTGGACTTTCCTTGGTTTTCTCAGGTACTTCCTGTGGATCAGTAGTTAAATAATTAGCTTGAAGACTACAGTTTTTTTTTTTTTTTTTAATTCAAGAAGATTTAGAGTAGGTGGATTCGAATCCGTAACCTCTTGGTTATCATTATGCCAGCCAAGCTCAACTTCAAGACTAGAGCATGCTATCTTAATAATTCATAACATAATTGAACGTAAAAATTTGCAAACCTGTCTAGCAACGCCTAGGGATCGAAGTCCGCAATCAGCAAACTTGTCAATCACTCCAAGAACTTGTTTCCTGACGACTTCGTTTGAGTTGCAAAGATTTAGGATCTGTTTAAAATAAGGAGAAGTGAGAAACATACAAATCATTCCAAAACCAACTCGAACCAATCAAGAATATAAAGACAAACAACTTTACCTGCTCTGGAGCACCTTTGCTAACTCTGTGCCAGTTACCATCAGAATCGATATAAGTCAGAGCAGTTCTCTTATCTACAGGGTTGAATGGAAAAAAATGCACCTCACTAATACCAGCTCGTGCCTGCATGATTTTTTTTTTCATAAAAATATCAGGTAGGATTCTGATTATCGAACTTTTACTCAATTTGAGACAAAAGTTATCAACAAAAACTGTACCTCTTTTGGATCTGCCAACATTCCCACAATAGCAGTATCAATGGCATCCTGATTTTCGGTTCTAGATGCCCTTGCTGCAAGTAGGGTGACAAATTCTTTATCCATATCCTTCACAAAGACTTCAGTCAAAGATTGGTCAACGGTGAGCTTATTCAAGGTTAATGTTCCAGTCTTGTCACTGCAGAGAACATCCATGCCTGCCATCTCCTCAATAGCAGTCATCCGCTTGGTAATAGCGCCTTGCTTAGAAAGTCGGTGGGAACCAATGGCCATTGTGACAGACAAAACAGTGGGCATGGCAATAGGAATTCCTCCAATCAAAAGCACCAACAAGTTGTCAATGCCATCTCTATATGCACGATGTTGAAATGGGTACATTACAATGATCTCGATTACAATTCCAGCAGCAATGGAGCAAATACAGAAGTTACCAATGGCAGTAAGAACTTTTTGGAAATGCCCAACTTGATTGGTGCTGTCCACCAAATGAGCAGCTTTTCCAAAGAAGGTGTGCACGCCGGTGGCAATCACCACTGCTTCAATTTCTCCCTGTTTACATGTTGATCCAGAAAAAACTTCATCTGAAGGGTTTTTCGTAACGGGGAGCGACTCGCCAGTTAAAGCAGATTGATCAATCTTTAAAGGATCCCCCTCAAGAAGACGAGCATCAGCAGGGACTATGTCTCCCAGTTTGATACTTATTATATCTCCAGGAACCAGAATAGCAGCATCTTGCTCACTCCACTGACCATCTCTCAAAACCTAGTTTTAAACCACACAACAGAAATAAATAAGAGTTTATGAAAATAATAAAAAAAGGATTGAAAACTGCTCCCCGGATACCACCGGCCTATCTGTAGGTTGTGACATAGTATGCATGGAAATTTCTATTTTGACAAAGTATCTGCATACACTCTTCGTGCACACCATGGACATCCATTTAAGACTTATTTGTTTCAAATGGCCTATGACACGATAACGGGTAGTGTTTGTGGAGGCTATCGACTACGACCGAAAAAAAATAAAATGAGGTAAAAATTAAAATATTGTTTTTTACTAGATTTAAATGGAGTCCATAATAACATTAAAATATTTTGGATTTGATCTTGTAATAGTTATCATAAAAAATAATAATAAATAGGGTGAGTCTCCAACTCAAGACTCAAAGGAAGTATGACTATGAAGCCGGACTCTCAACCAAGTACGCTTTCCCCTGGGGACTTGTGAAATTAATTATGATGTTTTAGTATATTTAATACCTTAGTTTTGGGAGCAAGACTGGCCATAAGGGCTGCAGCTGCATTTCCTGCGTTGTTTTCTTCCAAAAAACTGATGGTTGAGTTGATTAAAAGCAGTAAAATGACTCCAACACAATCCGGCCAGTCTGGAGGCCTTCCACCCCCGTTTGCTAAGACAATAGCCATTATAGCCGCTGCTTCCATCACCCAAGACAGGGGATTCCACATAAACCCCAGAAATTTCAGAATTTTGCTCTCCTGTTTTCACATACACAAAAAAAAAACCCACTATGAATCGATTTGAAACGCCGAAGTGAAAACTGTATTTCATAACCAGTAATTGTACTGTTCCAAAAACAATATAAATAGAGTAAACCTTAGGTACTTCTTAGGAAAAAAAAAAACATTAAGAATGATGATTTGATTAATGAAAAAAAAAAAAAAATATATATATATATATATATATATATATATTTTTTTTTTTTTTTTTTTTTTTTTTTTTTAAGTCTTGCTCATATAAATAATTCACAGGGATGAAACCTTTTTCTCTTCGAGTTTGTTGGGTCCGAAAACTTGAAGCCGATTGGCTCCTTCCTCTGAACTGAGACCTTCTTTTGAACATTTTAACTTCTCAAACACTTCGCCGATTGGAACACGTTCCTGAAAACATAAACATAAACAAGGTGCTTACAATTCTGAAGCCATCCGCTTCGCGAAAATTGTTCGTTCCATGTAAATTACATCGAGTGTTGCAATAGATTATGTTAATTATTTAACAAAGAAAACCTCCAAATAATCAAACCAAGGAAGATATTGACGAATTCTGTTAGAATCCCAATAATGTCGAGTAATCAAATAAAATAAGATATTGACTCTTTCCTGCTATATTTTAGCTAAGACTCAAAACGCCGTCGTTTTGTAAGTTCTTAACAAAGTTATAGAACACCAAACCTCAACAGAAATATATCAGAATCAGAATAGAAAAAACCAAAACCCTCATTCATCGAAACAGTTCTCATCAGTGGAATTCCTCAAGAAAAACACCAAAATCAAACACAATTTCTTAATCACATTTTAATAAACACAATTCCTCACACTGTTTATTTTTCGGTATTCAGACGAAAACATTCAAACTAATTAAACCAATCCAATACCGATGCAAATACATAATCAAAACAGAGTAATTACTAATTATAGCACGTAATCGCAAGCAGATGTTCCATAATCGCATTCAATCAGAAACCGATCAGTACATTACAATTTACAAAGAACCAGAAAACAATCAGAAAGAATCATTCACAGAATCGAAAACGCCATGCAAAACATACAAAAAACACACGTTGCAATCAATGCAAGAATTCAATCACCGTTTCCTTGAACAGCAAGCAACTAAATAACGCTATGAAGATGAAATTATAGAAGTACCAGATCGACAGACTCGTTTCGAATCTCTTGGAGAGTGATAGGGTTAGCCATTGTTGATGAAGTAGAAGCATCGTTGGGTAGTGTAGAAAGTGGTATTTATATAGGAGAGAAAACCATATTGAATTAGGAATATTAATTAATCATTTTTATTTTACAATTTAGGAATCATTAATCCTTTTTATTTTAGGATAAAATATAAATTTAGTTGTTATCCATTAAACATTTAAACTTTAGTAATTAGTATAGGGAGAAATCTACGATTTAATTTATATAGTTAAAAAAATTAAAATTTAATCACTAAAATTTGATTAAATTAAAAAATAATGTATATTGTTCGTATTTATAATAATTAGTAGAAGTTAGTAATTTATATAATTAATGATAAGAGTATGAATAAATAATTGATTAGACATATTATCATAAGTATTTAAGTTTCTTATAATGTACAATTATCCTGAATTTATTTTATATTTATCAAACCAAAAAGGCTATTTTCTATTTATCCAAATCGACTATATTTCAAAAAAAAATCATAAAGACTAAATTTTATATTTTTTTAAATTATAAAATTTAAAATTTTTTATTTTTTAAAATTTTGAATTAAATTATATATTTTTTAAACGTATGGATTAACTTTAATTTTCTTCGAAACAATAATAATTTAACTTTGATTTTACAATTAGGAATCATTAATTTAATCCTAATTATATACGAAAAAAAAAAAGAAAAATCCTATTCCGAGTACCAAACGATAATCGAGATCGTTAGTTGACGGAGTAAAAACTAAACCTAATACTACTCGCGTGATTTCATTTTATAAAAAATAAGAGGAAATTTCATTAAATATAATTTTGATACAATTAAATAAAATTTTAGAAGTACAAATTTATTATTGAACTAGGTTAATTTTGTTTAATGAAGCAGTAACTCAACTGGATCAGTAAAAGTCGAAAGACTATAACGTCATCGGTTCGAATCAAAAACTAATATTATTTGCAACAGTTTCAAATTGTATGGCGGGTGATTGCTCAAACTAAACTCCAAACCCTAACCACTTTCCGAGGTGATTCCATTTAGCCCAAAAAGAGTTAATCCGCTTAATGCTCGTTTCATTTTTTTTAAATTTGATTTGAACCAAAACGCCAATCTTCTTTATATATATATAATATATATTTTTATTTTATTTTTTTTTTAATATATTCATAAATGTCACACCATACAAAAAAACAACAAATATTTTTCATAACTTATCCATAAACACTGCTCATTCAAACAAAAATTAATTACAATTCTATCTAAACTCTCTAACCATACCTTCAACCGAACGAGCTATTAATAAACACTCAAAACAACTCTACTATAAAATCCCAAACAAACACCTCTTAAAAACTATATTTAAACAAATTTCAAATGACAATCATTACTTATAAATCTTCACTCTAACTGCATTAAATCTCAAAGAAACTCCAAACCATTTTGAATAATTTCTTAGTCTTATAAAATTAAATTATCTATTAAATTTAGAAATTAGGACTCGTTTGATAATCATTTAATTTACCGTATAAAAAACACGCACACGGGGAAATGGGTTAAATTTAGGCATTTTTACCACAATTTTCCATAACATTAAAATACACAGAGCTAACAGTGTCGCTTAAATGATTCATTAATCTAGCTCTATACAAATCCAATAAAAACTACTCATGATACAAGAGCCTTGCTTTAGCTATGGTCAAAAGTTTTTATCTTCAACATTTGTTTCCAACACAAAACTAAATTCTTGTTCCCTCAGTTTCTTCGTCTTCCTCGCCGCATATGTACCGGTACCTTCCTCGTTGCTACGTTGCTTTGTGAACCCGGCTTCACATCATTTCCTTCCGATGGAGCTTTAATGGTATCATTTTCATTCACATTTGGGACCTCCATGGACATTTCACTTAATAGCTCGCACGGCTTCTCCATGGGCAGCCCTTTCGCCTCGTGGTCATGACCGGACGAATTGTTTTCTTCGACTATCTTGGCGAACTCCCCTGAAGAACTGCAATGCAAGAAAGAAAACCAGTTATACACGGTATTCGCTTGAATATGGACATTGCGGGAGATGAGACGCCGAAATACCTAGGTATTGCAGGACGACCGTTGGCAAGCCCCGTAACTTCGTTTGCTGTAGAGCATTCTTTCTCATCTAAACTTGAATTTGATGCTGCACAGATAAATTTAAATACAGTTTCACTACTGTTAGCGTACTACAAAATACAAGCTGATGAAGATCTTCCTTTATTCAATTCTAGCTCTTGTAGTTGCTTATTATTATTATCTTAAAAAAAAAAAAATTATATTTGTGACTGTCTGGGCCAACTTGTGCGCATCTCGATTAATGTCACGAGACATAATGCCTAACCATACAACATTTGGATGTCAATGAACCTCGTAGAGACTGTTTGTTTAGTTCTTTTATAGAGCTATTAAAAACGAACTATTATAATCATTGTTTAAACACCTTGTACAAACGAGCTATTACTACATTCTCTTCTTTCAAACCACTCAAAATAACCCTTCATTTCTAATCACTCAAAATAATTACTCCACATTTATTCATCCTAACACTCCCGTAGGAAATTAATTCCTAGGTAGGTGGCCACCATGAATTGAACCTATCACCTCTTATGCACTATTTCGGTGATCATGAATGTCTAGATCAGCTTGTTTTCACTCGATTAATACGGAAGAAAACTCAATACAACAATCAAGGAACGAAATTCATAGATAAAACTGTTAAAGTCGTTACGTACATTTCCTCTCAGTGGTAGGATCGGTTTCCAAATCCTGCAAGGGAGGATAATTCAAATGTATAAAAAATCTAGCAAGATCAATATTATTCTTCTCAGATAGAACATTGGCAAAATTTTCATACAGAGTTGATAATTCTTGAGACAACCGAACATGCGTCGACAAAAAACAAGAAGTTATTCACAAAAGCCCGTATGATATCTAGTTTTATTTAAGTATTGCGATCACTCCCCTACACTATAGAACCTGTCCAAAAAGTTACTTCTCAAGTATAGATTTAACAAACTGCAAGACATAACAATTTTGCAATTTGCCTCTCCTAGAATATACATTTGCAATTGGAGGCCTAAAAAAGCCCCTTTGGGTGCCTCTCCTAGATTATACATTTGCAATTGGAGGCCTAACAAAGCCCATTTGGGTGTCCATTACCTTATCCTGTTGCTGAATAATGCTGCCTGTATTGAGAAGGGAGGCTCCGTTTTCCGACACATCTTGTGCGGTTATTGACTCTGCGAGGATCCAAGTGAGGTTCACAATGTTTAAGAAGTACCAAATCACAAATAGAAAATGAAAAATTTTATTATTATCTTTTAAAAATGCCAGTACATTGTTGAAATCACAGTAATGTGTACCTTGTAAGTTAGAAGTGAAAGTATTGTATACAGGCCAATTCATTGATTTATCTATCGACCTTA
>JBBMEG010000018.1:2384825-2396379 GCA_037832605.1 Cyclanthera cordifolia
TAGTTTTTGAGTTTCTACAATAATTTTGCATTTCATCTAACAACTATGGTCAGAGTTTTTGGTTAATTTTACAGCTTTGGATGTCTCTTATATACTTGTAAATTTTCGTTGTTGTTAATGCTGACATTTCAATTCTTGAAAAAAGGTTACAATCGTTGGAAAGGTCTCTGAGAAAACTGAAAGGAATACGGACATAACATTCATCGTGGATGATGGAACGGGAAGAATAGGCTGCAAAAGATGGTATACTACTGTAGTTGCAATCTACCTAATCCTTTGAACTAAATCTGTATTATAGCCGTTTTATCTGCTCCATTTTACTCAAGAATGTGTGTTGAAATTTATTTAGGGTAAATGATACTTTTGACACCAAGCAGATGGATGAAATACAGTAAGTTATTGTCCAATTTGATTCTCCTGTGATGACAAATACTTTAGTTGTCTTTATGACTATTACGTTGATTTTTTTTATGGTATAGGGATGGAATGTATATACGGGTGAATGGGAATTTGAAAACATTTCAAAGTAACAAGCAGATATTTGCATTCTCTGTAAGGTATGATATTTTAATTTTGTTTCGTCTACTGTCATGCATTCGAGTGCTCTTTTGAAGTTAACCGCTTTACATTTATGACTATAATCCTGCTTGGTGATCAAGCATGTTGAAACTTGAGAATCTGCAGTTGAATTGAAGTAGGTCTGTTACCTAAGCACTGTATTGGAATGTAGCTATATACGGTCTAATTTGTTGCTATCCTGAATAGATCCGTTTCATAGGTTGTACAGTACAACTGTGTCCTTGAGTTCTAAAATATAGCAGTAAATATAGTTTACTGGTTTTCAGGTAAAACAAATAGTCTTTCATTTTACATCATTTGTCTTTCTGATTGATTGTTAAGGAAATAGGAACTTGTTGTTAGTGCGAAGGAATTAAGCACCTAAAGCAGTAATGGGTAGTGTCCGTAGTTTTATTAATATTTTTCAAACAAGAGAAGATGATCATGCTATTCATATATATGGGAAGTGCTTACATTATACTCAAAGTTTCTGCTTGAATATGTTAATGAATTGATCTATTCTCCAATCCTTGTACTTGGCCGATATTGTTTATTGGCACTAAATATAAATAAAAAACAAAAATAATTGGTTCGTTGCAAACCGTCTAATGCTAATTTTCTTCGCCCGTTGTATATTTAACTAACATGATGATGAACTCGGTTTTGCTTTTTTCAGGCCTGTTACAAATTTTGATGAAATTACCTTTCACTTTATTGAGTGCATACATGACCACTTGCGGAATTCCAAGTTACAGGTACTGGTTGTTGGAGCTGACAGAAGCACGCTTCTAACTTGTAATTCATTAAAGAAAACTTATTATTAATGAATATCATAATTCTAAATTCGTATTTTTTTAAACGTTTTGAAGCCCAATGGAGTTGGATTGACACAGTATCAATCCTCGGATTCTATTGTGAAGACTCCAGTGCAGAACGGCTCGAGTGGATATCAGACCGCATCTTCAGGACTAGTAAGAGTCTTAACTTCTACATCCAAATGTTATGAAGTTAAATAGCATGTCTGGTGAAAACAGTTGGGGCGTGCATAAGCTATTCCATATAACTCATGGATAATTAAAAAAAAAAAATTCAATTGAAATCTGTTGAAATGTCTTGATATGGTTATTCAGAATTCTTGGTCAATGTCTAGTTAAAATATGTAATTGAATGTTTTTTTTTGGATCAGATGTTGTATTAGAGTTTTATGTAAGGTGAATTAGACAGTTTTACGATCTTGTCTTGTTTGTTAGACATTTGTATTCTTTATCTTTTAAAAAAATAGTTTATCTCCTTTGGTTCTGGGCATAGTTAATTTATTGTTAATGAACCACGTCTATTCATGTGTTCTTAGTCTCCCGCTCTTTTAACTCGTAATTGTTGTCAATGTTTTTTCAGAACAGAATCTAAATGAAACTTCTTTTTGCAGTTGTCTGAGCAGCTCACAGTTGATGTTAAAAAGAATTGTGACGAATTGGTCCTCGACTATCTCCAGCTGCCTTCCAGCGTGTAAGTTTTCCCAGACCATTTTTTTCTCTTCATTTTTGGATTGTTGTAATATGTTAGCTGATTACTGAGCATCATTCTACATGAAATTGACTTAAGCTGCCCTTTGGTTTAGAAACGAGGTGGTTTTACTATCACAAGATTCGACCGTGAGTCATTCGTGGTACTTATTAGCTTCTGTGAATAGAAAAACAAGACATTAGGTCGGTGGTTGACTTTTAGTCACGGGTCACTTCTGATTATTGGTCCTAAAGACATCCCCCACTCTGAGTTGCCCTTAAGCCCAATAATTGGGGGACAGGGTGTGACTTTAGAGTTTTACAAATTTGATTGGGCCCAATAGTTGCCCTACATTGGAATCTTACTAAAGACAAGCTTCGCTACAAGGAGAAGGAAAAAAAAAAAAAAAAGGGAAGAAAAAGGAAAGAAAGGTAAAGGAAGGGATAAATGAAAAAAAATAAGAATAAATTAGTGATTGATGTGATGGAAATTGATGGGTCAAACAATCGTAACAAATCTCTTTCTTTTCCTTCTAAACCCTTCCAACCATGACAAACATGCACTAGTATTTTTTTTTAGCATCGTCACAAAATAATTACAAATGTAGTTAAATTTTTAATATTTACATATATAGTTATTAATACTGTAGTATAAGAAAATATGTAATAATATTCATTAATACAGTAATTACATTGGTTAATTTCTAAGAAAATACGTAATGTTATTCATTGATATAATGATTACATTTGTTAATTTTTTTGAAAGTGAGTATTTATTAATTTCTAGATTGGTGCATACTACTATAATAGGAGTTATGATTACTTGTGTTTTGAGTGTTATTATAGGATAGATTACTACAATAGAAAGTTAATATATATGAAATGATTAGCATTTATAATATGTATAGCCTCAATATGCCATGATTTTATAACCTAACCTTATCTTAAGGCCCAAAAAGCACCCCTAAATTTTGCCAATTGTATTACAAATACTATATTTTTTCAATAAGGTTGCAATATTACTTTTGACTTTTGATAGTAGCATAAGGTCAGGTCCATTTCAAAATTAATTAGCTACTAGAGGAAGAGATTACTTCATCTTATAAATGTTTAGAAATCTCTTCACATTTTCAATGTGTGATAATGAGATCCTTAACACTACTCCTCAAGATGATGCCTTTTTTGGCGTGCTCAGTCTTGAATCAGATCTCAATTTTATTTTTATTGGACCGAATATTTATTTCGGTTTATGAGTTTTGATATCATATTAAAAAAATGCAGAAATGAGAAAGGTAGTATACTTTATCTGTTTGGAGGACTCTCTACCTTTTCGATGTGGCATAATGAGATCCTTAGAAAATAATATTGCAACTTTGGATAGAATACGAATATTTTTAAAATTGGATAATATTTTTAAATTTTAGGACTTCATTTAAACAATGAACTATTGCATGATCAAACATATGGAAGCATGAAATTCTGTATTGATTTGTATTTATTTTTTTATTTGAATCTTCGTTTTTAACCTTAACTCATTTATTCAGTGCAAAAGAAAGAGGAGTACACAGAGATGAACTTTCTCAACAACTGAAATTACCTTTGGAGAAAATACTGTACACTTCCTCTCCCTTTATTACTACATCCTCTTCATATGTTGTTGATATGGGATTAATTAATTTTTGCAATTTTTGTTATTTTTCTTACAGGGACTACATCAGGTCTCTTGAAGATGAAGGGTTGATATATTCCACCATAGATGAGTTTCATTTCAAATCTGCTGCATAGAATTTTTAGTTTTATAGTATTTTTTTTTCTCTTATATTGTTAATTTCAATATGCCTTAGATATGGTTGGACTAATTTTAGTAAGCTTGAAACAGATCTATTTACTGCCTTTGCTTTTAACCCTCAGAAAGTTTCATGTATATGTGTTTTGAAGCTTTTGTTTGTTCTAATTTCTTAGTAACATCTGATTTTTCTAGGGGTGAAATGAATAGGCCATCAATCACTTCCAATCTAATAGCCCACTGCTGATTTTAGGGTTGTTTTAAGGAAGGGTCGTGGGCTCATAGCTCATCGGTTCTAAGATCGCAATCACACTCGGCTATCATGATCAATTACGTAAGTTACCGATTAATAAATTTAATTATATCGACTATCAATTTATTTATAATATGTTTGATGTGGTGGGAAGAGTTGGGAAGGGAAGATATTCTTTTTTATGATTTGATTCATCAATTTTCATTACATCAATAATTAATTTATACTTATTTTTCTTTTGCTTATTTTTTTTGTCTTTTTCTCTCGTTCTTGTTATAGCCTAATATGCACTTAGTTTATAATAAAATATGGGAATTTGAATCACCAATTTAGATTGTTAGTATATTAGTAGAGTTATACTGAGTTTTGAAATTTGTGTTATTTGCATTTTATTACTTGACAATTTAAATATTTGAGTTAATTTGTTTTTGCTAGGCTTGTGTTCAACAGCAGGTTAAAACTTTTCTTGTTTTGTAACAACTTTTATATTTAACATTTAAGTTAAAAAGAAAATAGTAAGTTAATTTAGTTTGAAGAAAAAAAATAAATTAAATTGCATTCAAGTTAAAAAAGAAAAACACTTCAATGATTTTCTATGATCACCAGACCTTAATTATATGATATGCTTGAGTTTTCATCTCCTTACGTATTTTATTAAAATACGTTTTGAAATATAAATTTTGGTCCTTGTTAGTTCTTAAGGGCATGTGTTACTATAGCAAGATAAGGAAATAATGAATAAAAAAAGAAAAATAAAAATAAATGTGTAATTGATAAGGTAAAAATTTAATTGATCGAATATGTTTGAAGAGTGGTGGATAATTAATTGTAAAAGTGAATAGAAATGAGTCTTATTTTGAGTGATTTTAGAAAATAAATTATAATTATTATTTGTTTGGATGAAATTTGATTAAATAATGATTATTAAGATTCATGTATAATAGTTTTTATAAAATGTTCAAACAAACTTTCTAAATATATATTGATTATATTATGTGTATATATAATCAAGATGTAAACTTAGTGACAGAATATTTCTTAAATAAATGGTTTCTTTTTTTAAAGTCTTTGAAACTTTTATATTTTATTTTCAATGAAAATGCTAAAATTGTATAGATATATTCTTCACGTGCTTGCTGGCTTCATCCCTAAAGAGTTGTTATCAAATTCACGTCGGCTCTATTGTCCACGTGGTAACTTGCTCTTAGGCCCCTCACGTGAAATCCCCGTGTCTCTTTTCTCCTTATCCCCGAACCACGCACCTCAGTCTCTTAAATTAATTGTTAAAATATTATTTTGGTCTTTGAATTTTGAGACTTATTATATTTTAGTCTTTAAATTTTTAAATATTCAATTTTAGCATACAGATTTTCAAAATTGTTCAATTTTAGTCTTTGACATTAAAACATTTAATTTTAGTTCCTCAACTATCAATTATGTTTTAAAATAGTCCCTAAGGTTATTTTAGAGTTAACCATGGTTAAATATAATAAAATAATATTTCTTTCTTTCTTTCTTTCAATCACCCTACCTCAGCATTTTTCTATCTCCTTACATTTCTCTCTCCTTAATTATGTTCGTTCATGGACTATTTATAAAACATAATTGATAATTGAGGGACTAACGTTTTAAATTTAAGGGACTAAAATTAAATATTTGAAAGTATATGAACTAAAATGTTATTTTAACATAAATTATTTTTATTATTATTTGAATTTATGTAAACTATTTGATTACGTTGGCCGAACTAAAATACATTAGTTTTTTTTCCTTTAAATTACTATTTGTAGGTTTCTTTTCTATACTCGGTCTTGATAATTGAACAAATTGAGAATGTGCTTTTTAATAAGTGGAAAAAACTCATTGAAATATATGTATAACAAATGTTTTTACAAGCATGCATTTCTAGAAATACAATATTAATATAAATGACATATTAAGAATAAAAAAAAAAGGCAATTTGAAATTATTGATATATGTTGACATTGGATGATATACTTCTATCTTAATTTATTTCAATCATTTTCTTAAACAAAGTTTGTAGTTTATTAAAATAAATAAATAAATAGAGAAATAGGCCCTGCCCGTGAAAGTTAGGTGCTTACGCATTCGCGATACATGTAATGAAACCAAGAATTCCACTTGTCACATTCAAACAAAACCCTCAATATCATATCAAATTCCACATCACCAAAAAAAAAAAAAAAAAAAAAAAAAAAAATTACACCATAATTTTTTCAAATCTTTTTCGTTCTTATGACCACATATTTCCGTTGACGTTTTTGCTTTTCCAATTAGTTGTCAATAATTTCATTTTTTCAAATAAAGATTTAATTTTTTTTTTTAATTTAAGAAATGGAGGACTGCAAATTAACGTGAACGTTCATAAGTTTAATCCTACATCATCTTTCGACATGAATATTTTAGACAGGTCTCGAACTTAGGATATTGAGGAAGCATACCTTCAGAATTCAAACATTTGACCAACTACGCCACCCCTCGAGGACAATTGCAGTCATGTTCTCCGATTCAAAGAAAATAGCATCATATAGATGAAATGTATTCACACACGCGCGTGTATGTATATATATATATATATATTTTTTATTTTATTTTATTTTTTTGAAAATTGTGTGAATATTTTCTCATTTGATCGACCATTTGAAAATATATGAAATTGCACCAAAGGAACAGTGAAAGACTACTGTTCTTAAATAAATGTTAGTTATTAATTTTCATGATCAAATTTGTGACTGATGTTGATTTGATTTATCACCGAACACTAGTTAACTTGTTTTTTTTTAGATGAACATTTCACACTATACTCAGGTAATCATATCCGTCCCATGGCCCGACATGCCCGTCTCTAGACCCGACACCAAAATACATAAAAAAAATGAAGACTACTAATTATTGTCACGTATAGTTTCGCGCCACCCACGACTAGTTAACATGTTATACAGATTTAATATTTATATAGAAAAGAAATCACTTACATTTTGTTTCAAACAAGAAAATAAAATCACTTACATTAATTCACACGAACATAAAAACTCCACAATTTAAACAGCATTCTACATACACAGATAGAAAATTACAATAATAATAATAATAATAATAGCGACACACAAAAATAGAGAAAATAAAAAGGAAATGAGGGAAAATAAAAATTAGAAGTAGAAGAAGAAAAAAAAAAGAAAAAGAAAAAGAAAATTAGGGCTCGCGAACGTGAAAGACGTTAGGGTTTTTGACGACGAGATCGTACATATAAATAGAGTTGAATTTAGAAAACTCCATTGGAAGAGAAATCAGATCAATTGAAGATCGCTTGTGAAATTGGATGAAATCTGGATCTCCTTCGTAATATGGTTCCCATCCTAAACCTTCTAGAATCTTCTGAAGAAATCCGTACGACGAGACCGTCTGCCCCGTCGGAAGATGAACCAGAACCTTCTTTCTTCCGCCGCCGCAGCCGCCGCCGTGGTGGTGGTGGTTGCCGTCCGACGAGTAATCGGCGCCGGCTTGGCCGTTTTCCACCAGCCGCATCACGCCGTTGGATCTGAAAACCCACACGCCTGACATTTTTGCGATCGAACGGTTAGTTTTTTTTTTGTTTTGTTTTGTTTTGAAAATTGAAATCTGTTTGTTTGTTTTGTTGCGTTTGGTTGCAATGGAATGTGAGTTTTTGGAGGGGTTTGGTTTTGAGGGTTTTATTTATAGTGAGGACGATTGTGGACTTGGGATTGTGGGTCCCACTTGTTGATTCTTTTACTTTTAATTTTATTAAAAAAACAAATATATATATATATATATATATATATACACACACACACGATTTGAATATCTTTTTCTTGGTTCTCAATTTGGAAGAGGAATTCTGATTTTATTTTTTGGGTGATTGGATTTTGGAGCGGATAAAAGGAGAGGAGAGGAGAGGAAATGGGAGGAGTAATAAATGGAGTAAATTGTAGATATGGAGAGGAGAGGTCGTAAATTTTTTTTTACTGGAGTTTGTGTTTTAGAAGAGAAGATGTTTAATTTAAATTAAATTTAATAAAAAGTTTGATTGATATTTATATTTTATGAGAGAAGTATTTATTTTATATTAATTTTTAATAAAATTTGATTTGCGATTTGATGGGAGTATGTTGGATAGAAATTGAGCATAAGTTAAGAAATACTTGAGAGATGTTATGATGTATTAAAAACAAACTAGAGTTTTTCTCTCCCATATTTCCTCTCCCTTACATTCAATCACCCCTGGTCTTAGCTAGCATTTTTTTAAAATAGTTAAATAATTTGACACTTAATAATTGGTTTTTTTTTTTTTTTTAATAACAACAATTGTAAATAAAATTAATTCGACCCCTCAAATAAAAAAGAAATTCTAGGATTTGAAATTATGAGCTATTGCTCTTTGTGGGTAAATTTGATAGTTTAATTCTTTAACTTAGAACCAAAAGAGTATGGGCTATATGGTCCTTATACACTCTTTATTATCATTATTATTAACAAAACATGAGCTATAAACCTTTATACTTGATTTTTAAGAAACAACTAATTTTTACATGTATAGACATTCCTTTGCTTAATTATTTATTCTTTGAAATAACCTCTTGAGATTATTTTTTTTTTTTTTTGAGTTATAGATTTTGAATTAAATATATGTATGTAAAAAAATTAAATAGATTAAGTAGAAAAGAGAGAGTAATAAAAAGAGAGAAAGGGGTCCCAAGGGATGGTGCAATTGATTGAACGTTTGAGCTCTCGAGACCTATCTGTAACATTAATTTGTAATCTCCATTCCTTTGATATTTTTCGGTGGCTGGACAGTCCAGTATAGTGGGAAGATCTATCTCAAAAAAAAAAAAGAAAAAAAAAAAGAAAAGGAATTTGGTCCCAAAATAAGATCACGAGCTGTCCACGTGAAGGGAGTGGGAGTTATGGGAAGTGGGTTGAGATGTTGGTGGGTTATGTAACTGAAAGTGACTTCCCTATCCAATTTCTTCTTCTTTTTTATTTTTATTTTTTAATTTTGAGTTCAATTTCCCATTTCTTGTTCCCTTCTCATCATTGGATTTCTTTTTCCTTTCCTTTTTTTTTTATTTTTTTTATTTTTTATTTCCAAGTCAATAAATTCTGTTCTCATTTATATTCTATATATGCTTTTTCTTTCTTTTATCTTCTTCTCTATTCATTATTATCCACTATTCATATTTTCATTTCTCCTTAATTAGTCTCATCATTTTTTTTTAATTGCTAATTATATAATAATATTGATAAATTATAAATTTTGTTTCATAGTTTGAATTTAATTTCTATAATTTAAAATTTTAGACTTTAATCCTTATGATTTGGAGAAATTTACAATTCAGTATCTATGATTCGAAAAGTTAGAATTTAGTCTCTGAAGTTTGATAAATTATAATAAATAGTTTACGTCGTTGTAATTGTTGATAAATAAAATACATAGAAGATATTTATTTATAAGTTAAATGATGAAAGTGAGAGGTAAACTAGCTAATTGATTAGACCAAAAAAAAAAAAAAAGTATGGTTCATACGTAAATTTAATTACATATACGTATTTAATTTGTCGATGATTTGCGAATAATATAGTACTATTTCTTAGGTTTATCAAACTATAATGATTATACTACATTTTATCAAATCATAAAGATTAAATTTTATAATTTCTCTAAATTATAAAGATTAAATTTTATATTTCTGAATGAACTAAATTCAAATTATAACGTAAGTCATAGCCAATATTATGGAAAATTACTATTATATTTTCAATTGTGTAATTTTAATCTTATATGAAAATTCATAATTTTAGTAATAACCTCACTATGATTTCTCCTAATTGATAATCTTTTCAAGCTAATATTATTGAAAATATCATACCTCTCATAATCTTTTTTCCATTACTTTATAAAATTTAAAAAAGAAGAAGTTATTTTTGAGTTAATTTGTAGTTTTAATGTTAAGCCTTTTTGTTACACTGAAAAAATTATTTTAACATACAAAAAAATAAAAATAAATAAATAAATATAAATATAAATATATATATATATATATATATATATAGATATATATATATGTCCCTCAAATTTTGTTTTTTTTTTTCTAAACTTGTTTGGTCGTTGGCAAACAATAATTTAAATAGATTTGAAATTGAATTATTAAAATTGGGGAACAAAGTTAAAACAAAAGAAAAATAAATAGTTTAATTAATTTGTTTGGATGTCTCATTTTGTCTAGAAAGTACATATGTTTGCTAACCAATATCCAACATAATATCAATAGATTGAATACTCATTTTAATCAATAAGACTTCGTACATTAAATTAAAATTTTATAATAAGATCGATATATATGATTTTATAATATTTCATAATTCTTAAAATTATTTATCATTTAAGATAGCTAGCCAACCCCGATCATAAATTAATAAATTATGTCAAAAACGTGTTAGCTAGCCATTCAAATTTTACCTTATATATATATATATATATATAAATTATAAATTATATATATATACTAAATTATAAATTTAGTCCTTGTGATTTGATGAAAGCTAGAATTTAGTCAACATAATTTCAAAATATAGACTTTAGTGCCTATAGTTTGGAAAAATCTACAATTTAGTCAATTTAGTTTGAAAATTTTGAATTTAGTCCCTAAGGTTTGATAAAATCTACAAAATAATCAGTCGTTTGTAATTGTTGGTGAATAAAATACTTAGAAGTTACTTTTTTTTTTAATGATATGAATGTGAGATAAGTAATTAATTGAAAAAAAAAAACATAACACATACCCCACATTTACATACTTTCGTCTATATGTGGTTAGAAATGAATAATTATTTTGATTAGCTAAAAAAAATCACTAAAAATAAATGATTAGAAATAAGTGATCATAATTAATAATTATTTTCAGTTGTTGGAATTAAGTTACTATGTTGAGTGATTACACAAATTGGTTCGAATATTATTATTTGAAGAGAATTGTAAAAACTATTTTTTAATAATTCGTTAATATCGTGAAAGGAACACCTCATATAAAAACAAACATAAATTTATATTTCATGTTGTTTGGATATCTTTATTTTAAATATTGTTATTTATTAATCATAGTATAAAAAACATGTAACCACTAATTATATTAATTAATGGAAGAAGCCAAATAAGATGATAGAAAATACATGTTTAAACATGTATATAGAAATGTTTGGGAATCCATTTGGTTAAGTAGAAAAGGGACAAAGAAGAGAGGGTATTAAATAATCATGTGTCTTATGATTGGTTCTTTCTAACAAACCAACTTTCTTTTCACTGCCACCAAAACTTTCAACAATTATTATATCTCTTACTCATTTCATTCCCATCCATAATTCAAACCTAAATGTCATTCTTGTCATTTTAATTCTCTTGTTTTTATTTTATTTTATTTT
>JBBMEG010000018.1:2396479-2410380 GCA_037832605.1 Cyclanthera cordifolia
CAAATAATTCTCTCTCCCTAATTTATACTTGAAAAAAACTTTGTAAATAAAATAATAACTATAATAATATGTAATGATTAATTAGTTTGATAAACTTGTTATTGGGTTAGAATTGTTGGTGAATAACTATACGGTTATATGAATTATGTATATTTTTTCGAACTACGACATTTATTTGTGATATTAATTTGTAGTCTTCATTTTTTTGATTTTTCTCGGTATGAACAGACGTAATTACCTCACATATATAGTATGAATATGTATCTAAAAAAATATACGTAAATTTGGGTATAGACAAAAAATCTATCTAAAAGTGGAAAAAGTTTGAATGTCTTTTATCACCCGAACAAAATTATATCAAATCCAACTAGAAGCACCAACTGAGAGGTGAAGCAGCACTGGAATTATATCCAAACAAACTTTCAATACAAAATTCAAGACATCAACCGACGTGATGAAAGATCTTTTTACTCTCAAGGCCTTTCCCTTCAACCTCAACTTCCCCACCACCGCACTCTCGTACTCCGACGACATTATTTCGATTACGATTTATTCGATAATATGAGGTTACACTACAAAATGAATAGCCTACTATCTTATAAGATTCAAGACTCGTAGCTTTTTTTAATATAAAATCCCCATTACAAATGATATTTTTAAGTTCTATCTCTAAATAATTTCAAACTTAATACTTGTTTGAATTTAATGAATTATTGAGAATGAAATGAGTATATCCTCAATACTACTCTTTTTTTATGGTTGAGGAGTTGATTTTTTATACTCGAGACACCACTAGCTCGTTTTGACGTCATGATACATCATAGTAACAGAGATATAATTTCGCGTGTGCACAAATATTTAATGTCGCATATGAATCTCAAATTCAAGACTCAAAAGGAGCATACTCTTGAAAAGTCTACACCTTCGACCAACTTTCTTACCGTTTGAGAACTCAACACTACTCCATTTGTTACTAAACATTTATTTGGTAAGGTGTCATTTAGGTGCTTGAATTACGACATTTGTTTCATTTTCATTTTGATCCGTAAAATTCAAAAGTTCAATTTTAATTCATGAACTTTGACATTTTTAATTTACGACTTTCGAAGCTTCCAAAGATCAAACGCCATCAAGCGTTCGAAGTTGAAAAATGATTCAACCAGGAAAGACAGGAAGAAACAGGGAACACATTAGAGATGGTAGTCCACATTCGTAAATATTCAAATCAATACAAATATAGATTTCAAATTTACATGTGTCTCGCATTCGTATTATTAGCTGAAAAATTCGCGTAAACAATATTAATAATAGACAAGTAGAATAACATGCATAGAATAGTGGAATTGAATGATAGGAAGGAGAAGAGAATGGATCCTCTTCCACCACTTAGCCCAAAAAGATTTGTCATCCCATAATAGTCAAACATGTTAAAAATGTTATTGGTTAACAAATAGATTTCAAAAAACAAGTGAAAATATATATGGTAAATTATAAATTTGATAAGAATGGTTTGAGAAAGTTAGAATTTAGTAGCCATATTTTAAAAATCTAGATTTTAATCTCTATCGTTCGAAGAAATCTACAATTTAGTCTCAAAAATTTAGAATCTAGTCCCAAAGGTTTGGTAAAATCTAAAAAATAGCAAATGTTATTCGTAATTGCAATGAATAAAAAATGTAGAAGTTAATTATTTATTTGTTCGATGAGAGCGTGAGATAAGTAATTGACTGAATAAAAAGTATAATTCATATATGAGAAGTTTCATCTACGTACTTTATTCACCTACAATTCCACGGGAAAATTACACAAACCACAAAATATGATGTCTGTAACAATTAAGTTTTTGAACTTTTAATTTGAGCAATCACCTCTTCTAAAGTTTGAAAAATGTTGCAACTAACACTTTTATGTTAATTTTCCCAAAAATTGTAAGAGAGGGTAAAATTGTCCAAAAAAAAAATTTAATATTTCTTTTGTCTCTAAAAGTCTATAACTAGAGAAATTAATAACTTCATACCTCTTATAAATTTATAACGAAAAATTTATAAATTAATAGGTTTTTTAAATACATATATTCGTTAATTAATGAGACTTTTGAATATCATAGTAATTTTCTCAAGAATATTTTAAAATTAAAAAATAGAATAAAAAAATATTAAAAATTTGAATAAAAAAATTAAAAGAGATTTTCTTTATTGATAATTCTTTTTAACAAAATTGTTATTTTTTTTTTTTGTTGAGTTACTATTAGGAGAAGTGTTAGAAATTTTATACTTTAATGTTATATTAATAATAAATGATATTTTATGTAAAGGAAAACAATTTTTGATTTATTTTTGAAATAATTAATCATTTTTAAAAAAATCTTCTTGAAAAAAATTTAATAAAGATGATTGTTCATACCAAAGTTTAAAACTTAATTGTTACAAACAAGCAATTTTTCATCCTCTAAACTATAGAGATTATTTGTAAATTTTTAGATCATAAAATTAAAATATAAAATTTTAAATTATTATTTGCCCACATATTATATATATATATATATATATATTAATTTTTTTTTTTTTTTTTTTTTAGTTTTAATCACAAAATTTCCCCAAGTTCTCTCAATGGCAACTAACACGTCTTCGGGTCTTAGCCTGAAGCGTCTGGTTTCTGAAATTTGTTATCGACTTCTTATAAATGGTTATTGCTCTCAATGCCACTCTTTCCGCTTCTCCAGCAGGTATCATTTCATTCGACCTAGGGTTTGTTCGTCGATGTTTTGACCCACCATGTGTAATATTTCTCCGATTTCGAGTTTCAGGTGGACGTTTCAAGTACGCCGGTCAATCCGTGGTACATATCTCGTTTATTTCTTTAAATTTAGTTTCGCCGATTTCAGTTTCCGCATCTTCATTATTCGATTCTTGTGATTATTTTTCAATTTTCGGACTCGATCGTTTGATTAGCGTTTCGTTGAGTTTTGCAATTCCAGTTTGTTAGCATCTTGTCCAAATGCATTGAATTAGTTCTTTGTTGCTCAATTATTGAAACGCGTAAATCTATGTTGTTGTTATTGGCTTTTTTTTTTTTGTTTTTTGTTTTCCTTTTCTGTTCGTGTCGATTCTGTCATAATACAAATCTGTTATTTGGTTGAGTTTCTGTTGTGAGAGAAGAATGAGGATGATTGAGTTCAACTGTGACTGAGTGAGGCTCTGGATGGCTGAATTTTAACTGGAAGTGGCTATCTGTACAGAGAGCGGTGCCGATTCGCGTTGTAACTGTGGGGAAGAAGAGGTCTCGTGGTGTACAGCTTCTGGTCGATGAGTATATTGAAAAGCTTAAGAACTACTGTAATGTGGAAGATGTTCAACTGCGGTCGAATCCTAGGAATGCACGGTATGTGATTGTATGGTTGGTGTTCATTTGTAGATTTTCGTATTTATTTCCAATCTCTGATGTATGATGCTAGGGCTCAGGTTTTGTTTTCTGTGTTATAGGGATCCTAGGGCTCAGGTTGATGATGAAGACATAGCTGTTGTGAATCTTCTCAAAGCCGACGATTGGGTTTATCTCTTAACATTCATTTTCGTCGGAGTCATTACATAATTTGCTACAGTGGCCGTGATGGTTTATTATAAATTAGTTTAGAACTCTCTTTCTCAATTGCATCATTCATTTGTCAGCTAAAAATGATAAAGAATTTATTTACTTAAAAAACAGATAGGCATGTGTGATTATTGAAGATACTTTTCTTGTGGCATTTTTCCCATATTGAAAATGTGAGAATTTCTAACATACTCATATGATATGCGGGCTGCTTCCCTCAAAGACAATTGGTTTTGAGGTGGAACTCCATACTATTTAATAGATTCTTTTCCAGAGAAAATTATAGGTAGCAATGTAATGACTTGTTTCTCTTTGTAACCTTTAGGTATAACTGATGTATAATGTCTTATAGCGACAGTGCTTACCTCCATTCTTCGTTTTGCACTGCAGGTTGTGATGTTGGATGAGAATGGGAAAGGGATATCCTCCGAGCAGATGGCTGAGTTGGTTGCAGAGGCAGGCAATACAGTGTGTACCATCTTCAACTAAAATCGAAGTGGTCGATTCGTTATCATCAATTAATTTCTACTGGTCTGATTCATGATAAGACTTCGTTTGGTAATCAATTAAAATAAAGCCTAAAAATACTGCACCCACCTATCGATTCGTTACTTATTTTCTGTTTTTGGAATTTGGTTAAGAACTTAAATGATTCTTTAGAAAGCTGAAACTCAGCAGAGAGTGTAGAGAAACAATGAGAAAACAAGCACAATTTTCAAAATCTAAAAACTAAAACAACAAATGATTGTCGGGGTCGTATAGTTTCGACTGAAAATAGAAAGATTTACTTGCGATACCGCTTAGCTTTACTTACATGATGGAAATGCTTAGATATTTGTCTACAATGTCCGGATTATTTTAGGTTTTTCTATCCTAATTAAGCTCAGATAGAAATGGCATTTTATAAATTTTCGTTGATAAGAGACTCTTCTCGTGTTTCTTCTTTTCTGCAGGGTGCTTCGAGGTTATTATTTTGCATTGGTGGACCTTATGGCCATGGACAGCAACTGCGACAACGAGCCAACATATCAATCAAGCTATCATCTATGGTCTTAAATCATCAAATTGCACTACTTGTGCTTATGGAACAACTTTACAGGTAACATTTCTTTTCTTATCGTCCGTGCCTTCTAGTTTCATTTTAATTAGTCTTGTAACATCAAATGCTTCTGATGAATGCCACCCAAAATGATTTATTGTTTTGAATTCTATGTACATTAATGCATAAATCTTTAGTTGATTAACCTGAGATGTTGACGATAATGAATTATCGAGGATGGACGTGCAAGGGTGGAAAAAAACCCCGAAAACCGACAAAATCGAACGAATTCAATGAATCGGTTCGATTTTTCATAATAATATTGGATCGTTCAGTTTGTTTTTTTAAAAACTGAAATATAGCGTTTCGGTTTCGTTTCTTGACGGAAAAACCAATACAAATCGAACCGAACCGAATATACAAGTAATAATTAAAAAAAATGTTGGTATTTGGATTTGTTGAAAGAACCAATTTAAATGTGAAATATTTAGTAAAAGCATCGTAAATGGTGATATTTATGTAAAGTATTGTTTTTTTTGTTAATAAAATGAAAGTCCTTAGAATAAAACTAAAAATCAAATTGAGAACGAGACAAAAAAAATTGAAAAAGTAACCAATTTTTTTATTGAAACTGAAATCGAGAACCGAACCGAACGAATGATTCTGTCTTTTTTTGGACATCGGTTCGAACTTAATTATTGAAAAACCGAGAATGTTAATTCGGTTTTCGGTTTGAAACAAAACCGACAAAACCGAATGAAATTACCCTTATGCAATACTATTAACCCTTCAAACTTCTAGTTTTATTCATTTCAGTTCAAGATGCTCACCTCACTCACTTGGATTGTATTCAAACTCTATAGCTTACTGCTGCAAAACGCACGAAACTCACACTGCTTCATCGTTCATTTTGAAGGTTATTGCATCATTGGTATAATATAATACTTGTTTTCTTTGCATGTAATATTTTTAGGTCATGGACTATTTTGAAAGGGCAGAATTACCATCACTAGCAGTAGCCAGCTCATATAACAGCTTACGGGTATTGCCATTGCCACTTTTTTTTTTATGCTGCTATCACATTTAAACTCTGTATTATATTTGGTTGTCTAGAGAATTCTTGAGGTGGTGTTTGACAAGTAAACAATAAAGGTGTGTTTGGGACAAAGAGAATAAGAATGCATATAGGAGGAATAAGAATTAGTGGAGAGTGAGAAAGGGAATGATTATGGGAAGAATGATTAATCGTGTTTGTGATTAAGAGAATTATTATAAAAAGAATGATTAATTGTGTTTGGGGTGAAGACAATGATAATAAAAAAAAATAAAATAATGGGTATGATGTGAGTAAAAAATAGTTATGAAGAAAATAAAAAAATGTTATGAGAAGAATAAAAAGTAGTTAGGAGGAGAATAAAAAAGTGATTTTTGGAAAAACGTTATTATGGAAGAATGATTTCGGTGGTCCAAATACCGGATACCATTCTCATTCTCATTCTCTCCCTTGATTAGTGGTAGCCCGAACATTCCCTAAAAGATCTTAAATTGAATGTTTTTGTTAGGCTTCCTATCTCGCATGTGTATAGGCGAAGTGGAAGGACCAACCGGAATGAAGGGCAAGATAGTAATTGCTTAAGAGTATGTATTTTGTATTCTGTTTTATCCCGGTCTTTTTTTATTATTATTATTATTATTATTGGCATTTAGTATTTAAGCTTTTGGAGGAAAATGGGTAACCCATAAGATCATATGACTATTATGTTGAACTGATTTGTCATCAAATAATGAAATTAACGCGTTACCAGATTTTTGATGTGTTTATGGTTAGTAAGAGATTGTTGTTATTGTTATTCATACGATAGGTTATAACTTTTTTCTTTTTCATTTTTAGTTTAAACTCTTCCTAAAGAGATAATATATAATGTTTTATCTCAATTATAATATCGTAACACATGAGTTAATTATTATCTATACTTTTGACAACATTTTGGTTTATTTAATTAACGATGATGGATTATGGAAATTGTTAAACTTGGCGCTAGAAGTGAATACTAATTCAAATGGATAATGTTAATAATTTTAGGTTAAAATACCATTTTGGTCCCCTGGACTTTAAGGTTTGTTCCATTTTGATTCCTAGACTTTCAAAAGTTTAATTTTAGTCCTTGATCTTTCAATTTGTTCCGTTTTGGTCTCTAAACTTTCAAATGGCCAATGTTAATCCCTCGGCTTTCATTTTTTTTTTTTTTTTTTTTTTTTTTTAATTTTAGTCCTTAATTTTTTAAAAAAAGTTTAGAATTGGTCCCTATAATAAATTTGAAGTTGATATTTTTAAAAATTGGTTCAACAATGTTGATAATTTTGATATAAATAAAGAAAATATGTGAACATATTTCTTAAATTTATAAAGAAATTAGGGTTAAATTGAATTTATTTTGAAGGTTTAGGGACAAAAATTGAACATTTCATAGTTTATGAACCAAAATGAAACATATTTGAAAGTCTAGGGATCAAAACAGAAAAAACTTGAAAGTCTAGGAACTAAAATCAAACTTTTAAAAGTCTACGGATCAAAATAGAACAAATCTCAGGATTTTGATACAATCAAATAGAAAATATGAATTTATCTAAAAAAATTTGTAGGAAAAGGTATTTTAAATTAAGCAAATTAAAAACAAAAATTATTATAACTAATTTAAGTTTCTTTTTTGGAAGTTCGAGGATTGAAACGAAACATTACTTAAAATTCAGAGATTAAATTTTTTTGAATTTTATAAATTTGAGAACTAAAATAAAACAAATTTCACTATATAAAAACAAAAATTGAATATTTAATAGTTGAATAACTAAAATAGAACAAATGAGTGATTTGAAGACTTTGATTTTTTTCTTTTCTTGAGTTATGCAATAATTAGGATGGTAGACTTAAATTTAACACTAAGTTTATGTTACTTTTAGTTTATTATAACTTTTTTAAATAATAAATAACGCTATAATCTTGCCATTATAAGGGGTGTTTGTTAAATGGTTTTAAAATGAGGAATTGATTTTAAGTTAAATGCTAGTTCTATTTTTTTTTTCGGAATTAGTCCGGAGTAAGTGGGCAGACTGCCCCCATTTCAACGCCACGTTGCGCCAGGTGTTTTTAAAAAAAAATTTTTTTCTTCTTATTTATGCAAATACATTTACAAGAAAAAAAAATTATTTATAAATATTCACAAATGTCATATCACATCCAAAAAACACTTTTCATAATTTCTCCATAAACACTCTATTAAAACCTTCAAAAAAACAAAAATTAATAACAACTTTTTATAAACATTCTATTAAAACCTTCAAACAAGCGAGCATTTACTAAACATTCAATATAACTCTTCCATAAAATGTTTAACAAACACCCCTAAAGTTTTTAGATATTTTTTTATAATTATAATTATCATTATTTAACCAATTTCAGTAACAATCTATGTTTCAAAAAAAAAAAAAACCTGCAAGCTTCAAAACGGCGTTCTTGTCAACAAATAAAATGGTTGCTTAAAAAGTCACGTGCGTTCTATTAAGCGGGAAAAAACTTTAAGCTGGAGGCAAGCAATTTGCCACGTGGACATAATTCAAACGTATCAAAACCAGCCCTTCTAGTGGTTATTAAGGCGCCACGTCACTACCCCACTTTAGTCCACGTGTCATCATCTCAGCTGCTTAAATCGTTCTCAAACATAAAAGAAAAAGAAAAAAAGACCATGAAGATCACTCTCCGGATCTCCTTCTCGTTTCTTCTACCACTGAAAACTCTCCCCGATCCTCTCTCTCCGAAATTGGCTGCTACAGTCGCGGGAAAATCTGCTAGCCGTCGTTTTTTGCGACGGATGTCGGTAATCAATTCTAGCTCGAAGCTTGATTCTAGGTCGTCGGAGTCGACATGTCGAGTGCCGGAGCTAGAATCGGAGGAGATGGACCGGATGGCGGAACAAATGTTCCGGCGGTATTCGTCTCCTTCTTCTTCTGGTATTAAGAGAGGTAAAGGAGTCGCCATTGTTTGGTTCAGAAATGACCTCCGTGTACTTGATAATGAGGCTCTGTATAAGGCCTGGATTTCGTCCGAGGCTGTGTTGCCGGTGTATTGTGTAGATCCGAGGCTTTTTGGTTCTACTTGCTATTTTGGATTTCCGAAAACTGGAGGTTCGTTTGCTTCTTGATTTCTTCTTTTCTGTAGTCATGGATAACGACGATTCAATCTTCTTGAGCTCTTAATTTTAGAGTTTTTATGTTCTGTTTTTTGTTGTTGAGTTCTATTTCGGTTATGTTTTTTCTGATGATTCTGATTACTTCTAGCTGAGAGTAATGGCGGGAGCTAGAAGATGTTTGTTTATTGCCCGTCAGCATGGGCCACGTTTCCTCTTCTAGAATTCTTTAATAGTGAGGGGATCCGGGAAGAAATCCATGGCTTTGCATTTGCTAGATTATGAATTTTCAAAATGTCAGGTTATAATTTATGACTGATTAAGATTGAGATTTCAGAGTTTTGGAACTTATGATTGCTTATGGAGCAAAGTGTCTCAACCCATTGTAATATGTAACGAAAACCACAATAATTAAAGAACGAGTGATAATTTACACAAATTTATGTGGTTCACTGAAATTGTGGTAGTTACTTTCACTGGGAGGTGAGAAATTGTATTATATAGGAGAACTTTAAAGAATACAGAATAATGTGGCGGAAGGGACTAGAGTTTTGATAAAGTTTATATAGGACACAACTCTTATAATCCTTTTATATCATATCCATCATAGGTAAAATAATTAATAATATAAATCATAATCAACATATTTTCTTAAGTTCAGGCCCTGCTTTGACCCTGTATTCCGACTCACTGACAATCAGCAAGACCTCCTACTGAGTTATTTGTATCGCAGCATATATATACACACACATACATATATGCATATGTATATACGTATATATATGTGTGTATATATGCATACGTATTCATATATACATGTGTATGTCTCTCTCTATATATGTGTGTGTATACACACACACATATAGATAGAGAGAGAGAGCTGATGTTTGCATGAACTTTGACTATTTCACGGGATATACTATTTGATCCTACAATATTTGGATATCAAAGAAAGTTCATAGTCAATTGATTGCTAGGTAGGTGGTTGTCATATATTTAAACCATCACATTTTTGTTACTTAAGGCCCTTCATAACGTTTAGGCCACTCCATGATAGTCAGCTTAGAGCAATATATTTGATTCATGGCATTACATCACAATGATTATATAATTTCCTTCCTTTCTGGCAGCTTTGAGGGCTCAATTTATTGTTGAATGCCTGGCTGACTTGAAAAGGAACTTAACAAACCGAGGCCTTAACTTACTTATTCGACATGGGAAGCCAGAGGAAATTCTTCCTTCTCTTGCAAAAACTCTTGGTGCCCACACAGTTTAGTAACTGCAATACCTTTCCTTGTATGTTTGAAGGACTGCTCTTATATGGTTATTTGTTAACTTCTATTTTATTAGGTTTATGCTCAAATGGAAACTTGTAGTGAGGAATTATATGTTGAAAAAATGGTGAGCAAAGGCCTCGAAACTGTGGTGCTATCACCAACCTCAGAGAAGTTTGCCAAGCCTAGTTCTGTAAGAAGCCCTAGTTTTCAACTTGTTTGGGGCACCACCATGTACCACATTGATGACCTTCCATTTGACACCAACGGTTTACCTGATGTCTACACACAATTTCGTAAAGTAATGTGAATTCTCTTTATAGTTGTAGGTTCATTACATTCTCTTGAATTGTAAAATGTGTTTCTCAGAGAGTGCTTTTTCTGTTGATGAATATCCAAATTACAGTCTGTTGAAGCTAAATGTGCAATCCGAGATTGCATTAGACTACCAGCTCTTCTTGGACCTCCGGCAAGCATTGATGATTGGGGATGTGTTCCTTCATTAGATAAGCTGGGGCTTCAAACTCCTAGTGTATGTTTATATTTTTGGAATAGTACTTTTAGAAGGTATACAATAAAAACCTATTCTCTGCGAGTTCATAAATGATTTGTTTTCTTCAGGTTGTTAAGGGCATGAAGTTTATTGGGGGCGAGAGTGCAGCTCTCTCCAGAATTAATGAGTATTTCTGGAAGAAGGTGAAAGGCTGAAAACTGGTTCACCCTTTACTTTTTGTTTATTTTGACCGGACATCTACGAGGAATGGATACACTTAGGAGATGCTTGGGCCACCATTAATAAAGAGGGAGAATGGGAAGGGGAATGATTCCCGGTCTTTAATCCACCGAAAATCATTCCCCCCAAAATCACGTTTCCACTAAATCACAATTTTGTTCTCCTCCTAACTACTTTTTATTCTTTCCATAATAACATTTTATTCTCTCCATAACTATTTTTCACTCACATCATACCAATTATTTTGTTTTTCTCATTATCATTCTCTACACCCAAACACAATTATTCATTCTTCCCATAATTATTCTCTTAACCACGTACACAACTAATCATTCTCCCCATAAATATTTTCTTTCTCATTCTCCCCCTAATTTTCATTCATCCCATAATCATTCTCATTCCATTTGCCTCGAACACACCCTTAATGATGAATTTAGCCATTTGCATCACATTTGATCCAGACTTTTAATTATGGGTCTGCACTTAATTTTTTGATAATTGGGAGTCAAATCTGTGCCTCACTACATACCCTAGGCACACGCGCGGTTCTATACAATTTCTTTACATACATTGATGATGTTTCGCTCAAGTATTCTCTTTTATTCTCCTTGCTATTTAGGATTTATTACGAGTATATAAGGAAACAAGGAATGGGATGCTAGGACCTGACTACTCTACTAAATTTTCTCCATGGCTTGCTTCAGGAAGCATTTCACCTCGTCTAATTAATGAAGAGGTATTTATTTATTATTATTATTATTTTTATAAATGACAATGTCTATTGCTTATTGTAAGGCTTGCATTGTTCTCTTAGGTAAGAAGATATGAGAGAGAAAGGGAAGCAAATCAATCTACTTACTGGTATTCACTATTTCTTTTTGTCCATAATATTGTATCATTACTCATTACCCTCGTATCTTCCTAATTATATCATGCAAAGAAGGCTATAGGCTGTGGTTCAAATTGTCTTCAGTTAGAAGTTAGACTGAGATGACCTGTGTCACTGATAGGAATGTCAGTAGAGGGAAATTAGAAAGAGAATGCTCAAGATTGATTGAGGGGTTCAAGTTCTTCTGAAGCTTGTTTTATCTTTTTATTTCATAATACAATTCGGGTTTTATCGGTCACATTTCCCATCCTTCTCATAACCCCGATGTACTAGCCATTTGAAATGTAATGTTTTACTCTATTCTTATGATTTCAGGGTTTTGTTCGAATTGATATGGAGGGATTACTTCAGGTTTCTTTCAGTCAAATATGGCAATTCTCTTTTTCATCTTGGTAAGATTTTTCTTGTTTTCCGGTATGTTACTACCATCTTTCTTACTGCATACCTCCTTTGATTCCTATTTCTTTTCATAGGTGGCCCAAGAAAAGTGGAGTTGAAATGGAGTCAAGATATAAATTTGTTTGAATCTTGGAGAGATGGACGTACAGGGTATTTTGCTTTTACGCTCTCTAGGATTATTTCCTTTTATCTTATGTTCCTTCGAAGTTCAAGAGTGTGTGTATATATGCCTTCGCATGTCATCAGATGTTTGTTGCATATATGATTTACTGAAGTATCTGAGCCTCCAGGTACCCTCTTATAGATGCAAATATGAAAGAACTATCATCAACAGGGTTCATGTCGAATCGAGGACGACAGGTATTTTGTTTTGTGTATGATTTCTAAAGATATTGTTCTACTCGGTCAGATTTAAACGTCAATAATTACATGTTCTTGATGGCCGCCTTCTTAAGAATTAACTTCCTATCAATTTTATTGATAGTCAGATGTAGGATCAAACGAACTCTTCAAGGTGCGCGTAAGCTAGTCGCGTTCATGGATATAAAAAAAATAATACTGACATTTTCTACAACAGATGTTGGTACATTTAAGAAAGTATTTGAATTCTAAGCCAAATTCTTAAAACAAAAACAAGTTTTTTAAAAAGTATTACGTCATTTCTGAACATATCAAAGTGAACTGACATTTGCTTATGAACACACTGAGTTTTGATTTTCACTTCAATGGAGTAATGAGCGCATTGATGATTTGTTTGTTTTTTGCACAGATAGTATGTTCCTTCCTGGTTCGAGATATGGGTATTGACTGGCGTATGGGAGCTGAATGGTTTGAGACATGCCTTCTGGACTATGATCCTTGCTCCAATTATGGAAATTGGACTTATGGAGCTGGTAATTCAATTCATTCCCTAAATATTCCTTACTTTTCTTTGAATCTGTCACGATAGAGTTTAATATTAGATGCTTTATTATTGTTTTAATTATAGTGTCCTTTATCGTCTTTTCACATGTACATAGCTAGGGTAACCATGTATGTATGTATAATAATACTCTTCTAATGAATAGAATAAAGCATATTGATTCTCTCAACTTCAATGATAACATGAAAAATGCCCTTTTCTTCTCCCATGTTATATTTCACCTGAAAAATGCAATCCCATCACTCAAACACATTATCTGAAGCTTCAAGAAGTTGCCCATTATAAGTTTCTAATTAAGATTTAAGAATATATGTTTGTCATAATTTTATAGATGTTATGCTCAAACAGAAATCATCCTTGTTACTTGTATTTCAGTTACCACATCATGAACGACTGCATATATTCACCAATCTTAGAGTGGGAGAAATTATATAATTTTTATAGGATGGAGAGATTTATCTACGTTTTTTATTTTGAGATAAGACTTATCTACGTTTATCTTTGGACCTAAGTTACTAAGTTTCTTTTTATAAGTATTTGATAGGTGTGATTTTGCTAAATTATAGGTTGTTTTTTGAGGTGTCTCCTTGGTAGCTTGGAATATTCCTATGACTTTTGTTCTTTCGTTCTTTTCTCAATTATTAAAAAAAGGGCTCTATTCTACTTTGGTCCATGTACTTTCAAAAGTCTAATTTTAGCCTTTAGCCTTTAGACTTTCAAGTTTGTTCCGTTTTGGTCTCTATACTTCCAAGTTCGTTCCATTTTGGTTTTCGAATTTTCATAGGTTCAATTTTAGTCCCAACTTTCTAACTAAATTAAACTGCGTCCTTATTTGAAATTTGTATTCATATTTTTTTATATTAAAATTATTAA
>JBBMEG010000018.1:2431693-2453669 GCA_037832605.1 Cyclanthera cordifolia
TTTAAATCCACTTCCAACGTAAAGGGAGTCAAGAGAAAGATGCAAGCAAATTTCAAAGATGCTTTACATACCAAATTATCAGACTTAACATCTGTGGAATCATCATCTTCAACCTTCACCAGAGGTATCCTGAGCCACAACTTAAGAAAAATATCAGTTAGAACAGTTTAAAAACGTTGATAAAAGCTTGCAGAGATAATTTAATGATAAATAAGAGTGGCACCTGCATATTATTAAGGCCCTGCAAAATCTGATGAACACACCTAGCATAATTAGCATATGATGTTCCCTTAGGTGCTGGAAGAAGGCATGCCTGCAGTAAATCAGCATTTAACTGTTTAGATGAATGTTCAATTATCTTAAATTCACCTCCTGCATTGAGAAATTAGACCAAGAGACTCATACGCATATACTTCAAAGATAAACCAAAAAAGTATGAGGACACGTCACAGGTGGTTGTATATAATTTCACCAGTGCAAACTTGTCTGTAAAACTGCAAATTAACTGCAAAACTAGAACAATATACACCTGTAGAGAGAGATGAGAAGCCCATGCTATCTCTTGCTTAAGAGTTGTCTCAGAATCAATTCGTAGAATCTCATCTTCAGAGTCTAAGTCAATCCAAGAACTAATTTTTCCTATAACATCAATAAAGAAAGAGAAGAAAATATTACAAAGTAAACCTATGTCATTATCCTAAAATAAGGATAGTAAGCTAGAATGTATTGAGCAATCAAATTATATTTTTAATTATAAAATACCAACAACGTGGCTGCTCCACTGTGCTGGGCTTAAAACCAAGTCTGATCCGGCAAATGGCAGAACACCAGAACCACCATTCACTTTTTTCATCAAGCTTGGTCGATAGGTAGGATCCATCTGAAACAATATTTTAGGCAAAAAAAAAACTTAATAAAATATCTTAGAAAACATAAATAAAGTTAGACAATCCATAAAAGTGACCAATCATCCCAGCAATTTGTTAAAAACCACTCATCAAAATGTATTAAAACAGTCCAAGTGTGAACATTACATGATCTATCTTCACTGCACGGACGAGTAATAAACATTGTTTTAGGTGAGCTTACTGACCATTCACACAAAACGACAGCGATGAGCTGGTGTGTGACTGGCTAATTGGCTACCAATACTACAAAGAAGAAGAATCAATACTAAGATGAATGGATAATTTATTAATGAACCTATCAGTTAACAAAAAATTATAAATATAAGCATGCACATTCAAATGATAACTTAAATTATTTTGAAAACTTAATGAAATGTTTCAAACTTGAAATTTTAAACCAGCTATGTCTTTAGAGTAAATAGTAGCATTTTATATATCAAATCTAGAGAAAGCATCAGATACAAAAGTAGTCGACAATCTTCTTGTGAAATACATCAACCAAATTAAAATATTGAACCAGCTTACAATTGTATACATAGCCATACACTCTGACATGGTTTGAAACATGTACATTGACAGCCTTGTAGTGAAACTACAAGATCTACCTTCACTGCAACGGCTGTCAAACAACGTTACTTTAGGTGAGCTTACTGACCATTCACACAGAACAAACAGCTATTCAGCCGGTGTGTGACTGGCTAATTAGTCACCAACACATCAAAATAAAAAGTGCGAAACAACAACGAAATGAAAACCTAACAGTCGCTTGCAAGTAAACAGACAAAGAACGCTCTTCTTTGCCACAAGGAGAAGAATGATAACAACGTGCAAACACATTAACGAACGCAAATCAATTTAACAACAAGCATTTCATCAAACGTCATTTATGTTATGGTACGAACATCATTTTCAGCAGAAAGTCTCGAAAATCGAAATGAAAAACGAGAACAAAATACAAGAATTCAAACCAGAGAAGCGACGACGAAATCAAATCCAGCAGCAGAGATATTTGAGAAGAGAAGTTGAGGCACGTCGTCATCGAATTCAGCCTCAACGCCGCAATATCTCGACTCGCTCTTGTCGCCGGCTTTATCAGCGAGCGGCATTGTCGTAGAACTACGGCGGATTCTCCGATTAGGTGCGCTACTTGGCTTGAACACAGAGGAAGAGGGTGAGAGAGAGAGAGATAGAACAAGGGGTTTTGATAGGGTTTTTAATGAATGTTGACTGAATCAAGACTTGGCAAAATGTGTGTATATATATATGAGGGGAAGGATGTGTAATAAAAAGCTAGGGTTTTGAATACAAGGCCCAATTGATTTGATTGGCTTAGCGACGTGAATATTCATTGAAGCCATGAAACGACATGTCGGCACTGCTGTAGGAGAAAAGGTGACCAATGTCGTGTCGGGTTGATTTTCGCTTCATTTGGAAACCGATTAAATGTTTGTCATTTACCATTTAAGTCAGTTAAAATACTGTTCTATTAATTGACATTTTGGGGTGTTTGGATTTGAGAGAGAGAGAGAGCGAGTAAGGGGAAGATGAGGAGAATGAGTTCAACTTCTTGTTTATTTTTAATATATTATAACATCTCTTTAACTCTATCTCAGTTTCTTTCGAACCTCTCATCAAATTTCATATTAAAATTTATATACGTATCAGTTGTTTAGTCTTTTGAATTGAGTTGATCACTTATTAAAAATGTGATTATACTTCCTAACATTTACAAGTTTAATAGATTAATTCATTGTTATCAATTGCACAAAAATTCATTAAACCTAAATATGCAAATGTTGATATCTCATGACATTCAAAAATGAAAATTTAACACTAAATAAATTTGATTTTTATTCTAAAAGTTTCAAATATTAAATTTTGGTCTTTAGATTTTTCAAATAAATTTAATTTTAGTCTTTAGATTTTCCAAGTAAATTTAATTTAATTTTGTTTCTTTCCATTTTCATAACAAATCATTAATCAATTCAAAAATAAAAACAATAGGATGAAAAATATATTACCAATTCCAAAATCGTTTATTAATATATTTTTTTCATCTACACCCATTATTCATTTTAAAATAATCATTTAAAAATTTAAAATAAAAATTATAAAGAACTGCATATTTCATAATTAAAAATAACATTAGCCTCTTTTATATTAAAATATTTTAAAAATTAAATTTGTTTTTTTTATATTACTTTTCATGAATTATTATACATTTCAATCGTTGTATTTTGCCAGAAATAGGGTAAATACACATACATATATATAAACACATACATATATATACACACATACATATATACAGACACACACACATATATACATACACACATACATATATACATACACACATATATATATACATACATATATATATTCTTTCTTTTTTCTTTTTTTTTTTAAGCGTGGACTCATTTTAAATTTTTTTATTGTTAAAGCTTATAAAAAATAAACTTGAAAATAGAAGCAGGTAAGCAATTGTACTAAATTAACAACCAACCAGTAGATCAGAAATTTACTCTCTTATTTTTCACAAAAAGACAGAAAAGAGGCAACCAATGCAAATTTCAATAACTAAAATCCCACACATTACTGATGAAATACCAAGGAGCGACCTGGTGAAATACTAAGGAGCAATCCTCTGTGGGTCGCGAGGAAACAATGACGTTTTGCGGATGTTATTCAAACCGCAGAAAAGCATCACGACGCGCTCACAACCTACTCCAAATCCACCGTGAGGAGGAGCACCATATCTGTAACAAAAGCATTCATGAGAAGAAGAGCGATGTTACAATTGAACCTCGATTATTCGGTTACATAGGCAGATTCCAGAGAAAGTCATGACACGAGAAATGTACCTGAACGAATCAATGTACGTTTCTATGGTTTTTACATCAATCCCACATGCTTGAGCACGTTCGGCTAGAAATTCTGGTACGTGAACACGCTGAGCCCCAGAAATGATTTCTTCTCCTGCGTGGACAGAAAAAGTTTAAGGTACTTGCCATGGAGCATTTAGTAACAAATCTAGGTGTTACTAGATATAATTCATCGTTATATTAGTACAAAAGTCACGTGTTCAGATCCTTGTCAAATAGTTTCTTCTGCGATATTAATTTCCACCAAGTATTTTAAATGACTCACTTAGACTTGAACCTCAATGCAAATCTAGCCCTCTATCTTGCACCTTAGGTAAAAAGGTCATACACAAAACATAGCAAACCGAAATACAAAAACCTTTGCGTTTAAGATTTTTGGTACTTTATCAACTAAAATTAAAATTTACTAACCTTTAAGAGTATTAAAATACTCTCACTATCTCTTCTTCACCAACGTTCTTATATATAGCGCGACTCACAAAAAAAAGTGTTTTTTTAACTTATTAGTGCACCTTGAACTTTTAAAAACATTGCTTAAGCCAAGCCTATCCACTTAAACTTTTTTGAGTTGATTCTTGATTTAACAAACACTTACTCAGATGCAGCTCAATACTTCTCAAGACAATGAAATTAACTCTTAGATAGGTAGCCATAACGTTGAACCCACAACCTCTAAGCACTATGAATTACAAGGCTCTTATTCAAGCATTAAGCCAACACACTTACCATGGCTGACAAATCCTTTGTTATATAAAATGAACATGTATCCTAAATCCTAGTGGATTATAAGCACAAGCAAGATATATATATAGTGATGAAAACATATATTTGCGTACCTCGAATAAACACATCAAATGAGTTACTATAAGTCGGGTTGTCGTAGCAAGGCATAGTATAGAATGGCCGAACAGCCAAGGGATATCGGTGAAGAATGTAGAACTCCGTGCCATATCTATATATAATTAGAAATGTTTGATCAGCAAGCAAGCTTTAGATACATAGTAACCAAATCATAACTAAGAAGGGACATAAATTACTTCTCTAAGACGAGCTGTCCCAATTTCCTCTCAACTTCTGTACTAAGATCCCCAATAGGATCAATTTCGATACCGGCATCCTGTAAAAATTCATGCATAATCAAGAACAAAATGTCAAAAAATTTGAAATTCAGGGCAATACTATGAATTTATCTGGCATGGCACTACACTTTAAAATGTATTTTGAACTTGAGCATACCTTAGAGACCTTAAGTCTCTATCGACCATGGAGACCCTTAAAGAATGTTATTTAAAAAAGAAAAAGAAAACGAAAACCCGATCCCCTCACCTTCAGCATCTGAACTCCTTCCTCAAATGTAAGTCGTAGAGTGTTTCGCAGGTACTGCATATTCATGAACTCGAATCAATGATGGAAATGAGAATAAATCATTAAAACTCAGTCATGCATCCACGTAGCGGTAAGAATATCAAACACGTCAGCACTACGAAGATCTCCAGGAAGTAGGCAAACAAAAAAGCTTACCTTCAACGGTTCAAAAGGATACTGTCTATTAATAGCTTCAAGCTCCTTCTTACAGTTCTCATTCATACTGTCAAACATTGCAACAAATAAACGGTCCACAATGTCCATGACCTGATAAAAACATAAACCAGACAAAGTTAAGATGGCCATGAAAAATAAATAGTCAATTAGAGTAGAGCATTACCTCAGAATAATGAGTTTTGATCTCCATTTCAACATCAAGTCCTGTAAACTCACACAGATGCCTGTGTGTGTATGAGTCCTCTGCTCGGAAAACAGGACCAATCTCAAATACGCGCCCAAAGTCACCGCAGATAGCCATTTGCTTATGTAGCTGAGGTGACTGAGCCAGGCAAGCAGGTTGGCCTTTGTAATCCAACCTAAAAACAGAAGCACCACCTTCACTGGACCCCCCAATCAACTTTGGTGTATGGATTTCAACAAAGGCTTCCGACAACAGAAATTGTCTAAACATCTGCACAATTGCATTCAATTACTAAGTTTCTTCCAACAAAAGCAGTGAAACTACAAGGAGAAAGAGGTATACGACTATGTTGCAAACCCCTCTTTCATAATAACATTGAGAAAAGCGACACGAGCAAACTCAGCAATGAATCCCATTAATTAATGTACAAATCAAAACATGATGGTCCACAGAAAGATAATGGACACCAAGTACGAAAAATGTGGTTAGCCATCAAAAGGCCCATTATTATACTTAATAGATGACCACAAAACCAAGCCAATAATTTGTACTTCCACAACACAAATCAAGATTTCTTCATTATAGGACACAAAAACAAACCATCAAAAGTCCCCATTATCAATAGATGAACTCTTCTTTCAAATGTTTGGTTCTTTATACAAAAATGATGATCAATGACCAAGGTTTTTATAAAAAAAGCAGTGAAACTACGAGCGGAAAGAGGTCTACTTTGCAAGACCCCCTCAGCAATGCATTCAATTAATTAATGTACATATCAAAACAAGATGGTCCACAGAAATATAATGAACAGCGAGTAAAAATACTGTGCTGATGATAAAAACTGTTGACTGTGGACAACCATCAAAAGTCCCCATTATTAATAGATGAGACCACAAAAACAAGCCAACAAAATATATATACACATATAAATAGCAACATGAATCAAGCTGGCTAACAATAGTATATATAGCTACCATGATAATCAATTACGAATAAACCCCTCTATGATTCAGTTTCATATGCTAACACATCAATCCGAGAACATAAAATATGAAAGAAAACTCACGGTTCCAACTTGACATTGAATCCGAAAAATTGCTTGGTTAGCTGGAGTTCGTATGTCGAGGACTCTGTAGTTCAACCGTGTATCCTGATTAACACGCACCAGTTGCTCACCAGCCTGCAGGCACAAAATGAGTCTGATGTTAAACAGGTCTAGAAACCATTTCTTCAAAACTAATTATAATTTTTACTACACAACATCAAACTATTAGCGAAGAACAACAGATATTAGACAATCGAGCTGAATGAATCACAAAGAAGATTACATTAACCAAAAGCAATGTTTTAAAAGGCTAAAAGCAACCTCAAGACTTCTCCGCCGTAAAAGGCAAGGCACAAACATTGAGGCAAACTTTTAATTAAGCACATTATACAAATACTAAAATTGTATAATAAAGTATGGCAAAACATAAGACTTCTATAAAATAAAATAAAATAAATCACCACATAGTTATTAGTTAAACAAAATTTCTAAAAGAATATCCTTAACATCAGTACTACTATTAATAATAGAATTGAGCTATTCATATTCTATAAAATTATCGTCAATATTTCTAAAACCAAAGTAGTAAAAGTTGTAATAATTGAAATTGTTATGATTCAAAGTATATAATTATTAAAATAGAAAGAAAAAAAAACTATTCTTCCAATCATTATACAAAGGCATAGCGAAGAAGTAATAATTCAAATTGTTATAATTCAATCACACTTAAATACTTTTTAAAGTATAGAGAAAATTAACATTATTCTTCTAATCATTAAGAAGATTATTCAAATACTAAATTTGTATAATAAAGTATAGCAAAACGTAGTACTTATAAAAGTAAAAATAAAATCACCAGATAGATGCCAATTAAACAAAATTTCTAAAAGAATATCCTTAACATCGCTACTACTGTTATTGATAGGATTGAGCTATTCTATAAAATTGTCTTCAATGTTTATAAAACCCAATAAGTAAAAGTTGTAATAATTCAAAATATTACAATTCAAACTATATCATTTTTAAAATAGAAAAAAATAATATTATTCTTCCTATCATTAAATAACACTTAAATACTTTTATAAGTATACGGAAATTTGATAACATCCTTCTAATCATTTACATATCATATGTTTCCAAGGAGTGGCGCATTGGTCGAAGGCTTGTGCTTTGAAGGTGTGCTCACTATAAGGTCTCAGGTTCGAGAGCACATTAATTTATAGATACGCCATATGTTTTCATTCCTTTGATATCTGTTGGAATCGGGCCTAGAGAGAGGCGTGATTACCCCGAATATAGTGGAGTAGGGCTTCGATTTTCGAGTTTCATAAAAAATGATTTACATATTATACAGAATTTAAGCCTCCATAGCCCATATGCTTTCATATAGGCTTAAATCAGTAGCCTGTAAGCTTATTAGTACGGATGCTAAAAATTAAACCCTTGAACCTCAAATTGGCTTATTATAGCATGGAAAGAAAGAAATTAAAAAGTGTACCTGCAATGCTTTCTCAATTTCAGCTTCACTACGAGCAGCATCTTCAATACTAATCGGCAGAGTCGGCATTGCCTTACTAATGCAATAAACTTTCCTCACTTGAATCTCCACCTGCTGCGTAGCTCCTTTAATGGCAACACCAGGCACGGAAACAACTCCTTCAACATCAACAATGGATTCACGGCTCAATCCAACCACATACTTAACCATCTGGCGACTGACTAGCTCCGGCTGCTCAGACACGACGCATTGCACAGTGAATCCCTTTTCTCTCACCACCAGAAACGCCATCTTCTTCGCCACAGCACGAATCGTCTGAATCCTTCCACGCAACAGCACAGTCTTGTCTTTAAGCTCCGCCGTCACGGCGCCGACCTGAGTCCAGTTTTCGATGTTCTTCGCCTCCTTGGATTGAAGATCGGAGAGTGGAACATCGCCGTAATTGGCAGAGAGAGGATCGTCCTCCACGTTCAGAGACGAAATGGCTGCTTCGGCGGCTGCTGCTTCCTGTCGACGGCGGAGCTTTTCCTGCTTTGCAGCATCTTTCTTGGCGGCCTTCTTGCTGATGGATGCAGAAGAATCAACGCCGGTGGATTCAGGGTCGTTGATCGGAGTTTCGGATGAAGCAGACATCGTTGCGGGGAGCGGGTAGAGAAATGAGAAGAGTCTGCGCCGATTAGGGTAATTGAATTTTGAATGAGAAATGTCTTTACATTAAACAGCAAGACTTGGACAAATTAAAATTCGAAAAGTCTCTTCTTAAGGAAAAAAAAAAAAAAAAAAAAAGGAAATTTTCTAGTTTTAAAATTTTAAAATTACCGACTTCATTTTTTTTTTCGACTTGCTAATTCATTTCTATTTTTGTCAAAATGTTTTTTCTCTATCTTAAAAAATATTTTGAAATTTTAAAATAATTTAAATTATATATTTTTTAATATAAATTAGGGAGAAGGTTCAAACCCCACATGAAAATTAAATATCGATGATCAAGATTAACTGGTATTGAACTAGAATAAAAATATTTAAAATAAATATTTAAAACGTTAGATTTAGTAGGTTTACGAAGTTATTTTAATGATTTTTGTAAAAAAGAAATGTTAATATTAATATATAAAAATGTCATGAAGTTTTAGGTTAAAATACTATTTTCAAATAAGACTAATAGCCTCAACCACAATAACTATCTAAATCTGAATTATCATTTTTCAATATTAAAAAAAATAAAAGATATGCAAATTAGTTAAATTATAGTTTAGATCTCTAAATTTTTCCCCCAATTCAATAATCTTTGTAGATTTAAATTTAAATAGAATATTAGTTTAACAAGAAAACACATCAAATACGGAAAGAGTTAGTGGTACAATGATTTTATTATTTGATGTTATTCATCAATCACAAGTTCGATTTCGTAAATCACTTTTTGACTCTTAATTTAGTTGAAAGCAATAATACCCTCTTTTAGAGTTTGTTGTCTACCTTCTCCGATTTGTTTTTTTTTTTTTAAACATCAAATTTCATAGGTGACACTGGTGCTCATTCAATGCCTAAATTCAAGAGATTGCTAGTTAATAAATTTTTCATTAAGTATTTTACTAAATACTTCTAAAAAATTACACTTTTAACTATAATCATTATTCTTAAATACTCAAAATAAATCTTATTCTAAATAATTTTAAAAACTATATCCAAACTAGTTTTTTATTACAACCATTACTAATCATTACTTAAAAATACTCGAAATAAATCCACATTCTAAATAATAATTTTAAATACTTTTAGAAATTACATCCAAATAAGTTTAAAATTACAATAATAACTAACTATTATTTCGAAATACTCCGTAAATTCTCATTTTAAATACTCTTAAAATCTACAGGCAAACAAACTTTTCATTGCAATTATTACTTCTAAATTTTTAAAATAAATGAAAATTCTAAATACTAATTTTAAATACTCTTAAAATCTAAATGAAATCATTCCAAGTCTCTAGTAACTAGAAGAAGGAAGGAAAAAAAAAATAATAATAAAGTTGATCTAACTACTGATATTTCAAACATTCACAAAAAAGGTCTTAGAATTTGGTGCTAAAATTCCTGTTCCTACCTCCTAAGATATCTAACAAGATCATTGGAAACAAAAAAAACTTCCAGATCAGTAAAGAACCAGTTTAATCCAGCATGCATTCATATTTAACACAAAAATTCAAGCAAAATAATACCTGCACTGGGGTTTGCACTTAGCATTATAAATCAAAAGTTGTTTACCCAATTGCTTCAGTGGCTAATATAATGAATCTCCAAGATGCAGGATCCTGTTTTAGCTTGAATTGTTCATCAATTTTCATTATCTGAATCAGGCACGCCAGCTGGCTCAAGTGCAGAGTTAAGAACTGGTCTTTGTCTCAACCTACTTTTGGCACCCACCTTTCCATTTTCATTCCTAAGATGGTTCCTGCTTCTTTCCAGCCTCTTACCCGACACCCCTGCAGCTGCCGGCTTTTCGAGATCGGTAGCTGTTTCGGAAGGAAGCGTTTCATTATTCTCTTCTGCATCTGAGTAATCAGAATCAGAATCGTTGTTGTTGTCGTCGTCGTCGTCGCCTTTGTCTTCATCGTCATTGTTATCGGTATCATCAGCATTGTCGGGATCGGCTACTTTTTGTGAGTTACTCCCGCTATCGTCATTGCTGTCCTCGTTTCCAGAGGCGTCCTCAGGATTATCACTAGTCGAAACATCTTTTCTACTGCGCTTGTAATGCACCCTTCGCTCTTTTTCATCTGTTCTTTCTATATTCCTAAACAACAACTCAAACTTGTAAATTGTAGTGCTGTTTGGTAATCGTTTTGTTTTTTGTTTTTTGTATTTGAAATTTAAGCCTACAACTACTATAGTTAAATATTTGAAACAAATTGAAGAAGGTGGTTAAGTTACCATTAATGATAAAATACACAAGAAACCTAGAGAACTAACACAAAAACACTACAATAATATATATTAGAAAGCGTAGGCATCCATCTCAAAATCGATTGGCAATGAGAGGAGTAGTTCATTTTATCTTATAAATGTGTTGAAGAATCTTCACATTTTCAATGTGGGACAAATATTCACAAGGTGAGTATCTCTAACAATATATAACAGAAGTTACAATACCATATCCTTAATCTTTCGAGAAGTAAGTCTCTTCCAAAGGTCTTTCTAGAGGACTATGTCTCTCCCACCAAAATGTTATCTTTTTTTCTTACAAAAATCCTAATTCCTCTATTTATACAAACACCCTAATTGCTATTATACCCTAACTACTCTAACAAAGGTGAACAAAGAAAAAATAACAATTGTCCTCAAATGCAGCACTACAAAAACGTGGACTCACACATAAACAAAACTTGCTTTCCTTGCCACGACGTATACATGGGCATAATGGCAACTTCCATCAACCAACCAAGGGAAAAAAGTTTATCCTTCTAAGAGAAGAAGATGCCGGCCGGAAATGGACTTAGGTCGCGTACCAGAGATCTATTTGACAGGCCCTTCAGGAAGAAGGGTTCTATCGTCCTCACTATATACCTAAGAACCTTCAAAATCGTCAACTATGTCGACGTCAAGATGAGCAAAGCCATCCACAAAGGTATGCCCCATAAGTTCTACCATGGCCGCACCGGTCGCGTATATAACGTGTTGGAGATTGTTGAAGATACTCACCTTGTGGCAAATGTCTCACATTGGTAAGGTGGAGGTTCTTCAACATATATATAAGGTAAAGTTAATTGTCAACTTCTCTGCCAATCAGAACATTCTCTAGTAGTTTTTCAAAAAAAAAAAACATTCTCTAGTTACAAATAAATTGAAAATGTTGTATACCTACGAACAAAAAAGTATGCTTTTGCACAAAAAAAAAATGTGTGCCAAGAGAGGAAAAAAAAAAAAGCTAACCTGGATAACCGTATGGCATCATCAATAGCCCGATTGTAATCCTCTGCACACCATTCCACAAAATCAAATACATTATTAGGAGGTGATAAAGAATACAAACATTATACATACGCACTTGTATAAAATTTCTGAATATAACACAATTGAGCAAAATTTTCAGTTTAGAATAATGTAAATTCTCATCAACAATTGGCTACAATGATCATCAATTATTAAGAGCGATTAGTACTAGTAGAACAAATATATAATTTAACTCCAACTCATTCAACTTGACCTGCATACTACATGGGTGACAAAATATAGATCTTCTCAAGTTCAAATCTAATCAATGAAGATGAAGCGGGAATAATACCAAAAATGGCAAAACCATAGCATCTGAAATTGACAACACTAGAAATATAGAAAAATAATCCAAAGGGAAGAAATAAACATCAGAAATTTCAAAGGCAGTTAATTTTAATAACCAATAGAATAATAGAGAAGAGAGCGTTCCATACCGAACTTATAGTTTACAGGTGCACGTATGCGACAAGTGCGAGTGATTCCAACTATGCAGGACTTCTTATAGTCATTCAAGAGCATGTCCTCCCTTTGTTTACGTTTCAATAACCTTTCATTCTTCTGCGGGATACAAAAACATAAGCTTTATAACCACAGAGAAAAAAAAAGTCTACAAGCACAGTGCTACTAAATTGACAATTCAAAGCACAATAACCAAACTCAAAACCATAATAACAACCTTCTGGAGTTTATCGAGAACGGGAATAGCATCGGATTCAATTTTCTTTCCAACATCTACTTCACTGGTGATTTTGCTGCACAACAAGTTGTCCTGCCATTAACAAAAAATAAATCATAAAGGTACCTAACTTCCTTGTACTAGGAATCGTAGCGCTAAACTACATATTCGGACACACCCATCCCAAGGCCATGGACTCACGAAAGAACAAGAGATTTTACAAATAAGCTTACTCGTGGGTTTCGAACACGGGACCTCCAAAGAAGCATACCTTTGAGACCTCAAGTCTCTACAAACAAGGTTGCCTTCGGTACTACCTAATCCTTGCAACAAACCTCAAATCCATAGTGAAAAGGACGGTAAACTTACTTTAACTTCATGAAATTCCTCGAGATTGGTGGCCATTGTTTCCCATTGAGTGCTAAACATTGGAAGGGAAAAACTTCCCTTCTTTTTACCTTTCTTCTTTGTCTCACATTTGATAACTTCCCTGTATAGTCTATAACCAACAAATGGATTCCCATCATACCTAACATCACATTAAGAATTAATCAAACATTTGATCATCAGACTTCATAATTAGAGAAATACAGATAACCTGGATAAATTACCAAAAAGAAATTCCATTTCCATCTCCTCCAAATCTATCTTTCTGGAAACTGGACATTTGAGTTTTATCTTTCAAGCAGTCGCTGATATAAGATATTGTATCATCTTGCTGAAAAAAGACAATTGAAGTGAGAAGATACTTAGACAAGAATTTGATGAAGAAAGGAAAAAAAACAGAAGGGCAGAAAATAAAGTATAAAACAAAACTTTTTAATGGGAAAAGATGTTATAAAACACAATAAGATTGTTTAGACATAATGCAGTCTCTAAATGCTTACCCAAATTCATTCAACAAGGAACATGAAAAAAATAAAACTAGATCATAATAATCAGAAAGGCCTGAAGCATGGTGGTAACAAGAATGAAATGTCGTAAAGTATGCAATGAAAATGAACAATACATCAGCTCGAATTTCACAAAGAGCTTTCAGAAGCTGCAAGCGCTGAATTGGATCTAGTTTCTTGTAGTTTGATATCTCCTCTCTGTTAAAAAAAAAAGGAATGAAAATAGAATTATTAAATTTAAAATGTATATAAATATGTCATACAAGTAATAAGAAAACTTTATATTATAACTATAAGTCTATAAACTACCCTTTAAAAGCCTTTACTGGAATCTCCCCTTCGGCGACCTGCAACAAATACACATATGCTTATTCTAAATGCTATCACAAGTGAAATATGAAGAGTAAACGATCGAAATAGTAACTTACCCACGGCCACCATGCCACGAGCTTCTTACAAAGAACAGTCACCCATGTCCATGGATCAGAACGATTTAACACTTTATTAACAGGTGGTATGCCCTGATAACGTAATCAGCACATTAGTAGTAACAAAGGGCTATATAAACCCACAAATCTTGTGTAAAGCAACGAGAGATGGGTTTTACTCTTAAGTTATAACTATGCATTTAATAACTACAACAAAGCAAACTTATGCGGTTTTTATTAGTGTTGATATAACTTAAATTAAACACAATTCTAGAAAAATAAACCATCAAAGGTTGGCCAAGCGATCAAAGAAAGCTTTGACAATCCAAGAGGTTGTGCGCTCAATCCAAAGTAGCCACCTACTTAAGAATAATTTCTTAGGAGTTTCCAGTGTTTTAAATGGCTAAAAGCGACCTCGAAGCTTTTACTCTTAAAGAGGCAAGATAGAGTTTTACACGGCTAAAAGCAACCTCAAAGCTTTTACCCTTAAAGAGGCAAGATAATGTTTTAAATGGCTAAAAGCGACCTCAAAGCTTTTACTCTTAAATAGGCAAGATAAGTCTCGAGGCAGTATGAGGCCTAAGCCTCAATTTTAATTTAAAACATAAAACTTCTAAATTGATGTAAACATGTATGATAGAACATAATACTTTACGTATAAAAACAGAAACAATCACACCAATACTTATAGAATTGAGTTTTTTAGGATTAACAAATGATTTCATTGATGAACGAAACATAAGTGAATTCTCCAAACACCTATAGTGAATACAACATAAAATCATGAACCTCACCATGTTATCATTGAAGCGTAAGGCTCTCTTGTGTAAGGCATGAGCCTCTTATGATCTAACAAAGGTGTAAGACTCGAGACTAAAAGCTAGAGTCGTGCCTTGAGGCACGTAAGCTTCAATAGCCTTTTAAAATACTAGAAGTTTCCTTAACCTCCAAATGTTGTCAATTCAGACGACTATGTCCCGTGAAATTAGTCGAGATGAATACACTCATGAACATCAAATAAAAATATACATGAGGAGATCAACAATCTAACAATACCAATCAATAGAAAAAAAAAATAATGGGTACAAAACACTCTATCCCAAATTCACATTTTAATAACTGAAAAATCAGAGTCACTCAAGTGTCGATGAACATTTGGTTTAACACCACGATACACACAAGGTGCTCGCACATGTCCCAAGGCAAAAACACACAAGACAACAAGTGATTTTAAGCTAACTCATGCCTTAAAAACCTTGGACATCCAATGGAGCATAACTAATAGAAGTCAAACCTCAACCAACGAGACCATCCCTATGGGATATCCAATATTAGCAATAAACCAAACTCCAGGGCAACAAACACGAGGGATGATGAAGATGAATGCATGATGTTCATATAATGTGACCAAATAAACACATGAATAATGCAGTAAAATGAGATAATAATAGTTTGAGTCCAATGGCCACACAAAAAAACACACACAGACAGTCATTGGGTACTATAATTCATAATCAATGCATGGAAACATATGGAAACGAAAATGCTCCAACCTTCAAAAGTACAATGTGGAGTTCAGCCAATGAACTTTCAGGCTTAATTAATCCCTTTTCGATATCTTCCGCTGATATCCTCAAGCTTTTCCCAATCAAAGGCTCGAAAACCTTCATAGCAAAAAAAAAAAAAAAAAACAAGAACGATAATCGTATTCAGTTCATCACACACGCAGACAAAAGATGAAATTTCAATGCATTGCCATATAAGCGAGAAAACAAACTCACATTCAAGAAATTCAAAACCGAAGCCAACTCCCACCGACCTCGTAACTTCGAAACCTCTGCCTCAAAATCAACCGCCATTTCTGAATCATCGACATTAACCTCCTTCGCCGGCCGATTTCCGACGACCTCCGTTTCCGCCGGCGATCGACACGACGGAAGCGCATCAGCCATGATAGAGATTCTTAGAAAGTTTAACTGATCCAAACAAAAAAAAAATAGGATTTCGGATGCCGCTAGAAAATTTTAGTAATTTTTTGGGGAACTTTTCCCGCCAAAAAAATTACCGTCAGGACAGTTTGTTTTTATCGGGAAAGTGATGCCGAACGAATGATTGACAGCGAAGTTGACGGCGGAACAAAAATATTTACCCAGATCTACCCGTATTCTTTTTTGCCCTTGTCCCAGTTTCTTGTGCGTTTTTACCAGGTAGTTTCCAATTAGGTTACAAAAAATTTCAAGAATTACTATTTCATATATATACTTCGAATAGATATATTAATTTTGTTTCTGACCAAAAAAAAAAATATATATATATATATATATTTATTCTTTTTTAAGATTTTTTTCTTTCAAAAACCACATTAAACAAGCAAAAAAACATACAAAAGACCACCACTTAGGTAAATTTAAGTAGCAAGGGGCCGAACCCTCGCGATGCTAATCAACAATATATTCATAGGGGTCCCTAAAACGTGAAGCTAGTGGGTGATGGATTAGGAACAATGTCAATGACAGGTGCCACATAGAGCAGCACATGGCTACATACCAAAGACAACTTCCACGAGAGACTACAGATCCCCACAGGCTCCTACTTGTGGTGAGACGTGGATTCTGACATTCAGTGAGGGCCATAAATTCAACCACATTCCTAAACAGGCACCTTGGGCTAATAGTAATACCTTGATAAGAACCGTGAGCCTAGTGGACCGACCATCTACAATAATCCTGCAATGAGAGACCATCAATCTCATGTTGAGAATGTGTAAACCATAAATCATGCATGTCCATTTACTAGTATCCTCTATTTGGTCGTTATGACTTGATTGCGTTCAAACGAGTTATCATGTCATGTATCAAACAAACAACAAGTTTAAAGCTTGGACATATGAACCACGTGCAATAGCGAATATTTCAATTAAACATATAGACAATAGTTCAAACATATCCACGCATAAACACAATTACACATGATTCCCTAAACATTATACGTACTTACATCGCATGTTGTATGATATCAGTTAAATAATACAAGCATCAAACAATACAAACATGTCAAATCATGCATGCAAGTAATTACATTCAACCAGTACATGAATTAACCACATGCCTCGAGTAATGAAGTAAATGGTTCCTTACCTTGGTTGAACTTTACTAGTTGCACTCATTGTAAACAACATAATCCTAGTAGCTAATCGATTCTCCATAAATCAAACAACTAATCCAAGCCATGTACAGAGCAAAACAGTCAGACTAGTACCTTGTACCATAAAAATGGAATCGAGATGTCGAAATTACTAAGGAATGAATAATCTAAAAAATGTGTTATTCAACGTACCACGATGACTACATGCACCACGAGACCACCACGAACAACTCTGTCAACCTAATCTCACAAGAAATTCGATCACAATTACTAATGGTTCATTTGGGGTTAATAGGGCAAAATTAGGCGATGTGGCAACTAATTGTGTCGCGTGGTTAGAGGTCAAAAGTGGGTCAAAGAAAGGGAAGAAAGTTGTCAATCAAGCAGGTAAAAGGAAAATGGGTAGCGTGTGTTAGTTTTGGTCAAGGATAAAAAAGAACAAGAAAATGAAAGAGGATCGACCATTAAAAGAAGGAAACACATGCAACTAATGACGTCTTCAGCAAGCGATGGCTCCACCCCTTAAGCGACGACGAACAAAGACTCGATGCTAGCTTCAACGACCAAATTGCAGGCCTGCAACAGCTCAAGCATAGTAGGTAGAGACTCCCGGTGGCGGACGCACCTACTGTGACGGTAAGCACAAACACGACATTTCATGTGAGGCCTATCGAGGACACTGGATAACTGCCCAACTTCAACGTTAGTAAACCCTATCACGACAACTACTCGACATAAGATGAATAGTCAGTAAATAAAGGGACTTGGGTGGTGCACACTTCAAGATTATAAGCCATAGGGGTTCTCAGCCTAGGCTATCAAGACAGTAACCTGCAATACCCCCGACTACAACCAATATCACCATAATGACCTCTAAGTTGCCAAAAATCGAAAATACCCGTGGTCAAACGCTCTTATTTCTTTTATTAACCTTAAATATTAAGGGTTATTGCATACTTTGTTAAGCACATTTTTAAAACACATAATTAATTATGAAATGACCATTAATTTAAAATGATGAAACATGTTTTAAATCATGAAACATATATTTTAAAATATTATACTAGGTGAATGAGTAAGAAGACAATAAATTATAGGTACTAAAATATAAAAAATAAAATATGTAGGCAGAAATGTATATATATGGTTTTTTTTTTTTTAAGTTAAACATTTGTCAACAACACAAATAAATAAAATGATTGACAAGTGACAAATTGTCTTTGTGCTTAAAATATATATATATATATAAAAAAAAAAGGAAATGGACGAGTATGCCAATGGCTCCTTATAACCTCGTTTATTTTGAGTGTTTATGAAAATTTTATAAACGAGCTTTTATAATCACTCTTTAAAAATCTTATACAAACGAGCTATTATTTCAATTTATTCTTTATAATCACTCAAAATAACTCCTCATTTCTAAACACTCAAAATAAACACTCCACAATTTTACAAACAAACACTCCCTTAGAACAAAGTCCTCCATATGATTCTCTCTCTCAACTCAGAGTTATATAAACATAAACATTTTTTTCAAAGTTAATACACACTTTGCCAATTCTCTAAATATAGTATGGACTTGCATGCTTTGAAATCAAATACACACCCCACCACAAAAGTTAATCATTTTAAATGTTACCTGTTTTTTATTCTTGGTCACATGTCTACATCTTGCTAAAATTTAGAGCGTAACTTCTACCTACTTGGATTACTTGTAAGTTTTTTAGCAATCGATATATAATTTCACACACACCTTATATAAAATCATCAATATTTCTATTTGTATCACTTACAATTTGTCATTTTTTGTCAATATTTAAATGTCAGGAAAACTCATAAAAAATTAATTCATAAATCGATGATCATTATGAATTGAATTAATTATCTCTTAGCTTCCAATATCCTCTTGACCACTAGGTCACTTCACGAGCGTTATAAATTACCAAATTCATTATAAATAAGATATCATATAAACAATTCATTATAAATAAGATATCATATATGTCTTTTTATTATATATTTTTTGCAGGTAATAAGAGTTATTTTCGATTTTTCAGTAAATAAAATCATATAATCATTTTTTTTATTTACTTATTTTTTAAAATTACAACGATTGGAGACGTATATTGACGGGGTCTTTGTTTTTAAAACTAAACCTATTATAAATATGATTGATTTAAATTTTAATATCTATCATCTGTCTATATTTTTAATTAATATCATTGGTCAATATTTTTAAAAATGAAAAAACAAAACGGTTAATTTTCAACATCCTTTTGTGACAGCTTTGAGTTAAAAAAAAAAAAAAAAAAAAAAAAACAAAAACAGTGAGAGAGAGAAAGTTTGATCTAATGCATTTATTATTATTATTATTTTAGATAGATATTCACAGTATATCCAGTTAATCACGCGTGTCCCTAGGCTAGTCACTCGGGAGATATATTAAAGGAATTGAGACTACAAAGGAACATACCTCTAGAGCCTAAGCGTTCAACCAACAACGTCACCTCTTGGAGACAGTGCATTTATTATTCTTCCTCTTATTATTTTTATTTTTATTTTTATTTTATTTTTGAGATTATAATGCATTTCTTATTATTAATTTCAACTCTGACCCACCATTTTATTTGGGCGGTATAGTTTCTTCTTCTTGTTCATTGTATCTGTGAAGATATATTTGTAAATAATAACAAAGTCAGCTTTGATTAATAAATGAAATAAAAAAAGTAATTTAATTTATGTTTGAATTAGTATTTTATTTTTATTTTGCATCATACTTTGAAAAGTACGTTGGCTTTTCTATATCCTTTTATGTTGGTTTGCCATTTGTAAAGAAATATGTGTTTTTAGCTACGTTATGTATATATGTATATATATAATATAATATTTATCATTTTTAGCTTGAATTTTAAGAAATAAATAACAAAGCTAATAAATTTATGGGTAAATTATAAATTTAGTGTATATGATTTCACGAAAGTTAGACTTTAGTTCCTATAGTTTTAAAATCTAGACTTTAGTCCCTACGGCTTGGAGAAATGTAGAATTCAATCCTTATGGTTTGGAGAAATATAGAAGTTAGTCCCTATGATTTGATAAAACCTAAAATATAGTCCGTGTTATTCGTAAATCGTAGGCGAATTAAGTATGTAAATGTGATGTATATGAATAATGTATTATTTTCTAATTAATTACTTATCTCACATTCTCATCATTAAACACAAAAAACAACTAACTTCTATATATTTTATTCACCAAAAATTACAAACGACAGACTATTTTTTAGATTTTATCAAACTTTATGGACTAAATTATAATTTTTCAAACTAAAGAGACTAAATTGTAGTTTTTTTTCCATACCATAAGCGCTAAAGTCTAAATTTTTAAACCATAAAGATTAAACTCTAACTTTTATGAAACGATTGAGACTAAATTTATAATTTACCATAAAAACTATTATTATCAAGTCAAATTGGATTAAAAGCGTAACTTTTAATTAATTATATAAAATATCTATATTTTCTCCAAAACAAATAATATAATTAAACTCAGACCCCGAAAGAGTTGATGAACCGTAATCTAGTTCAATATCACCACACAAGTTTGATCTTTAAAATCGACATTTGACTCTCATTAAAACCACATAAATGTATATTTGATTAATATTAGTTTTCTTTTATTTATATGAGAACAACAATGTTCTATGCGTAAAGTTTGTGATCTCCACCCCTAATTTGTACCGAAAAAAACATACATACAGACATACATACATACATACATATATATATATGTGTGTGTGTGTTTTTTAAAGAGACCCAAATGATTTTAACCTAAATATATACAATACCATAATTTGTTTAATTATTATTATTAGTTTTTTAAAGAAAATACGGTACCATTAAAATAGTTAGCATACATCTTTAGTAGTCTAATTTTCCAATTTTGTTTTCTTGTTGAAACTACTTAAAGATGTACAATAACCACATTCCATGTCTTGCTTTCTAAATCTTCGAATATAGTAAAAACGCGTTAACCAACGAGGAACCCAATCTAGAACAAAATTTAATTTCAAAATTCAGTTAACAAACCTAAAATACCCCCTGCTTATGTTTTACCAGCCTTCAATTTCCCAGCACACTAAGGGCAAAATTGGAAAATGAAATATAATATCTAATGGCTAATATTTTAGCATAAAGGCGTAAGATTCCGTAACATGAAACAAATCTATAAATATTTCCCATTGAAAAAAAGTAACCAATGACAGTTTCTGAACCATCAATACTATTTTTCGATTGAAAAAGAATAAGGTGATTGGATCTCGGATTTAAGTTCCTACATTCATTCAGATTTATTATAATAATTTTTTTTTTCTTCCTTTTTCAGTGGTCTTTTCGTTTTCCGGAGCCAAAGTGAGCGGTGAGCAGAACTCACATATACAAGATTTATAATTAGAAGGTTGTTTGAATTCCCAGCATCAAATATAATTTAATTAAAAAAAAAAACTTATTCATAAGCATTGATCTTACTTCAATCATAATTAGAATTTGTTTGGCCATCGTTAATAAAAGAAGAAATAAGGAGGACGATTGTCTCGACCATTGAAAATCATTTGTTCCATAATTGCTTTTCTTCCCAACTATAATTTATTCTCCTCCTAACCATTTTTTATTCTCTTATAATCATAACTATTTATTGCTCACATCATACTCATTATTTTATTTTCTCGTAATCATTCACTCCATCCCAAACACAACTAATCATTCTATCCATAATTATTCTCT
>JBBMEG010000018.1:2453769-2470350 GCA_037832605.1 Cyclanthera cordifolia
GCAGGTGATACAGATGGCAGGAGAAGTACTACCGGGTATGTTTTTACTTTTGGTAATACTGCGATTAGCTGGGTATCGAAATTACAGAAAATAGTAGCTCTTTCTACTACAGAAGCTGAGTATGTTGCAGTTACTGAGGCAAGTAAAGAAATGATATGACTTCAGTCTTTTTTGAATGAACTTGGCTTGAAATTGGGTAAAGGGACTTTGCATTGTGACAGTCAGAGTGCTATTCATTTAGCAAAAAATCCAGTGTTTCATTCGAGAACGAAACACATACATGTGAGATACCATTTTATCAGATCAGCTTTGGAAGATGGATTGCTAGTGCTTGAAAAAATTGCAGGAAGTCAGAATCCGGCTGATATGTTTACCAAGACCGTTCCTGTTGATAAACTGAAGTTATGTACAACTTCAGTTGGACTTCTTCATGAGTAGAGAGGAGTCGCTACCTTTGCAGAGGAGACGTGTTGCTTGTTATGTCTCCAAGTGGAAGATTGTTGAGTTATGGAGCCAAAAATAAATAGTGGGAAGTTTTTTTTTATTAAAAAAAAAAAAACTGTAATTGTGTGAGTGTGTGCAACTGACGAAAAAAAAAAAAAAGAAAAAAAGAGAGTTTTATTTTGGCAGTAGCTTTTGAACTAAATAGAGAGAAAAAAAAACAGAGAGAAAAAACAGAGAGCTTTTGGTGAGGAAGCTTTTGGGGTTTGTTTTTCTTTCTTTGTTATTTTGGCAAGAGAGTGTTTTCTCCATTGAAGAGTGTTGTAAACTCTTGTATTCTCCCAACGACTTTTAGTGGAATCTGCAATTGGTAGCAAAAAGCTGGACGTAGCCATTTTTTGGTGAACCAGGATAAATCGGGTGTCAATTTCTCTTCCCTAAATTTATATTATCGTTCTTGATGCTTATGAATTAGATTACTTTATCTATTTTAAAGCACGTCGTTTCAAAATTGTTGATTCCGTAATTTTGATTTGGACATGAGTTGATCTTGGAAAAGGCTGGAATATATTTTTTCTAAGTTACTGAAATTTAGATTTATATATATTGTTGGTACTGTAACCTTATTAGCCTTTCATCTCTTTAGGGTTGCAGTTGGTCCTCTAAGGGATTGCCAACGTTGCCCTACCTCTATATAGCTAAATGTAGACTTGATGAAGGATCAACACCAATCCAAAAAGTATTGATGGCACCGCTCGATTCTTAAAGGATTGAGCATCGGTCTCGTGAAGTATTGCGGCGCGTTTCGGGCCCAGTCCACGTTGTTGAGGAACGAGGTTGCTCTTTTATTGGTTTCACACTTTATATCTCACTCTGGTCGTAATTTTTCTCATTATTTGTTGCACTTAGTCAATGTCTTTATTGCTCAAAATTCTATTTATAATAGTTGTTCATGCTCTTAAGTACTACTTTGTTAATTGACAATATTATACTTGAAAAGTTATGGCGAGTATTTTTATATTACCTATTCTCTACAAGAGTCAATCTTTACTAATTGTGACAAGTTAATTTTACTTTAATTCTATACATAAATTTGTTCAAAGTTTTCATGTAGGAAGGTCAATAGAGTTTTGATGTCGAGAATGGGTTGGATTTTTCTCTTGCTTGATGCAGGATTTCCAAATTGATTTTCTCTAATTGATTTTTATTCTTTAAATTATGTGATTGAATGTGTTTGGATGACTAAAAAATTGAAGAATCATCTTGATTATCGTGTCAATATAAACACCTAACCTCTTTATTTAAAGCTTTGCCAAGAAGAAACTCATCTTGAAACTGCAAGGGATCATCCTAAAGGGTTCATCCATTTAGAGGGATCATTATGTAGGTTTCATCAGCAAATTTTGAATTTAATTTTTAGTTGAGATATAAACTTTATTATATTACATTTTTATCATTGATTTAAAATATTGTATATACTAATAATTATTTAATGGGATAAAATAATATATTAAATATATTACTTGAATTAACATTTATTAGATAAATATCAACTAAATGAAAATAAACTAATACATGGCATGTGTTAGGATTTTCAAAATTCCCTCTAACGAGGAAGACATGATTTCAGTCCCCCCAAGAGGAAGGAAGAGCCTGTGCATAACTAAAAATATGGCTTCTAACTTAAAATTCCAAGTGTTAGTGATCAGCCTGTGCATAACTTTTTTTACTATATATATATATATATATATATATATATATATATATAGCTATAAGCAGTAAGCATTCTAGCATAATCTTCTAAACTGCATAACTTAGGGTCTAACAATTTTCTCTCTCTAACCTCCTTCCAATAGGGGATATACATCTCTTTCTATATAGACCGTAGAGCGATGTCATCTAGATAATGAACCGCTAACTATGATTGTAAGCAAACTTCATCAAATACAACAACTATCACGTGCTCCATCAACATATCATCATAGTGAAGTTAGCTTTTAGTCATTATTTTAGTGACTTTTTTCGTAGGCTAAAAAGAAACATAAATATTTTCACGAGTTTAGCATTACTACAACACTTTTTTTCTTGGATGAAAGAAACTTCACACAAAATTTTGACGGATAAAATAATTGAAAGACATAAATAAACTTTTGTTTTTTATTGATTTCAATATATATACTTAGAGGGTATTTGTTACGAGAGTATCTGCTAAATATTCTTAAGAAAATTACATCCAAACGATATTTCGATTGTAATCATTACTATTAGATACACAAAATAAATTCTCAATCTGAATACTAATTTTAAATACTTTTAAAAACTAGACTCAAACAAACTTTTGATTTTAATTATTATTTCTAAATATTCAAAAAAATTTTAATTCTAAATACTAATTCTAAATATTTTTAAAAATTACATAACAATAAATTTTTAATCCTTATAAATACTAATTTTAAATATTTTTAAAAACTAAGTTTTTAAATATTGTTTAGCACTTAAATAAATCTTCAACAACGCCATGTAAGATTTCGACTCAATCTCACAGCCCTATCCAAGTGCCAATGGCGCCGCCGCTTCCTTCTCTGCCGCTGCCGGAAAATGCCTCGATCATCAGTTGTCGCAGTTAGTCTCTGCAGAAATCGGCAAGAAAATACAAAATGAAATCAACGAACTGTACTGGAAATCATTGAACATGGCAACGGACTTCACATTTAATACCAGTTTCTCTTTCTGTCCATATCGCAGAATCCGAAGTTTCAACAGTATCGGAGGTTAGGTATTTGAGCCTTTGATTTGTTGCTGTGTAAAGTGATTCCAATATAGTTTCGTTCTTTTGCGGTTCTACTTTTTCTTTATTGACGTTTGTCGAAATTTGTGCTATTGTGTTTTTCCTTTTTCTTACTTACCTTTAACCTGTTTGCGTTTCCTTGTTCGATAAGAAATCCGCCATTCCCAAAGCTTTCTAATCTCGTGCCATATGTGCCCTACCATTTCTGCATCCAAGTTGCTTGTGAAAATGACCTAACTCAGATTTCCAATTTCTTCAGTTGTGATCGGTTTGTTTCGCGATGGATTCGTCCAATTTTGCGGCCGTTCGGGGATTTTTACTTGTTCTTTTGCTGCTTACTGCGGCGGTGAGTTCAGCGATTGGAATCGGAGTGAACTGGGGAACTCAATCTACTCATCTGTTGCCGCCGGCGACGGTGGTGGAGTTGCTGAGGAACAACGGAATTCAGAAGGTGAAACTATTTGACGCGGATCCTGTAGTTCTAAATGCTCTAAGCAAGTCTGGGATTGAAGTTATGGTGGGAATTCCAAACGATATGCTGTATAGCTTGGCTAACAGCATCCAATCTGCTGAAAACTGGGTTTCCAAGAACTTGTCCTCTTATATTTCATCAGGCAGTGTGGATATAAGGTAGAAACACTATCAATTAATTAACTATTTCCCTTTTTCTCATCTTGATTTGATTCAATTCAACCACTGGCTGATCTGTTTGTCTGATTGTTCTTTTGCTTCAAATCTGCTTCTGTTGTTGCCTATTTCTATTGATTTTGCTGCAAGAAATTACAACCTACAACCATTTCGTTTATTATTTACATGCTCTATTCATTATAGGCTTGAATTCGTAGCTTAACTGTTGGAACTTAAACAAGTATTTAAATATTAAGATTTTTTTTTTTTTTTTATTGAACTTATTCTTTTTCATTTTATCTTTACTAAAGAAAAGAGAGCCTATTTTTGGCTGAAACAATCCATTCTTAGACAAATTTCTGAAACATAACTATTTTTCTTAGTTTTTAAAACTTGACTTGGTTTTTTAAAACATAGATAAAAACTAGATTACAAAAAAATAAATTCCAAGCTGTTTGGATGTAGAGTTGTTAGTTTATTATTTTTGAGTAATTATAAATAAGATATTATTTTGAGAGATTAAAATTTTGAGTTATATTAATAACTTGTATTAGTATTATTATTTGTAGATTTGTTGCCGTTGATATATCGTTTAGATAATAATTTTTGTAAAGAGATTACATACAATAACTCGTTTTGATATTTTAAAAAATAAGTAATTATTTCGAAGGATTAAAAATGAATGATTAAAAATAAACAATTAGAAATAATTATTTTGAGTTATTAAAAATAAGTGATTAAAAATATGTTCATAATAGTTCGTTTGAATGTAATTGTTTGTAGACGAGAGATAAAAAATTATTTGTAATAACTCGTTATAACGCAAAACAAACACTCAAGTAAAATTGTATTTGTAGATTTTTTTTTTTTTAACTAAACCAAAATCAAAAAGGACTAATTTCTTTGAAATTGAAATGGTCCGTAAAAATTATATAACAAATCAATGAAAGAAATCCACCTTAGATAAGCTTTTTTTTAAAAAAACAAAAAATAAGAAGCGAAATTTTAATCAAACAGAAATGAGATTTTGTTCGTAGTGGGTTGTTATATGCGAGTTGTCTCATTCAGATGAAGGATTTTGACTTGATTTTATATGCTTTAAAAGGTATGTTGCAGTAGGAAATGAACCTTTCTTGAAAACCTTCAATGGAAGCTTTCTGGGAACTACTTTTCCTGCTCTTCAAAACGTCCAAGCCGCCATTGTTAAGGCTGGTTTGAGCAACAGAGTAAAAGTGACAGTGCCAATGAATGCTGATGTTTATCAGAGTCTCACAAATGTACCTTCTGGCGGCGACTTTCGTTCCGATATCTATGACCTTATGCTATCCATTGTCAAGTTCTTGAGTGACAGTGAATCCCCTTTTACTGTTAATATCTACCCCTTTATCAGTCTCTATGAAGATCCTAATTTCCCTACTGACTATGCCTTCTTTGATGGCTTCTCGCCTGCTTTGAACGATAATGGCCGAGTCTACGACAACGTTTTCACCGCAAACTACGACACCCTCGTTTCATCTTTGCAGAAAAATGGCTTCCCTAACATGTCCATAATTGTTGGAGAGATAGGATGGCCAACTGATGGTGACCTGAATGCAAATTTGCAGCTTGCCAAGCGGTTCAGCCAAGGCTTCCTGAAGCGGTTTGTTTCAGGACAGGGAACGCCAATGAGGCCTGGTCCTATCGACGCCTACTTGTTTAGTCTTATTGACGAAGATGCCAAGAGCATCCTGCCAGGAAATTTCGAGCGGCATTGGGGTCTGTTTTATTACGACGGTCGGCCGAAATACATGCTTCAATTGGCAAACAGCACTGGTGGTATAGTACCTGCATCAAATGTGAAGTATATGGCAAAGCAATGGTGTGTCCTGGCACCATCAGCCAGACTCGACGATCCGCAAATTGCTCCGAGCGTTAGCTACGCTTGCGAAAATGGAGATTGCACGAGCCTTGGCTACGGGACGTCGTGTGGATCACTGGACGCTCGGCAAAACATCTCTTATGCATTCAACAGCTACTACCAGATAAAGAATCAGCAGGCAAGTGCCTGTAAGTTTCCTCATCTTTCTGTTATTTCAACTCAAGATCCATCAGTTGGAAGTTGCAGGTTTATTGTGATGATTCAGCCTTATGAAGTTGCTGTGAATGAAAAATCAAAGGCTCTGAGGCATTCAGCTGGATTCTTCTTCTTGTTTCTCTGTTTTTTCATTCTAGCAGTTCTGTGATGAAAATTACAGAGATTCATCCATCTTTTTAGATTATAATATATGTTTTATGCAGGGTGGAATGAACTCTGAACAGTAACGAAATTGTATGTTAAAACAATAGTAACATAGAGAAGTAAATTGATAAAACTCCAAAATATGGCTTTTTAAGAACATATAATTACTTATGAATTCTTATATTTGTTAAAAAAAGAAACTTAGTAATCAAATGTATATTGGCTTTACAATTTTGGTAAGAACAGTTCTTTTTAGCAGTGTTTTTTTTTTTTAATCGAAACTCAAAACTTCACACCTCTATATAGGAACACAATCACACCCACGCATCTTACATAACCCTAACTCAAAAGACATGGTGAGATTTTATATCATCTCACTAGTGAGTTTCAAAATCAAAACTGCTACAAAAGGAGAGACCATAAACTTCTACCAATAGAACTTTTGTAACTTTCGATTAGGAGTGCGCATGGAGATTAGGTTGAGTTAGAAGAATTTTTTAGACCAATCTAAATTTTTGAGTTGATTAATCCGCCAACCCTCTCAACCTTACGTCTTAAAGTAATTCAAACCAACCTAAATCCTATATTTCAAGTCAGGTTAAGTTGAGTTGAATTCATGGGTTATATTTAATCTCATTTTCTCTTTCAAAACTCGTAAATATGTAAAAATAAAATGAATACAAAATGCATGATACTATATTTAAATCTAAATTATACATGTTCCTTACTAATATGTTAATAAAAATATATTATTAACTCATCTTAAACATAATATTATTCTTAGTTTGAGTTGAGTTGGATTGAACAAGTTAAATTTTGATCAATTCAAGAATCAACTCAACTTAAAGTCCAACCCAATCCTTACCGTTTTTTAGTAATTCAAGTTGTTCTAGTTGTCCTTTATTTTTGTATACCCTCACTTTTGTGATCTTAGGTGTTGAAACATATTTTTAATTGGTTTCTGTACTTTAGAAATATGACAAGTTATGCTATTATTTGAGATGTCATAACGCCTTTCTATTGAAATCGAGTACCTAAATACAGAAACTTCAAATTATTCACAGAATATCATTTGGAAACGAAAAAATAAAATAAACAAACAAATAAATAAAAATAAATTGAGCTCGCTACAATTAGAGGAAAGATTCAAATTTATGACTAAACTAATGCCTCTAAGCTAACTATCATTTAGATTTAAAGCTATATGGTTGGTGAGCACTCTCCTATTTTTTAATCCACAAGTATTCGGAGGTGCCTGGATGAATTATTATAGAAATGATTATTTTGAGCGATTAAAAATGAGAAATTATTTTAAGTAGTTTTGGAGAAAAAATTGTAATAATAACTTGTTTGAATGAAATTGTTTAAAGGATGATTATAAAAGCTCATTTACTCCATAAAAGCTCGAAACAAAGACCCCATACTACATTTGAGTTCTTCTAAAATCAACTCTAATGTTTATGAAACCCCTCATCAGTCAGGAAATGTTTCCCAATTCTAATTTCAAATAACTATGACAGACTATAAAAAGAAAGGGAAAAAAAAAATCGATTTGAAGGAATGTTTGTCAAAACAAACTTGAAAATACCACCACTTAAAAATTTTAACTAATTAACCATATGCAGATCAGAGATTCATTTTTTCCAAAGAAATAGGCAACAAAATGTAAATTCCAAAACCTTACTATCACGTTACTGATGAAATACTAAGGAGCAATCCTCTGTGGGTCGCGAGGGAACAACGATTTTTTGCAAATGCTGTTCAAACCACAGAAAAGCATCACAACACGCTCCAAACCTACTCCGAAACCACCATGAGGAGGAGCTCCATATCTGTAACAAAAGCATACATGTGAAGAAGAAGAAGAACCCCCATCAAAATGCTTACATCATACATAACCAAATTTCAATATTGAGAAAAGGGGAAAACCAACACAGATTTCAAAGAAGTCATGGTGAGAGAATGTACCGGAACGAATCATTGTAAGTTTCTATGGTTTTTACTTCGATTCCGCATGCTTGAGCACGTTCGGCCAGAAATTCTGGTACGTGAACGTGCTGAGCCCCAGAAATGATTTCTTCCCCTGCATGGACAACAAAGTTATAAGTTACATACCACGGAGCACACTGTGAGAAACCTTTGTTACACAACAGGAATACATACCCCAAATCCTAGCGATTAATTACTTATGCCAAAATCTAAGTGAATAATAACTAAGGAAAGAAAATAATATTTTTTATAGATCAAGGGCAAAAGCCAACTGAGACTAAGATGCGAGGCACACATATTCATAAAGAAGAGATAACATAATTGGAGAGGGAATATTTTTTTTTTTTTGGAAACCGGGTAATCGAAACTTCACTCTACTACACCCGAAGTATCCACGCGTCCCTAGGCCATGCACCGGTGGGTTTCAAGTTTGGAACCTTAAGGAGAACACATCTACAAAGCTCAAGCTTTCAATGTTTTAAAAGGCTATTGAGGCTTATTGATACAAATCCAACAACCACTTTATTGTATTCTAATGAAGGAGCAATGACAAGATTCAAGAAAAAGAATTTTCTAGAGGCTTATAAAATTCATAGCAGAATTTTGGAATATATTACATATTTTAGTCTTCTTTAGTTTCAAACTTTGTCAAACAAGCTCATAATTGCTAAAGACTTTTTAGATGGGTTTGTTAGGTATATTTTAAGCAAATCTAATCTTTTGTCTAGCCTTTAAAACTCTCAATTGATGTACAATTGACTTTTGGCTTCATAGGTCTTATTTTCCACGAAGTGCATTAAAGAGATTTTTTAGACCTTTTGTATTCCAAGCCATGCACGAAATTTTGGCCTTAAAAAGGACTTGTAATACCTCATTTTGGACATAAGATTGATATCAAAACTTGAGTTTTCTTGACCCCATTTGGTGTTGTCTTTTTTTTTCAATCTTGCTTTAGGTTTGAGTGTAAAATCAATTCATTGGATTAGTCTTGATCAAATTAATTCTGGAGTGAGTTGTCTTAGGATCTAAGAGTGTGACAATCATAGGTTCTAAGAGTGATCTAAGAGTTTCCACCATTCTAACTTAACTCTTGGTTGGAATCAAGTGTTGAGTTTTTCTATATTTGTGAGTTTTTACAATGATCCTACGAGGACCTTTAGCTTTGTAATACCAAGCAACGTTGGAGCTTATCATTTGGTATCAAAGCATTTGGTCAACATTCCTTGACCGACTCTAGAGGTGAAATATCTTTTTACTTTGTAACAATTTTCATTTCTTCTTTTTTCTCTTATATATCTAGCTTTTTTCCAAAAGCCAAGCTTTGAGTGATAGACAAAAGTGTGTCAAGTGAAAACTTAGGTGAGAAGTGCGAAAAAGTTTTTTTTTTTTTTGGTCAAGAAAACTCAAGTTTTGATATCAATCTTCTGGCTAAAATGAGATATTACAAGTCCTTTTTGGCCAAAATTCCGTGCATGGCTTGGAATACAAAAGGTATCGAAACCTCTTAAATGCACTTTGTGGAAAATAAGACCTATGAAGCTAAAAGTCAATTGTACATCAATTGAGAGGTTTAAATGCTAGACAAAAGATTAGATATGCTTTAAATACACCTAACAAACTCATCTAAAAAGTCTTTAGCAATTATGAGCAAAGTTTGAAATTAAAGAAAACTAAAATATGTAATATATTCCAAAATTCTACTATGAATTTTATAAGCCTCTAGAAAATTCTTTTACTTGAATCTTGTCATTGCTCCTTCCTTAGAATACAATAAGGAGGTTGTTGGATTCGTATCACTTATGCCTTAAGGCTTGCCTCAAGGCGAGGCTCTGACTTTTCGCCTCAAATCTTATGCCTTTGTTGGTTCATAAGAGACTTACGCCTTAATAGTAACGCCTTGAGGCTTAAAGTCTCTATGTCTCACAGAATAACTAGAAGAATGGTATTAAAAAAAAAAATTAATTCTTTTAAATATAAGAGTTTGAACCATATAATAATATGAATTATTATACTTTTACTACTTAGACTTGGTTCATGATCTCATTCTCAAGCATTGCCTTGGTCATTTATTTAGATTACATATTTTCTCTTACGAATTCTTAAGCAGATAATCATTTCAGAACCGTCAATTTAATTTTTTGATAATTTGTTGGCTTACTTCATTTCTCTTCTTCATTTGGAGTTCTTTGTTATATTCACTATAGGTGGTTAGAGAATTCACTTATGTCTTATTCATCAATGAAATTGTTTCTTTTTCCAAAAAAATTAAATCTTATTAGTGTTGGTGCAATGTTTTATGTACTTTCACGTAAGTATTATGTTTTACCGTACATGTTTACCCAAATTTAGAATTTTTATAATATTTTAAATTAAAATTGAGGCTTACGTCTCATACCGCCTCGAGTCTTACGCCTCGCCACTTATGGAGGAAAGCCTCAAGGTTGCCTTCAACTTTTCAAACTTTGCCTTCGACCACCGCGACGCCCCTTGGGGACTAAAAAAACTGTGTCGATGATAGTAAATATGAAGAACCATCCAAGGCTCCGGTTATTAATAGATTAGAGTTAGACCACAAAAACCTCAGCAGTCAATACTTTATACTTGCTATGGATGACCAAGCTTTCACTTTTTTTCTCAACGAAATTATGAAAATTGAAAGTTTGGTTCTTTACTTATTAATTTATTTTGAAAACATGGAATTAGAGCTTCGCAGGACTAACTAAATATATGAGGGCACTTGCGGCAATCTCAAGGCCCGTACCCGTACCCGAAAGGCAATAAGGAATTTTTCAATTAAGTTCACTCGTGGATTTCAAATCTAAGACCTTCAAGGCAGAAATACCTATGAGGTAGTGTTAGATTAGGGTATAATAAGTGTGTTAATATAAAGGCCAATGGGCTTCTATCTTAGAATTTAGGTTCACTATATAACATCCTTAGGTCTCTCATTGTAAGTGTGGTTGGCATTTATGCCTCCACCATCTTCTTCCTTCAATGAATGCTTATCTTACTCTTCAATGGCTACCTCTCCTCTATACTCTACACAATGAAACTTCAAGACTTGACCAATGATCCTCCAGAACAGAGTAATTACTCAACAAGAATCAAGCTGGCTGACAATAGTAGATAGAGCTGCCATGATTACTTTGAATAAGCTCGTATGCTTCAATTCCATAGTGTATAACTAATAACAGTTAACACATCGATTTAGAACAACAATTACAAAAATCAGAGAACAGAAAATAAGAAAGAGAACTCACCGTTCCAACTTGACATTGAATGCGGAAAATTCCTTGATTAGCTGGGGTTCGTATATCAAGGACTCTGAAGTTCAACCGCGTATCCTGATTAACACGTACTAGTTGCTCACCAGCCTGCGGAAAACAAATGAGTCTAATATCAAACATTTCTTAAAAATTTATTAGAACTTTCATACACGACTCCAAACAAAATACGAAGAAGTTTACATCAAAATAAATTAATTAAAAGTGTACCTGCAACGCTTTCTCAATATCAGCTTCGCTACGAGCAGCATCCTCAATATTTATAGGCAGAGTCGGCATTGCCTTACTAATGCAGTGTACTTTCCTAACTTGAATCTCCACCGGCTGTGTAGCTCCTTTAATGGCAACGTTAGGCACAGATACGACTCCTTCCACATCGACAATAGACTCACGGCTTAATCCAACGACATACTTCACCATCTGGCGACTGACGAACTCGGGCTGCTCCGACACAACGCATTGCACAGTGAACCCCTTTTCTCTCACCACAAGAAATGTCATCTTCTTCGCAACAGCACGGATTGTCAGAATTCTTCCCCGCAGAAGCACGGACTTATCTTTAAGCTCCGTTGCCAAAGCGCCGACAGGAATCCAGTTCTCGATATTCTTAGACTCCTTGGATTGAAAGTCGGATAGTGGAACGTCGCCATAGTTAGCGGAGAGTGGATCGTCCTCGACGTTGAGAGACGAAATGGCGGATTCGGCGGCTGCTTCCTGGCGACGGCGCCGCTTTTCCTGCTTGGCAGCCTCCTTCTTGGCGGCCTTCTTGCTGATGGCTTATGAATAATCTTCGCCTGCGGCGGAGGGCGGGTCGTCGATTGCAACTTCGGATGGAGCGGACATTGTTGCTGACTAACCAAAAGCGACTAGGGTTTTTTTTAATTACCGTTTATTTTCGCTCTGTTTTTGTAAGTCTTTGGTTTTTGAAAATTGGTTCCAAGCGAATATCGAATAAAGAACAAAACTATTTGTTTGGTTTTTTAATTCATTCGAATCCATTTTCGATTTTGATTTCAATATAAAATTTTGTTATTTCTCAAAAAAAAGTTCTCATTTTTTTTTTTTTTTTAGAATTTGATTTTTAATTTTATTCTACACTTTTATTTTACTAATAAAAAATAACATTTTTCATAATAATCAAAATATTTACAATACTTTTACTTCGTCTTTCCTATTTAAATTGTTCTTCGATCAAATTGGCATTTCCTTATTACTTTATATTTGGTTCAATTCGATTGTTTATTGGTTCTTCCGTCTAGAATCGAAACTAAACTAATATATATCAGTTTTCTAAAATATCAAGCCGATTGTTCAAATATTGTTCTAAGAAGCATAACCGATTCATTATATTTGTTTGATTCCATTATGTTTCCGATTTTTTCTTTCACTGCTAATTTCAAGTTAGACTAAATTATCAAACATATCCTAAATTTTGGCTTATATGTCAACATTGTTCTTCAATTTTGGAAAGTTTTACAAATGTCCATGAACTTTGTAAAATATTTCATAAATATTTCTATCGTGAAATTTAAATGGAAAAAGTTAAAGTTTGGTTTAAAAATTGTCCTTCAAAAGTTTCAAAAATACTATGGACTATAAAAACTTAGATAAATTATTCGTATTGTTAATCTTTTTATAAAAATGTTAACATTTTTGTTTCAAATACCTAACATATTTAATTGTGATTTTTTTTTTAATCTTTGTGCTTTTTACATATGATTTGTTTTTATGCATTAGTATTAGTTGTTTAATTAATTGAATGGTAAATTTGATGTTGAAATTAATTTTTGTAAGATATTTCTCTTACGATTGTTGTTAATCATTTATTTATCATCTTACCGTTGTTTTTCAATATATATAAATTAGGGTGTACATGAAGTTGGGTTAAGGAGATTTCTTTTCATATGGCTAGAAAAGTCTTTTTTATTTGATTCCAATTCCTTCCCTATTCGAGAACAGTAACAAATAGTCATTCCTGGTGGATTTGCTCTCAAATCATTTTTTTTTTACCAATCCACAGTTTTTAGTTGGTGAATCTATTAACCCAACTAACCCAATGCGTTTGGTATTAAATTTGGTTAGGTTAGTGCGGGTTGTCGAGTTATATGAACACTCGTAATAAAATGTCATTGAATGTTATCTTAAACTAATTAATGCTTTTCAACTAGTTGTTTAGTTAGTTGTAGCGTGTTTTAAATGTTATACTAACGATTGATTATAAGAAATTAAATGTTTAAATAAATCACCATGTTACAAATAAACTCTAAATTTAGCTTTAATCTTGATGTAATTTTTTTTCTTTTTTGGTTAAATGACAAATTGAAGCTAGCCCTCGGACCAAGCACAGTTACAACTCCTACCGATTAAGCATTCACAACGATCTCAAACCCAAGACGATTGAGAAATCATGTTCAAAATGCCTCACGCCTCAATTGTTGGGTCACCCTGTTAGGACAATCTTCATGTAATGTTAAACAAAAAACTTAATTTGAAAGTAGTCATTAAAAGATTTTCATTCGCCTCTATAGTTTGACCTGAAATTCAAACATTTAAAAAGCTAAATTGTTTACTAATTCAAAATTTAAAAAGTGAATAAATACCTCTGTGTACCTGATTTATATTTTCAAACTCGTTCTAACTGTTGTTGAATTTAAAAAAAAACACACATGTCCCAACAACTTTTTATCATGTTTTAAGCTCGTAAGGATTTTTTCATCCCACACACTTTTCAGTTCTATGTCGCGGATTCACTGCCCCACCATAGGTGGGTCCTCGCGGACGTGGTGAAAATGAACATCTCTAATGGTAGTGGTATTTCTGAAATATTTTATAAAGTTCAATGGTATTTTAGGGTTGGTAGAAACAAAAGACGGATTGGTCGATGGGCAGGGCCTAATTTTACTGCAACAACGAACAACTTTATCAACGATTCAATTCAGAAACAAACGTTAAAATTACGCCAGACGGAAACATGCGACAAATTTGAAAAGCAGTAGTAGAAATTACAATAGATTAAAGGGAACTTAAACAGAGGAAGAGGAAGGAAGATGGAAGAAGAAAGAGAATTTTCAACTCTGATCAACTTAGAAATTTGTGCTTTTTTTTTTAACTGACACAAATTTGAGTTCAACAAATCCTTCCACCAAACATGATTTTGAAGGTTAAGTTAATTCGTGTTAACCTAACCCCTCCCCAAACGTGCCCTTAGCATTTCAAGTTATTAATAAGATATTCCAAATTAAATTTTATAACTCATTTTCAAACAACTACATCTTAATGAACTATTATAACCGCTCATTTTTCTTTTGAAACAAACAAATAAATAACCACTCATTTTTAATCACTTACTTTTAACTACTTAAAATAAGCACTAATTTATAATCACTAATTTTGAATCATAACAAGTTATTATTATAAGCACTAAACCACTCTACAAATAACCACATCCAAATAAGTTATTATGAAAATCCAAATGGTATGTTTGTGCCACCAAGAACAAATGACGAGACTTAAAATGTGGATAATTCCCAGTGGGTCACCAATCATTTACTCTATAATCACATTTTTTTCAAAATCACAAATTGATTCTTCTCATTTATACTTTTTATTCTTTGCATAACAAATTTATATTATCCGCATATCTATTTGTCACTAATACCCTACTCATTATTTTCTTTTCCTCGTTATCTTTCACTTCACCATAAACACGAATACTCATTCTTTTCATAATCACTATTTTCATCCGAACACAAATAATCATTATCCTCACGATCGATCCCTTTTATATTATCTCTTAATTCTCATTTCCTATGTTAATTATCATATATTATCCTTGTCCCAAGCACACTCACATTTATAATCACTCAAAATAATCTCTCACTTATAATCGCTTACAATAATCACTCACAATAATCACTCTACATCTCGCATCCAAACACCTTCCAAGTGTTTCTTTTATATACAACAAAAAACACTTGGAAGGATACAACAAAAAATTTATTTTCTTTTCCCGAAATGGGGATTCGAGAATTGAAAATACTCTAGTGACCTTTTAAAAAATTATAACATTTGGACGTGCGTTCCACGTATAATACATTTTAATAAAAGATAAGCTATTGTTTTTATAGTGTTATTTTTATATTTGTACATTTTAATAAAAGATAAGTTATTATTTTTGCAAGTATATGAATTAATACTATTCTTAGATTCCACTATTAAATTTCATTATTGTTATTAATCTCTTTTGTGTTTATATAAATATATTATTGATTTATATACCTTCAATAAATATATTATAAGATAAAAAATATGCAATGAATATAAACAAGGGAAGTTTATATCCATAGCCATCTAGAGAATAAAATTTACATTCCTGCCAAAAATACAATTTTATTGCAAACATATTCATAACGCATTTAAAAAAACATAAAAGTACATTAATACCTTTAATAACTATCATTCACAAATACCTCCAACCTTCCATGTCAACCACGATCTTCAACGTCACCGCCGTCGAACTCTACCTCACTCTTCACAGTCGTTGTCGAACTCGCCGTTGACCGCCGCCATTGACGGTCGCCGTCGAACGTGTGTCGTTCACCTCCGTCGCCGAACGTGTGTCGTTCACAGCCGTCGCCTCCGAACGGGCTCTTCTCCGCCGTCGCCGAACGGGTTCTTCACCGTCGCCGTCCAACGCCGTCGTCGCCCAACTCGACCTTCATCGCTGGCACCGGTGAGAGTTGGTAACTTCTGCAACTCAAAGTTTTGCAGCTGGAATAACTTGCTGACGGCTGTTTTAATAGGAAAGAAACCCTAAATTGAATGTGGTTTTATTTACAAAAATGTCATTAATGAATGTATTATTTAGGTATTATATATGTATTTGTATACTATTGAGTTTATTAATCTACAAATTAGTATTATATTATACTATAATAATATATTAGAAACGTCAAAAAATTTAATTATTACACATCTCAGGTGTATTACTAATATATTATAGCGTTTACAATCTAATCTGAATTATATGACTATTGTATTAATATGATATAATCATCCAGGTAATATATAATCTATGTAATACAATATCAACCATTGGTATTATAAAAGTAACAAAAAAGTATTATATAACAGTATTACATTGGTATTATCAATGTATTTTTTTTATCTTTTACATCTAAGAAACTTATGGTTTTAGGGTTTTTTGCAGCCGTCATCATCATAATCTAGGAGAA
>JBBMEG010000018.1:2470450-2487195 GCA_037832605.1 Cyclanthera cordifolia
AGAACAAATTCCTAATAAAGGTGATCGGTTGAACTCACGGAGTTGTGTAAAAGTTACCTTTTTGATGTATAAAAAGTCTTCGAGGCAGATGTATGCATGAAAAAGGAAAAGTTTCACTTTTTTCCTTCTCTCATTGAATCATAGAGTTGCAGAGGCAGAAGCTCAATGTCGACACCGACGGCGTCAGAAACAAGGTCGCCGTTGCCGTTACTCTTCCGGCGGCACTCCAGTGGCGAAATTAAAAACTTAACGTCGGTTTCCAGCAGTCTTCTGCCGGCGTTTGGAACGGTCGTGAACGATGGATACTCGCACCTAAACAAGTTCATTATAGTTCCATACGACAGAAGATATCGGTAAGTTATATTTTTATTATAATTCATTTTTCAATTCAATACGGCTACATAAAACAAGTAAGTTTATGCAAGTTTTAAGAGATAATATGATTTGTCTTTCAACTTCCTCTTGTAATCGTATTCAGAATTCACGACATCGTTATTTTGAGATTTTGTGTTGAATAACAATTTGAAAGAAAGGGGGATTTGAACCCACACTCATACAAGCTAAGCTATTGTTTTTATTGGCAAGGAGGCGTAGATATTCTCGTGTGTGTGTGTATAATTCTTTGCTACCATCGGCCAACCCTCGTGAGACTATTAGGAGGTGTTTGAATGAATAATCGTGAAGTGATTATTTTGAGTGATAACAAATAAAGAGTTATTTTGAGTAGCTTTAAAGAAGAAATTGTAGTAATTGCTCATTCGTACGAAGTATTTAAAGAGTGATTATAAAAACAAACAGCCCCTTAGAGAATATGTAGTTTCATCTCAAAACTAATGAATAACGAGAGAAATAGTTTACTTATCTTATAGATACTCGGAGGTCTCCTCACTTTTCTAATGTACTGAGACTTCAACTTCCCTCCTCAAGATACTACCATTTTAGGCTAACCAATCTATGCTCGAATTCTAGTTTTATTTTTATTAGACCAAATATCCATTTGGGTTTAATGGACTCCGATACCTTTTTTGTTAACATGAAGTCTCATCTTAAAATCAATTGATGATGAAAAAAGTAATTTATCTATCTCATAAATGTTAGGAGATCTGGTGGTGTAATTACGTGTGTCAATGACTCAAAAAATTATATTTCAAATCCCATACCTTTAATTGTTGTCAAACTCAAGAAACATATACCCCTTCTCTAAGCTAATCTCACTGCTTGCTTGCTTAGCGTGTTCAGCTAATAGATGGGGAGCCTACCAGTCTCATTCTTGTTCATAATTCAAAATCTTTTAATTATCACTCACTATCGAAGAAGCAATTATTCGATGAGACTGTCACAATGGGACCAACATAACAGACAAAAATTGCAAAATAAATTCTAATTTGAATAATTTTTTCCATAAACATATACAATATATAGATAATTTTTATTTCATTAGAAATATGATTTTTTTTTAAAGGTGTTAGAGCAAATGTCTACGGCTAAAATTAAAAAAAAAAAGTAGTGTGAAGAAAGAATTGTCTTACTTGGATTTTGATGAGAAAAAGGAGAATAATGAATGATGATGTAATTGCAGGTGGTGGCAAACTTTCCTGGTGGTGTTAGTGGTGTATTCAGCTTGGGCATCTCCCTTTGAACTTGCATTCAAGAAAGTGGCCACTGGGTCTCTCTTACCTGTTGATTTGGTGGTGGATGCGTTTTTTGCCCTTGATATCGTGTTGACTTTCTTCTTGGCTTACTTGGATAAATCCACCTATCTCCTCGTTGATGATCATAAGAAGATAGCTGCACGGTAAGTTTTTTTTTTTAACAAGAAACCTAACTTTTACCGACAAAAATAAAAGAGATTCAGATATGTTGAAGAATTCTCACCTTTCCAATGTGGGACATTTGTCACAAGGTGAGTTTATCCAACCATCTCCAACAAAGTGATATTCAAAACGACTTAGCAATTAGTAGGGGTCCAAACATAGAACATCTTGTTCTGATATCGTATTAAATTATCAAGCAACTAAAAAACTTAAGTTAATGAGTTGAGATAAATTTAATTATATCAAGCTAACAGTTTGTTTAAATCAATTTGAGTGTTTCACAAAGAAGATAGCTTATTTTGTAAGTTTTTATTCGATAACTGACAATGAATGAAGTAACTCATCTATCTTGTAAATATTGTCTTTACCTCTTCAACGTGAGATTCACAAAATCTTCTTTAAGATGATGATTCACCATTCCTTTGGTTACGTATACGACAACACAACTAAAAATAAAACTTTAGTACGAGACGACATGTAGAAGTTGTAAATAGAGGGGCATTAAAGCAATATGATCACTTTTCTAAGAAAAGAAAATTGAGCAGAATAGGCTGTAAACTGTAATTTGTCAAACAATATATATGTGGAAATAATTAATGAAGCAAATTTAAAATCTACATGACAGCTAAGAGATCAATAGAAATTTATGTGTTGTTACAGTTACCTTACAAGCCTGTGGTTCCCCATGGACGTAGCCTCCACTCTTCCATTTCAAGTAATATACAGAATCATCACTGGAAAGATGCACCGCAATGAGGCTTTCGGCTTCCTCAACTTACTTCGGTTTTGGCGACTACGGCGAGTTAGTGAGCTCTTCACAAGGTAAATTATACTTCAAATTATAATGAAAGTAATTATTTGAGATTAAGGATTTTAAAACGAAAAACTCTATGCTCCTACATATGCAATTAAAAGGACTTGTAGTCTGCAAGGGGCGATCTCGTTAGTAGAGACTTGGTGTCTCCAAGGTATAATTGCTCTCTTGGAGGTCCTAGGTTCAAAACTTACTAGTGAACTTAATTGTAAAATCTCTTGTTGTCTTTTCGGTTTGGCTTTGGGACAGGTGCGGGAGCCCCCGAGTATATAGTGGGGTGAAGATCTGATCCCCAGTTATCCAAAAAAAAAAATGACCTTTCAACTTCAATTCATAACTAATCTAACTGACAAACTGCCACAAATCCAGGCTGGAGAAAGACATACGCTTTAGCTACTTCTTTACAAGGCTTGTCAAACTAATTTGTGTAAGACATCTTTCCTGAGATAACAAACTTACTTGTAAAGTCTATTCTGAAACCACTACTTAAATTGAGGTATACCTTTGGGTTGATCTCCAATGACAGGTTACACTGTTAGCAGTTCATTCAGCTGGTTGTTTCTACTACTGGCTAGCAATTCATCATAAAGATTCAGAAAATACATGGATTGGAATCGAAGTCGCAGATTTTGAGAGCAGAAGTATCTGGCTCGGGTACACCTATTCGATATATTGGTCCATTGTCACACTAGCTACTGTGGGTTATGGGGATTTGCATGCAGTTAATTTAGGGGAGAAGATTTTTAGCATCTGCTACATGCTGTTCAACATCGGCCTTACGGCTTATTTGATTGGAAACATGACAAATCTCATCGTTCACAGTGCTATCCGAACATTTATCATGGTAATTTATCCTTTCTTCTCTTCCTTGACATCCAAATATTGTAGGTTGGATGGTATATCCTGTGACTATAGGAGGTGTAAGGAAGCTAATTCAAATAATCACGGATATCAAAAAAATATTATGCTTTTGTACACTCAATCTACAGCAACGTGAACCAGCCTAACATAGAATGCATAGGATTAATGATAGAATCTTGCACTGTAAATATGTCCAAGTTTTGTTAATAGTCAGTGGTCTAGAAAACAAATCATAGTACCAACAGAAAACATAATCTAAACCTGCAACCACTAAGTCGATTAAAATTAGCCATTCAGTGTACTGCCAGTAGCCTTGTTCGATAATGACCAAGTTTCGGACTTTTTAAATATGCTCGAAGCAATAAGCCAATGATTTGATTCCTTTAATCCTTCATTACTTGAGGCTTGTTTACCTTTTGTTCTTCCTATGTTTTCAATTGCCTCTATATCGGCCTGTGGTTATCAGCCTCCCCATTGTTTCTAACACTTGTTTCGATAGGTCTTTGTAACACTTTTACGTATCAATGAAAACATTTTACTTCCGATACTGTTGTCTTAGAATTAAACGGAGAACAAAAACATTTGTTGTTGTCATCTCTTATTCTAATCTCTCTTTCAACCTACACTTTATAATAAACAAATTTTATTATCACTCATCAGAGGGATTCCATAAATGAAATATTGCGTTATGGAAGCAAGAATAGACTGCCAGAAGGCTTGAAAGATCAAATGTTAGCGCATATGCAACTCAAGTTTAAGACAGCAGAGTTGAAGCAAGAAGAGGTGTTGGAGGATTTACCTAAAGCAATCAGATCCAGCATTGCCCAGCATCTTTTTCGTCGAACAGTTGAGAATGCATACTTATTCAAGAGGCTCACTGAAGACCTTATTGTCCAATTGGTAAAAGAACTTTTTCCCTGTTCAAGTCATAATGATTTCAAAAAAAGAAAAAAAAGTGGTAAAAACAGACTCCCACACTATGCATTAGGAAGTAATAAGGTAGAAGTTTGGAGTATTTACCTTCACCATTCAACAGAAGAATGTCTGGAAAATATCAACAGCCATTAGAATTTACAGCTATACACAGTTTTCTTGATGGCCAATAATATATTTTTACAGGTATCCGAGATGAAAGCAGAGTACTTTCCACCTAAAGTTGATATCATAATGCAAAACGAGATACCAACAGATTTCTACATTTTGGTGTCTGGATCAGTGGTATGTATTTTCTTTTTTATGCCTATTTTATGATATATTGGAATAAAAATCTGAATTACAATTGTGAAAATGCAGGATGTGATCTCGTACAAGAATGGAATTGAGCAGGTAACATAGAGCAGTTCATTGTTGAGTTTTAAGGTTATTGATTATTTCCCCAAATTACATATTCTGACAAGGTAAAGTTAGACGGTTTATGATAAAATTCTAAGCAGTTAAAATGAATATCAAACTATAATACAAAATGGTTAGGTAGATCTAGATTGAAGAAAGAGAGATTTGACCCTACAATGACCATCCTTTGAAACCAAAGCACAAAACTATCTTTTTTAAACTAATTATTTAATATCTATATTGATATATGTGAGTATTTGAACTAGCTTACGCTCACCTCAACCATTCTCACATGACATATTGGCTCACACTACAACATTCGGTTGTCAAAAAAAACTCATAGAAAATAAATTCTTAGGTAGGTGGCCATTGTGATTGACCCTTTGGTTCCTCAAATCCCTTTTGACCACTACGCCAATTCATAAGGGTGTTTGATTTTTAGTTTTGTGGCGGAGCTACAAATGATCGTTTACAACTTCTTAAAAACCACATTCAAACGAGTTAATCAACACTCAAAATAACTACTCATTTATAATCACTCAAAATAATTCCTGATTTAAAACAACTCATTTCTATAAGTCCTCTACAAAATCCACATCCAAATGAGCTACTGACTGCAAATCCTCTTCAAAAACCCATATCTCAACTATCTATTGTCTACAATTCCTTTACAAAAATCCACCTCCAAATAAGCTATTATTACAACTCTTCATTCTAATCACTCAAGATAACTCCTCATGCAACTACTCATCCAAATCCCCCTAATTATCTACTTGGACTCAGTATCTTTCGTTTAGAATAAAACTTACGTCGCTTCAAAGTAATAATGTGGTTGGAAATTCAAGGATATCCAGACAAAGTACAAGAAGAGCACATCCTGAAATTCAATAAACCAAGAACTAATGGAAAGTTAACAGAGGAGGATTAGATAATATCTGTTCTGTAGAAATTGTAAAGTAAACACAATTTGATTCTCCACCGTCCACAGAAGATAATATCTCATTCATTCATAAGCCGTAACGCTCAACTATCTCTACAAGTTGATTCTCCAAGCTAAGCAATGCTCCGAAAACCCACACTTCATGTTCAAGGAAATTTCCTGCAATGAGAAATTGACAAAATGTACAAAATACTGTTATGAGTGACGTCAGGAAGGGGAAAGCCATTTTCTGATATAATGACTTTTCGAGCATTGGAAACGTGTATAGATCCCTACTGAAAGCTAGTTTTCTCGAACTACTATTCGGTAATAACCCCATCCTGACCTAAGCATTCTTCCTAGTTTAACACTAAACAAAACAAGTAAGATTTATCTGCTACCTCTGTAAACAATCAAGTAGAAGTAAGACAAATTGTGTAATACATGATACCATGCAATTATATTTGAAAATGGAATGGTGGCTGCAGCTGCATTACTCATGCATTGAGATTTTTTCATCCTCGACAGGATAAAGATAGAAAAAATCAATCAACCCGATTTTCCCTTCTTTTTGTTAATTATATTTTCATTAATTTATTTTCAGATTTTGGCAAAGCTAGAGTCTCCACAGATGGCAGGGGAAATTGCTGTGATGTTGAATATCCCACAGCCATTTACAGTGAGAACTAGAAGACTCTCCCAAGTCATCAGGATCAGTCACCATCATTTTAAGCAAATTTTACAACCAAACAGCCCAGACGGAAAAACCCTTTTCTCCAACTTCACTCAGGTTAGAAGATTTATCAGCTAAACAGATTTTATGATAGAAGCCTTAGAGGTTAGAGATACATCATCTAGATACTACTAAATAAGCTTGCTTTCCAATGTCCTTAATGTTAATATCCCTCTCGCATTTCGTACGCACATTTTTTCTTTATGCTGACTTTTGCACTGCATTATCAGCACTTGAAGGGGTTAAAAAAGGAGGAGCAAAACGAAATACCCTACTTTTCCGAATTGCTGGAAGACCTAAATACAGAGGTACTCTCTTTTACCTCAGTAGAGTGTGTTATAATTAGACATACTTGGATTGTTGGCTGTTCCAAATTAGTAGTTAGTGAATGAAATACCAGATATCAAAAGCCTTGTTGTTTGAGTATACCTTAAAAACAGTGTACAGGAGAAAGTTTCTCTTCTAATTATTTACTGAGAATGGATGTGGGTGTTTATTTCAAACCAAGGATTTAACAGCAAAATTAATCTCAAGTTCTTGATTAATGAGGTTTGTTTTGAAAGCTCAGGTCAACCGCTATCTAAAGGATCAGAGTTTTTCTTTACTCACAAAGTAGTGAAATTCTCACGAGTCAATCTGCAGTTTTTTCGAGGCTTGAAAATCAAAGACTTTTATAAAATATACAAGTGCAGTCTAGATTCAAGGAAAATGTTTATGCATTTGGTGATTATATTTGTTGGTTTGCAGCATACAGAACCGAATGAGACACAAAACCAAAGAGTACCAAACTATCATGGAGATCAAAAAATGGAAGGTAAGTAGATTGTCCAATGTCATTGACACTTGTTTTTCAAGTAAACTACACTGAGTTTAATCAGAAGTATGTACATTCACCTCAATAAAAACAGAGTATGCTAAATGTTTCTCACTAGTTAAATCATATAAAGTTTTTCCTTTAACATAGAAGAAAAGCTATGAAAATCCATCCCTATATTAAAAATAATGGATCAATTTGGTCAATAGACTCGTGCTATCAACTTGCTTCAGAAAAAAGCACACTTCCTAGATGTTTTACTCTTAATTTAGTTACTCTTATTCAAGGAATGTTGGTGTCATATCTTTTCAAATGTTGCTTATGATCATCTACATCGTAGTCTTCATATAGTTCAATTCACACAATTATGTTTCAGGAACACCAGAAGCATTGAAATCATTGCCACCTAGGGTTCCCATTAGGGTGATAATTCACCAGAACCATCCAGATGAAAGTACAAAAGACATGAACAGTATCGGAAGACTGATACTTCTGCCTGAGTCAATTGAAGAACTTTTTGGATTGGCAGGTATTATAATTAGATTAGTGTAAACTATAATTTACCTCATACTTTTTCAACAATCAAACCCAACACGTATTAAGTACCTAAAATCACTAATCAACCTAAAAATTTTAATAAGTAAGGGTAAATTATATTCCTAATATTTCTATTATGTCAAAGTAACACTAATATTCCTAAGTAGAAATTTTTGTTGGCTTAATCATGAAATATGAGGAGGAGATGGTGAAATAAGATATTTAAGTAAATTATTAAGTCTGTGTTTGATAACCATTTAATTTTTTATTTTTTATATAAAACTTGTTTTCTCCTGCATGAAGCATTGAGTTCCTAGTCAAACTTTAAGAACAAAAACAAAATTTTGAAAGCTACTTTTTTATTTTCCAAAATGGTTTGCTTTTTGAAAAAACACTGTATTGAGTAGATACAATACAAGAACTCGATCCGTGAAAGTTTTATTTATAGACTTAATTTTCAAAAACTAAATTGTAAGTTTTCATGTCTATCAAAGAAGACGGTTACAAATAGAGCTCTTACCATTAACTAGTTATTATGGTTCATATGCAAGTTATACAATAGACATCGGGATCAAACAGAAAAAACAAGGTTGAAAGTTTGATTTTAGAAAATATATGGAGTTTAGCTTTTTTACACTTGCATATACTTTTTCAAAGTCAATATAGAAGTTTGTTAAATTAGAATATTACTGATTAACAATGAACTGCAGAGAAAAGATTTGGCAAGAGATGGAGCTCAATTATCATGGCTGATGGCTCTAAAGTAGAAGATTTGAACGTTTTAAGAGAGGGTGATAATTTATTCTTTGTTTGAAGAAAAAAATTGTGTGTGCTCGGTTTACATAATCCAAGGCCTAAATTGATGATTTATGGTCTACGACTATCCAAAAACAAGTGATCACTGATATTGTAATTATTATGAAAGGGATACATATTGGCAGAAAAATGCAGAAATTTTGAGAAACTTACAGCGTTCCCCCTCCGTTGTTGAGCATGTCTAAAACAGTGTAAGCAGCTTGTTGAAATTGTTGTTTCTCTTCCTCTAGAACTCCCTTCCTCTCAAAAGCAGAACCCTTGCATTTTTCTATGTCTTCCACTATTCCAACGGCGTTTTGATCAATTTCACTGCAAACAGTTGAAAACGAGAAGACTCAAGTTAGCTATAGGACGTAGATGTAGTATTGATACGTTTTATGCAATTAATTTGAGTGCCATTAGAGGTAGAAGTATTAGAAAGCGTGGGCATCCATCTCAAAATCAATTGGCTCCCCTTTCCAGTGTGGGATAAGTGCCACAAGGTGAGTATCTCCGACACAGAAAATAACAGGCGGATGAGGAATGGGAAGATGGATGGTATTAGTGGGCAAGGCCACAAAGAACAAATAGTTGTACCAGAGAATATTTAAATTTGACGACTGAGAGAATGCTTTAGTGTGAATAAGAAAGAAAACAGATAAATGTAAGTACTTTTTGAACGTATCATTAAACTGGCTACGCCAGTAAATAGGCCTTTTCGCTTACACAAATTCCTTAACAAAATTTATTGAAAGCATACACTAGAAAATATAATCGAAACATCCAAGCAGTATAACTGTCATCATACAATATGCATTCCATTCCCTCCAATTCATGTAATATTTGGAAGAGCGCATGCTTTTCTCAAACCCTTTATATGAAAATTGTAAAATATCGTTGACAATATAAGGATGCATAGATCAGAAGCATCATGCTTACATGTTGGTCATGTTCGCTCTCCCTGCTTGCAGATTATCAGTTAACAATAATACTCATATTTTTCAAAAAATAAAATAAAAGGCAAATCGATCTACTTTTGATAATTAACGAACCTGATCATTCTAAGCATGTTCTCCATAGCTCCTTGAGCCTGTTGTGATATATCTGCGCGCATATAAAAATATCACTACCAGTGTTCTCTAATCAAATTACATAGAATAATTCAAAGATAAGGGAGTGAACAACGGTTCACATACAATCAAATCAAGATACAGAATTTTGATTATGTGACAAAAACAAGCACGTCTTTGTTTGAACTGCTAATTTTCTTCTTTTTTTTTTTCTTTTTTTTTTTTTTTGCGCCAAAGTTTTCTTGGTTTCGGCTATTATGGTAGCACCACTATTCCAAAACCGACCTAATTACAGGAGTGCACTTAGCCTGGTTCATTTATAAGCCTATACATTGCAGAGAACCACCCTTTCTCCAATTACTGAACTTAAATGTTACGATTAAACTGAAGCAAAACAATCAAATAAAAGATGCAGTATTCATAAATGAAGGAAGAATCATAAGATACGAAAACTGACCGTTTCTGAAAACAATTCACGACTCAAGTAATGCAATTATGTAATGAATAAATTGAATATACAATAGAACCAGCATTTGGAGAAGTTAGACACAGAATAAATTATGAAGAATGCAGATTACAAGTTTAAGAATACAAACACCTCGTACGTCTAAATAAAGTACAACTAGCAGTCCCGATCGGTTCAATAATTTGTCTAAAACAAATAACACTGTCTGTATCGGATTTGAGTAACAAAAATTCACAGCATCAGAAGCGGAAAAGATTAACCTAATCGGCGTATGAAGACAAAGTTCGTCGGCTGTCTAGAATTTAATCCGAAACATTTCTTTCTTTTTTAACCACAGCTAAAAGACGATCGACAATGCCGATTTACACAATAGATTCAGCAAAATGTCAGCCACGCAGGTTTTCAAAGCGAAAGCGTAGTGGTGAGCGTTTTGGCGCGCCTTTTGAGTGTGGGCGTTAAAGAGAAAAATGCAAGAAAGGCGATGAGAAGTACCGAATACAAGAGCTGAAAGCTGCGATTCAGATTCAGGTTCAGATTCCGGCAATGGAATAAGCCGATCGTCAGGTTTTGATTCGGACGTTGCCATCGGAGAGATGCCGGTACGAGAGATGAACAAAGAGTTAATAGTTACGTTTGCGCGGGTAGACAATATAATTGCCTTTTCAAATTGACGCCAACGATAAATATACATAAGTTTTTTTTTTTTTTTCTTTTTTCTTTTTTCATCTAATAATTCAAAATAAATGATTATTTATGTTTATCATCAAAAATAAAATAATAAATTCGATGTAAGTGAAAAATAATTATGGAATGAGTAAATTTTGTTATGTGAATAATAGAAAGTAATCCATAAGAGAATAAAAAGCTTATTTTGATAGAATTTGAATAACTCGAACTAACCCAACCCAATTTGACGGGTTGGGTTGGGTTACAAATTTATTTAGAGTAGGTTGGATTCAAATAAATAAAAAATTTATGGGTTGAATTGAGTTGGTTTTTAGAGTGAGCCTAGCTATAATTAATTTTGGTTGACCCGAGCTAATAAAAAACAATATTTTTTACCTATAACATAATTATATATGAATATATTTATTTAATTTAAATATTATTTTTAAATATTTTGTTAATATATATATATATATATATATATATAAAAGCGGAGTTGAATGATTAATTAATGTTATTATGTTAATTTTTTTGTTTGTATTAAAAATAAAAATGACACATTGACTCAACAAACCCAATTAGAAAATATATAATTTTGGTTGCTCAAATATATAGGATTGTATATGTTAATTAATTGGGTCGGGTTGGGTTGGGTTATGTTGGATTATGTCGGGATGGGTTGGGTTGGGTTGGGTTATGTCCATAAATGGGTTGGGTTTGGTTAAAAAATTGACCAATCCAAAATTTTGGACTGGTCTAACACTTTCTCTCAACCAGAACCAACCCAACCCATGTACACCGCTACTCGATGGCCCAAACATCGTAAATCATGTCCTTTCCATTATTCCTCTTATTTTTGGTGGTACAAACACACTAATGAAAATACTTGTTATTTTTTACCAAAATTTTATCATATGATTTGATTATATTTTGCTAGTTAAAGTCTATACTTGTTTTTAACGTACTACTTACCTTTATATATATATATATATATATATATATAAATAAATATTATGACTTTAAGTTGACAATTTTTTTTTAACCACAAACACAATTAATCATTCCCCACAAAATCATATACTATCTCATTATCTTTTCACGATCATTCTCATTCCATTTGCCTCAAACACAATTAATCTCCATAATTTTGTCAACTTTGAGTGTTTTTTATGTTAAGTTTCTAACTCTAACTATAAATTGACAAACAAATTATTTATAACGAAATATTGTTATATTCAATTTCGATTAAAGTAACTTTAAATTTATAATAGACATCAATTTACATTAAATAAAACGTTCGAAATACATTGACTAATATAAATAAAAATTATGTCAAAATAATATTTTAACCACTATTATTTAATATCAAGAAAAATTCATTAAGTAACTAATAATTATCTAATTGATAAATATTACTCAGTTAATACTTTTTCGAATTAGATAAATTTAACATTATTTAAATAAACTAGGTATTTAAAAAATCTATCGTAACGAAATAATTAGAATAAACAAAATAATAAGTATTATCTACATTTGAAATACAAATTTTATAATAAAAATATTCATAAAAATATAATATTAAAAAGTATGCATATAACTTCTTAATCATAATTACAAACTTTAGCTACGACGTATTTATCAAAATTACTTTTAAACAAGTTATTAATTCACATCATTATTTATGATTATTTAAACTAACTCCTCATTCTATTGTTAGGAGAGAGTAAATATTAATTTAATTTCAATTTTTATATATATTTATTTATTTAACGTTCGCGAAAGTTGATTCGAAAGAGTAAAAATATTGATTTAATCAATAACTTTCGGATTGAAGTGTAAAAAAAAAAAAAAAAAAGTTTTCAATGAAAAAAAAAATGTTAATTAATTAGTCACCGCACGCACGTATGTACTAAAATATTAGTGAAAAATGAAACGAACCAATTATAAAAGGAAAAAGCTCTTTATATCAAACAGTAGGCTCTAAAATCAATGCTAATTAAATTAATATAAATAATAAATTGATTTAAAAATATAATAAAAATATACTATATCATATTCTGTTGTTAATTTTAAGTTTTATTTTTTAAAAATACGATGGGGGAATTTTTCGGTACTTGTGGTGTGATAACTGTGAAACGTGTTTTTCTCAGTGGAATAGCGTTGGATCCTCTTTTTTTATTTCTTATCGAACGGAACGATGAGATTTATAAACAATGAATTATTACAAAAAAATTAAATAAAAAACAGTGATATTTTAAAAATAAAATAAAATAAAATAAAAGCCTATTTGTTATAATTATGTCTGTCTTAATAAAAAAAAAAAAAAAAACTAATTATGCTTGTCATTATAAGTTATTATTACGAGCATAATTATGTTTTTCTATTATTAAATTATAAATGTGGTATATGAATTATGAGTGTAATTTATGAACAGTTAAAAAAAAATATTATCTAAAAAAATGTTTTAGAATATTTATCCACGTGGAAAATTGTGTGAAAAAACAATAATTTGATGGCGTGAGTTGATGGGATAAACCAATTAGGAAGGATGTGGAGTCTAATTTATAATTAGAGATTATAGATTTGAATATCTCTCCTTCAAATGTACCAACAAAAATAATGATAAAGAGAAGAAATAGAATTAATATGCTAAAAATAATTTATATGATATAGTAATCAAGATGATAGTTTCAGCTGAATCATGCTCGGTTTGTCATTTTCTATAATTTTGATCTAATAAATTACTTATATTAAGTTTTTATTATTAAACGCATAAATTACAATATAATTTGGGTGTGACATTCGAATCCGTAACTTCATAATCTTTGAGTATATACAGATGGTGCTCAGCTACTATTATTTTGGCAAATTGAAAAGTAATTGATCAACAAAGTGATAATAAGAGTAATAATTCAAAAATATGATATGGTAGATTATAAATTTTGATATTATGTTTGAAAAATATAGAATTAAGTCTCTATGGTTTGATAAAATCTAAAAAATATAGTTCATGTTATTCGTAAATCGTAGGCAATTAAGTATGTAAATGTGATGTATGAACTATAGATATTTATTTTTCAATCAATTACTTTTGTCACACTTTCGTCATTAAACACGAAAATAACTAACTTCTACTTATTTTATTCACCAACAATTACAAATGGCGGGGTCATGTGGCTCAATCAGAAAGTGCCACGTGGGGACTTGCATTTTTTTTAAACATTTTTCCTCTTATTTATTAAATCTATTTAATTTTTTTATTTAAAAATATTCATAAATGTCACGTCATATAAAAAACAACAAACACTTTTCATAATTCCTCCATAAACACTCTTTAAACAAACAAAAATTAATAACAATTCTTTCTAAACACTCTACCAAAATCTTCAAACAAACGAGCTATTACTAAATACTCAAAATTATTTTCTTCATAAAATTTCAAAGGATGTGTGTGGACTATATTTTAATTTTTTTAAATCATAAAGACTAAATGGTAAACTTTTATAAATCATAAAAACTAAAGTCTAGATATGAAACAATACGAACTATATTATAACTTTTATCAAATCATAAAAAATAAATTTATAATTTACCTTGTAATATATGATATGGGGTTATTATATTAAATAAGAATAATAATAATAATAATAATAAATGAATAAAACAATTTTGAAGCCATAACAAAAAAATAGTAATTCATTTATTTCTGATTTATTTTTTACTTTTAAATTTTCTAGCGCTCCCTTTTCCCCGGCAAACTTTCGTTCGTTCAACTCCACCACTCCACCTAAATTGACTCGTGTACTTCACACGAGTGCTGGGCCCCACTTCGACAGTTTTTTCACAGTGCGAAAAAGAGTACAAAAAAACAACCGGTTGAAGAAGACCGGTCTAATATTAAGAGATTCTGGCGCTCGCAGCCGTTGGATTTCATAGGGATCGACAAATCTGACAGACACGTGTCGAAATCGGGCGGTTGAGATCTGGAATGAAGAAAGCTGAGTCACGCAAAACGACAAATAAGGCAGTTCCTAAAAGTGAATTAAAAGCGAAGAGAGAGAGAGCGTTGAGCCTTTAGTCACAGTAAGTTAATTAGAGACATAATGACGTGGCAACTTGGTTTGATAGGGATTGAATGGACCACATAATTATTACTAACGGTCGATAGACGCCGTTTAACTGCCGTTGATGTAATATTGGAATCATTGATACGTTGGGACATCGAATTTTCTAGAGCGTTCTAACCTTTTATTGAAAACAAAATGTTTTTATGGTTTAATCGCTAATTTTTATTTTTTTTAATCACTAATTTATTCTTTGGATCGAGATTTTAAGTGGCTGTTTGTTAATTATTTTTATGCAAATTTTATAAATTAGCTTTTATAAACACTCTTTAAAACCTTTATACAAACAAACTATTATTACAATTTATTCTTTATAATCACTCAAAATAACTCTTCATTATAAACACTCAAAATAAGCACTCTACAATTTTTCCAAACAAACACCCTATAAGAGATTTATAATTAGTATTTAGAAGAAGAATAATTCATTAACTTGCGTCTAGTAGCATGATTTTAGATGATTTAATGAAATGTATCAATAAAAAATGTTATATTATTTTACCTTGTTTTTCTTACTATACCAAATACTTATTAATGTTAAATTATTAGTTAAAATACTACGTTAAAATCATTTTAATTTTTCTCCTTAATTTGTGTAGTTAAACAAAAAGGTTGAAATAACAATGTGTGTTTGTTTGTTTTTTAAGTACAAAAGAGTTGGTGTCACACTGATTTCATTATTTAGTGTTAATCCAGTTCAACATTTTGCTCTCAATTTATTTGAGAGAAAAACTTTTTAATTGATTGATAATTTAACATAATTCAACATGATATCAAAGTACATAGCATGAATTTAAGTTCATGCTAAGTCGTTTTCTCTTTATTTAAAATTGAGTTCTACTTGCACTTCCTAAGAGAACAAAAAAAAAAATGTGATTTTAGAGAAACATACAATGATTTTGGTTGACACAAATATTATAAATTATTTCCATTTTCAATTTCCATTTATTCTTTGTGGTTGGTAAATTTGTAATAACATGTTATTGTAAGGGCAAAATCGTCATAAGAGTAAGCCCCTAGTTATCGATCTTAAGAAAATGGATGTTTCGTCCTCTACGAATTCTCCACCACAGTTTACCAAAAGTGCAAATACAATATTTTAGAAGGAAAAATAACAATTAAAAAGAAAAAAAGTGACGTCATGGTATTTTTAAGGAAACAAGTGTTTATTTTATTGTTTTCACACAAAAAAATCTCATGTTTGTTTTATTTTTAATAATAAATGCTCAAATATTATATATATATATATATAGAGAGAGAGATGTTTGATTTATTTTTATTTTTATTTTTTTTTAAAGTATAAGATAAAATAGTTATTCTATTGACAATTGCAATGTCTCTCATCCTCGTCAATTTAAATTATTGAGAAAATTCTCAAGCTCAAATTTGTTTAGAATTATTATTTTTAAGTCTCCCGAAATTAGAGCTCATGCTCTTTCAACTCGAGACACTACTGGCCAATCCATACGACAAAGACAACAAAATTATGAAACTTTTTGTAAATAATTATCATCATAACAAGTTAAATTTTAAATAAAAATAAACAAAAAAAATTAAGACTCTATTTGATAATTATTTAAATTTTTGTTTTTTAAATTTAAGCTTATAACAACTACTCTAACACATTATTTTTACGAACTTGACGACTACATCTTACTTGTGTTTTTAAAACAAAACTAAAATTTAAAAGCTAAAAGAAATAGCTTCCAAATATTTGTTTTGATTTATGAAATTTGGTTAAGATTTATGTACTTACCGAAAATATGAGACATATGTAGATAATTGAAGTAATATAAATCT
>JBBMEG010000018.1:2487295-2509770 GCA_037832605.1 Cyclanthera cordifolia
AAAATAATTATCAAATTGGCCTAAATAATTATCAAACTTGACATAAACAATCCTATTTATTTCAGATTTAAACCTAACTAACTAAATACACTTTTTTTTTTTTTTTTTTTTTTTTTTTTACAAATTAGATTCCAGCATATTAAACAACCACAAACCTAAACACCATTAAAGCTTCAAAAAATTCATATTTTAAGCAAACCAAGCAACCCTTTTATGGATATATTTGGTGCAGTATGAAGGAATTAGAAGGGATGCTCGTGTTCATTTTCTCGCGAGACTCGATCCTAATGAGGCAGTGAATTCTAGATTAGACAAGGAACGAGGGAATGAATGAGAACGAAAAATTTCTCACGAGCTAAATACAGATAGAAGCAAATGATGTTTTCAACATCTTGATTCTCGTTCCTCATCTCTTTTATATATTATTTTATTTTATTTTATGCATTTATATGCATAAAATTTTAGAAACTTTTATTTATAGGTATGTTTTTCTTACTTAATTAATCTATAAAATTGAAACTAATAAATATTTATCTTAACTATTAAAAAATTATCTAAATTATAGTGAATTGATTTAAGATTGAGAAAGTTGGTTAAAATTTGATAATAATAATAAAAAAATTAAATGAGAAATAATTATTTCTCTTGAAAATATGATTTTCGTGTATTCTTTGTATTCTTCGAGGGTAGTCTCTGCCCCATTTTCTAAAAAAATTTGATCGCTAATTTACTTGTACTTTAACTTTTTATATCTAATTCATTATCTCCCTAACCAAACATGAGATACAATTGATGTTATGATCACACCATCTTGAGTGTTTGTTTGTAAAATTGTGGAGTGTTTATTTTGAGTGATTAAAAATAATGAATTAATTTGAGTGATTATAAGTAAGAAATTGTAATAATAGCTCGTTTTGTATAAAGTTTTTAAAGGGTAATTATAAAAACTCGTTTATAAAATCTCCATAAACACTCAAAACAAACGTCACTTATAATTATCGAATTTGAAACATTACAACAAATTAAAAATAGAATATTTTAGAGAAAAAAATAAAAAGGAAAAATGGATGGTTGTGTTGAAGAGGTAAATAAAGTTGGTAACAATAATACAACCAAGACAATTCTGTGGGCAAATTTAAACAGGGCTGCCACAGCACTGCAGATGGCCCTGGATTTCTAGAGAGAAAATATGTTTTAATTTATTTTTATTTTTTTTTTCTAGAGAGAGAAACTCTAATGCTTGTGACCATGCTGGGTGAGAAGAAGAGTATTTCACAAGCTCACTGCCTTCGCTGATTTTGAGGCATTACAGAGAGAGAGAGAGAAGAAGGAAAGAAATTGCTGAGCAAGTTTCATTGATATTTTCTATTTCTTGTTCTTGTTTTTCCTCTTGATTCTGCATTTATGGTCTCCATTTTCCTCCTCTAATCTTCTTCTGTTGCGGAGGAGAGGAGGTGAGCTTCGGCCTCCTTTAATGGCGTTGTTTTCGTCTTTTTTGCGATCGTCTTGATGTTTTTTTGCCGCTGTTCTTGATCTTTTTGTAAGGATGATTCTGCGATTGTTTTGTTTATGTTATCGGTATCTCTGCATGTTCAGTTCGTATGTTCATTTGAGGTTTTGTGGATTTGTTCGTTGTTTTGATCTCCGTTTTTCGGACTATTGATCGATTGGTTGGATACTTGATTTTCACTGTTGCATGTTTAATTTACTTGAACATAAAAGTTTTTTGTTCAAACTGATTTTGGCTTCTTCATCTGGATTTCTTTTTTACTTGAAGTGATTAATGAAGTTTCTGGAAACCATTTACAGTTTTGATTCAATTTTCTCCTTTTATTGCCGACATTATCAGATACCTAATTTATTTCCATCTCTAAATTGAAACTGCTGGTTCTTTCAACTTATTTTCCTACCAAATCTGTTTGTATTTGATTTTTCTTGGTTATTTTTGGGGGAAAATCATGATTGAGATGACTGTTTCTTTTATCAACAAAGCCCTAAGTTGGATTCGTTTACCCTGCAGTTTTTCCTTTTACTTCTTCCATTGAAATATCTCAGCTTGTTTACAGGAAAATCAGGCTCGGCCATTGCCAGAGATAAGCAATTTGAAGTGTTTGAAGATAAAGCTTAGGAAGAGGAACAGATTGTTTCGTTGAGAAATCTGTTCCACTTTTAATTCAGCTATAACAATGGCTGATTTTGGTTCTGAGTTGGGACACAAATCCAACAGCAACTCCTTTTTTAGTTCCCCTGGTCTTTTTGTTGGCTTAAATTTCAAAGTTTCTTCGGATTCTGATTCAGTTAAGAGTCCCACCTCTCCTTTAGAACTTAGAGTGTTTTCAAATCTTAGCAACTCTGTGGGGTCCCCTAAATCATCCCTTGATGGACATAGAAGGAGCTGGGATTGTAGTAAAGTAGGATTAGGCATTGTTGATTCTCTTGATGATGATCATAAGCTATTTGGTAAAGCTCCCGGATCATTTGAGAAAAAGAACATCATTTTTGGACCTCAAGTTAGAACAAAAATTGATACAGTTTTTACTCGGGTAGAGCCTAGATCTTTGCCTAAAAATTGTTCAAACTTCCCTTCATCGGAGTTCAAATCACCCCACGGTGGTGACTCCAAGGTTATCTTTGAAATTGGAGAACCATTAGAATCCAAACCTTCAAAGAAAAGTGGGTCATACTCGTCGGATTCGCCTCGATTTGCTTTGGCCTCGGGAACTTATGGTGTAAAAGGAAAGAGCTTTTTTCGTTCTATGAATCCATTTGTGAAGAAAGCGACGGCCAATGATGATTTGGAGCCTCGGGACAAAATTCTCCCGGCTGATGGATTAACTCCAGCATCTATGAAGCTGCCCGTTTCTGGGATCATCGAGTCTCTTTCTGCAAGCGAAATTGAGCTCTCTGAGGATTATACTCGTGTTATATCCCATGGCGTAAACCCAAAAACCACTCACATATTTGGTGACTGCATTTTAGAATGTCACTCAAATGATTTCAACAAGACTGAGGTGAATGAGATAGAATCTCCTCTGTCAATTAGAAGCAACATGGACATTTCTCTTCCATTCCAACCAATTAATTTCCTGAGTTTTTGTTACTTTTGTAACAAGAAACTTGAAACTGGGAAAGACATATACATTTACAGGTTTGTTACAAACACATTTAATTCATCTGCTTCTGCATCTGTTGAGATATTGTTCAATGTTGTAAATCAAACACACTGCATTCTTATTTCCAACAGGGGGGAAAAAGCGTTCTGCAGCTCGGACTGCCGCCATCGGGAAATCATGATCGATGAAGAATCAGAGAAACCAGTTCGCAAAATTTTCGAGCATTCTCCAACATCAAGAGATGGCGAAGAAGAGTTCGAAACTCATGGTGTCATATTTGAATAAACATGCCGGTCTCGGTCTCCTCCACAGCCACAGTGCTAATCGAGAGCAAATGCTGCGCGGTCATCTGTAAACAGAAGAGCTGTTTTCACGGCAGCCATGGATGATCCTCTGTACATTGACGATGCATTTGTTTGGTATGCATTTCCACTGTTAGGGTCTAAATGGAGGATGAACTTACAGACTTGTCCTTTTTTTGGGGGGGGTGGGTTTTAAATTCACATAAATTTTGACAATTTAATTGTCAAGCCAAGATAGTATTGCCTTGTAGAAGAGTTCAAAGGGTTGAAAGCCTGGTTTTATGGCTCCCCATCTTCTAATTTTCTGGCTTTGTATCTTTTTAATGGCCAGATATTGATATTACTGGAAAGACTGAGCCAACTTTTTCATTTTGACCTCCAAATTGAAACACAAATAGTTGTTTGTTTTGAGTGTTTATGGAGATTTTATAATCACTTTTTAAAAACCTTATACAAACGAGTTATTATTAAAATTTCTTCATGATAATCACTCAAAATAACTTCTCATTTCTAAACACTCAAAACAAACACTCACAATTTTACAAACAAACACCCCCTTAGGATCCTATAGTGGGCGTTTGGATAGAGGAAGGGAAATTGAGTGATTTTAAGATATTGACATATTTGTTTGGAGATTGCTGCTTTAGAGAGGAGTGTTTGGAAAAAAAGAAAGAATTGAAGACAAGTTGGGACGTACTAGAAATAAACAAAGAATTCAATCACTTCATCTCTTATGCCTCTCCTCCAAATCCATGTTTTACAATAAACATTTTGACCCAAAAAAAAAAAAAAAGAAAAAGTAAGAATAAAAGTTAACAATCATTCATGTTTTTCCATCTCTTCAAAATTTCCCTTTCACAAATTCATTTTTTATTAAATATAAGGAAACTACAGAATTCAGAATGGATTTGAAAAACTTAATTCAAAAGTGGAGCTGATATGATATATGAATATATAAATTTATGATCATAGGTCATCAGGTAGAATTCAATTCTTTTTTATTTGAAAATTTGGCAGAATTCAAAGTTTGAGTAGAATGTTTTGAAACTTGTAGTAAGCAGTTTCTTTAAAAAATTTAAAAATAAATAATTTAAAAATAAATAATAAATAATAAATAAAAATCAAGGACTTGATTTTTTTTTATTTTTTTAATATAAAATAGTCCACCAAAATTTGTGATGCATGTAGTATTTTACAAAAAAAGTGTTATAATTAAAATACAATGTACAAAAGTTGTTACGAGTTCGGTTGATATTCAACCAATTATCCCATATGGGAAATAGAGACGAAAGATCTATAGTTTAATTGAGATGACAATCACCTCTATTGGCGTGAGTCTCTTTGGATGATAACAAAAAATAATATGTTTAAAGTGGACAATATCATACAATAAGATATTTTTAAATGGTGAACATGTAAATTCACTCACATATTTTTACCATTGGTTAAATTGTATTTATCATAGATTAACATTGTTTATGATTTTTTCTTAGCATTTGAGAGTGTGTTTGCAATAACCATATATAAAGCTCGATTGATGGATAAATAATTATGAATGACAGCCGTCTCTGAAATTTGAAAGTGGACGTAGGGATGTTCCCAAACCACCATATATCAATGTGTCGTTTTCTTCTCCGTCTCTTCTTTAATTTCATGTTTGGTTTAATTTGAATGAGAGATTCTTACCATCCAATTATTATAAGATCATGGGATGTGTTTTTGTGAAAATTGTCAACATACATACTCAAACACTCAATAGATATTAAAAAAAAGGAAAATTATATTGTTTAAACTATTCTCATAAAACAATTACAAATATAGACAATTTTTAAATTATTTGTATCAATAATCATCAATATTGGATATAAATATTGTAGTAGTATAAAAAAAAAAAAAACGAGACAATATTAATTAAAATTTTTTTTAAGTGAAAATATTTATAATTATTTTCTAAATTTGACGTCTTTTATAAGTAAAAAAAAAAAAAAAAAAAAAAAAAAAAATCAAACTTAACATTAGCAATTACTTGGGACTAGAAAAGGAGAACTTCCAATCATGGTTGGAGGACCAAAAGTGATAAATCAAAACTTTAGGGAAGAGATTGTTATTGGAGTGGCAACATTAAAATTAAAAATAAAATAATTAAAAAATAATTAAAAAAATGGAAGAGTGAAGAAAGTGATATGGTCCCCTTTTTTCCTAATAAAGATTAATGGCTTTCTCTGTTACCCTTTCCAATAAGCATGTGCTCTCATTATTTCCCTTAAAATATTTCCATCTTTTTCATATACCAACACATCACTTTTTTTTTTCTTTTTTTTTTTTTAGGTGTAATCCAAATTTTTTAGGTTCTTCAAGATCATTTGAACAACAAGGCTTCAAAAATTGAATATTGATTCATTTTATGAGGAAAAATGAACAATTTTGGGTTAGTTTATCCAATCACTAAAGGCTAAATTCATGACCAATTCCTTAGAATAAATTTAGAATTAATTTCTTGGACTAAACCAAGAATCATTTAAAATTATCTACTTAAAAAGAGAAGTTATACTCATATCAATTTATTCATACAAAATTGAATATGAAAGAACTAATTAAAACAATTGAATCTAGAAATCTAACTAAAACGTGAGATTAGAACCACTTTTAATTATCCTCAAGGGACTTCTAAAAATATGCTCCTTCAAGATCTCAGTTCGAGACCTATCAGTGAAATTAAATATATTCTAAAAAAGAAAGCCACTTTTAATTAAAATATATTGTTACATATCTAATATATTGTTACATAAATTCTAATTCTAAATACTAATTTTAAATACTTTTAAAAATTACATCTAAATAAATATTTGACTGCAATCATTACTTTTAAATACTCAAAATAAATCTTCATTCGAAATACTAATTCTAAATACTCTTAAAATCTCAATCCAAACATCCCCTAGTCTCTAGTCTCTATTTACAGAGAAATATGCAATGGCATTGAAAAGAAGGTGTATTATTTAAGCTAGATGCTCATTTGATGGATGGAACACTTTAGAACCTGAAGGTTAAGGAGAGAAAAAGGGGAAAGATTTAGGGGACAAAATGAAAGAAAAAAGAACAAGGTGGTGAAATGGGGAAAACTGTACAAATATGTGGGCCAACCCTTAAAAAATTCCTTACACCCTCCCCCCTAAAATCTGGTCAGTACACAATGTTTTGCACTGAAATGAGAGCATTCCTCTCAATCATGCTGCCCTAAAAAAACCCTTCCTTCTAGATCTGGGAAGCTGTAGCAACAAATTCTCATCACCTCGGCTGAGTTTGTCGTGTCAGACGTTCGCTATTGAATCTGCACAATATCAGAAGAAAAAAAAGACTGTACCATCGACAGAGTAAACAAAACCCGTTGCCAACAAAATCGTCGAACCTAATCCGCTTCCCATAGTGATCTGAGGTTGTCGGGTAGTCAGGATTTGGCTTTTCTTCATATCTCTAACCATCGCCATTGGAGTCGTTCTCCACTGAGGAAGCTTTCATTGCTTCAGCAGTCATGACGGCAATCACTGCCTTGTGAATTGCGAGGTCTGCTCTGATTAGCAATCGCCTGGCATTTTCTCTCTTGAACTTAGCCTCATTGCGTGCTTGCTGAGCAGCATTGGGTGCATCACGAAGCCTATACTCGTCGAGTTCAGGACCTTCCAATTGTTCGAGGATCTGCCTTTGTGATCCATCGAATGGATAACGTCGTGGGCTTGACCACTCAGAGTAACCATTGTTCCACCTATTTAACCCTTCTCTCTTTCCAATCATTCTCTGATTGAAAGAAGATGCCATCATTGGTTCATATAGAGAAGCCCCGTATTTTCGGGACTTGCTCTTGTGGAGTTTCGGTAGAAAATTCCTCTCCAATCCATCATTACTTAAAATGCCGCCTTCAAGTCGTGGCAAAAATAAGTTGGATGATGTGTGAATCAAAGGAGAATCTTCCAAAAGATCACAGTTATTGCCTAAATAGGCCATCCTATCATCCCCAAGGGCAAACCCACTCAATCGTCTACCTGAAACAACAAAACAATTCAATTTGTAAAGAAGTCAAGAGAGTTATGCACACACACACACGTACAAACACGTATTCCCTATAACATTTGGATGTCAAGAAACTCTTACGAAATTAATTCCTAGGCAAGTGGTTACCATCTATGAAGACACAAGCACCAGACACAGATACAGATACTACAAGACACGACAATACGCCATTGTCTAAAAAATTAGGACATGGATACGTGAAGATACGTTAATTTTCTGTAATGAATATGTAATTTAGCATAAAATACTAGATGTACTAAACTATAAGGCAAATGATATCAAGTTTATTACAATGGACGTCGATTAGGCATACCGCGTAGAGATGGAGGCAAACGAGAATCTTAGAAGATGAAGACGGATTTTTTTCATGAAGAAGAGGGAAAGGTGGTTGGTTTTTTGTGATAAATGAGAGATAATTTGTTTTCGTTTTTCTTTTACCTTTTCATTTACCTTTTTATTATTTAGTTGACTATAGCATTAATAATTTTGGGTTTGAGCTTTTAACATTTGGACTCAATGACCACACATTTACAAGATGGATCTGAGCCGTGTCCGAGTTGGGTCCAAAGTGTGTCCGAATTTAAAAAAAAAAAAAAGAACACGTAAAATAGCGTATCGGACACGTGTTCGAGAAGTGTCAGGAAGAATGCATGTATGATATTGAACCTTTCCCTATTTTGAAGTTTCTGTGTTTTATAGGTTACCATGGTTGAACTTATCACCTCTTAGTTACTTACAACTCTCTTGATCACTAGTACACTCAAAATAGTTTCATGAGAGCTAATAACTACGAAAAAAGTTCAACGTGCGCTTGAGATAAACAACGATATTGAATCGGGTAAAAGTGGGAAGTAAAATTTACCAAAACCATGCAACCCATCCTGATCATAAGCAATTGAATTGTTATGACCAGCCACGGAAAATCTCCTGTGCGACCTTTGCTTAGAGCCTTTATTAGAGACTTCCAGACCTCGAGGTTTCAAACAAAACGCAAACATGGGTGGTTTATCGATTGATGCAGCCTTCTCCTGATATCCATTGTAGAAATTGGTGTTGTTTTTGTTAACTGTGGACTCCCAATCTTTTAGTTGCTGACGGTAGGTTTCCCAAAGAGGCGGCTGAAATAAGCAACAAATGCATTTTTATGGTCAATTGTAAAAACCATGTACATGGCGTAAAAACGAGTAGTTTTATGCAAAAAATAAGAAATTGCAAACTCGAGATTCAAAAAAAAGGGTAAATTATAAATTCAGTCCCTATGGTTTAAAGAAAGTTAGAGTTTAGTCCCCACGGTTTGGAAAAATCTACCATTTAGTCCTTATGGTTTGAAAAATTAGAATTTAGTCCCTAAAGTTTGATAAAATCTAAAAAATAGTCTATAGCCTTTCGTATTTGTTGGTGAATAAAATAAATAGAAGTTAGTTATTTATGTGTTTAACGATGAGAGTGTAAGTAATTGATTGAACAAAAAAAGGGATCATTTCATATATCAAAAGTTACTTTTACGTACTTAATTCGCCTATGATGTACAAATAACATGAACTATTTTTTAGATTTTACCAAACCATAAGGACTAAATTGTAGATTTCTCCAAATCATAGGGACGAAATTCTATATTTCTCTAAACTGTGAGGACTAAATTCTATATTTCTCAAAACCATAGGGACTAAACTCAAACTTTCTTTAAACTAGGGACCAAATTTATAATTTACCCTTAAAAAAAACTAGGAGAGAAGAACAAAGATGGGCAAAAGGGACCGACATAAATGAATTATATGAATATTTGCAGGAACATATCAGTCTGCCAGTTTTTTCACTTTTTAACTCCATGGGAGTAAATAACTGTTTTCGCTTTTTTTTTTTTTAATTTCTATCAAGGTAGAAACACGAGCAAGGAAGGAGCAGAAAGAAAATGCAGAGAACTCATAAAATGCAGGAAAATTTAATGACCTTGAGGCTACCTGAAAGTGTCGAAGTAAGGGCATTCCTTTCCACCTCCTTTTCTGCTGCCAATACTCAAAGATTGCTTTCGTCAAACCTGAAACCAGAGTTTCATTCATCACCTCTGCTATCTCATCCTCTGTGAACTCATCACGTTGCTGAGAGTATGCAGCCTTCTCAAATGCATCCATCGTCTTCTCGAAAACCTCACTTGAAACCTCCCCCAAGCAACTATTACTGCCAACTTCTGATGAAGTTTGAATATCCTTGATCCACTGCTCATCATCACTATCCATGTCATACAGGATACGATTTGGATTCAAAGCCACTTCAGCATCTGTTTCTACCTGTCGGAAGTACTTGGAAGGATTCCGCATAAATGCAATTTCTGAAACATGTTCATCATTTTCTTCTATCAAGAAAACACCAGGGATTGGAATGTTCTTTATGGAAGCTGCTCTAATGTTTCGATTGTAACATTCCTCGTGCAACTCCTTGAAGATTGCCCACTGACTCCGATCTGGAAACTCCAAAATCCAATCCTTTCCTCCTTTCCACATCATAGCATGTGTATACCGATTTGTAGATCCAGGTTGCAAAAATTGATGAGCCTTGTAAGAATATTTGGTAATTCCAGAAAGTTTCACAGCAAGCTTCCACTCATTATGGTCAAAGACCTCTAATACCACCCTTGCTCCACATTCTCTCCAACCTTTGGTACCAAGTGTAATTAGCACATTTGCATCGCATGATAGTAATTCTAAATTTCTTCGGGAACCTCTAGTGACATCCGACCTCTTTTCACTAGCCCTTCTAATTCGCTTGAAAGGAATTGCTTTAGAGTGAGAGTTTCTGTTCTTTGAGCCATAATCAAGACCTCCAAAAGGTAACAAATAAGACACCTGAGTTCGTGGTTTCTTACTCCTATTTCCCAAACTGTTGTTGAGAAAACCCTTTCCATATGACCATCCATGTGAGGCTAATCCAAATGATGATGAGTTCTTATTTCGATGCCATGTGCTTCTTGGTGCAGTGGGGTTAGGGCTGGGAATGATGCCAGCATCCACATTCCATGCTATATCCCTAGATTGCTGAGCACTGTTTAACTCCCCATCCTCAGACTGAACTGATGGAATCTCAACACTAAGGTCATTTAAAAATGAATCAGAACCATTATCAGATCTTGCCACATTAGATAAAGGTATTGTTTTCTCTGATTTTTTATTTCTCAGTGATACCATACGCTTCTTTACATTATATCTAGCCTTGTCAGAATCCTGAGACCGTGCACAAGTTTCAGCAACAACATGACTACTCTTTTTATACTGGGAGGAACCTCCATCTTCACAATCAGAGAGCCCCGTCTCTATATCTGATCGAGCACAGGAATTCCATCTATCAGAAGCCTTTGATGAGGTACTAAGACTATTAGCACAGTCATCCGAAAATATGTCATCCGTAGTCAACCCACCAAAATTTTCAGGATGCTCAACTGAATCGTGATGTTGCAAACTTAAATGAGCCACACACTGTTCCATAAGTAGCTTGAGATGCAAACTCAGAAAAAAGGTAGGTGCAGCTGTAAAAGAGAGAGCAAAAGAAGGAAAGTTTCTTTTCATTTCATTGGAACACAAATTAGAATGGCCATTGTTCACGCAAGCAACTCCTTTGAGGTTGATACCAAGAATACTAATCTTCTGTAAGCCCTGGTTAGAGAAGACAAACTGGCGTTACTACAAGATGAAATCCTTGGATTAGAAAATAGCAAAAAACAAGAATACGAAGAAAAAAGGTTATATTAGGAACTCTTTTAAGCATGCTTGGACAACAACCAATATAATTAATAGCATAACCAAAAATCAAAATAACAAAAAAAGAAAGGAAAAGACTAAACAAGTACCTTGACAGGGGAAGACTGGCCACAAAATGGAGATGAATGTAACCGACTTTTGCTATTTTGAAGCCTTTTGATATTATCGTATGTGCATTCAGTCAATGGAAGCTGCTTGGAAAGCAAGCAATACTTCTTCAGCCGGCAGTCTAGGCGAACCCATTTGGAATTTTCTATTTCTGAGAAGTTATAGAAAGCAAACACGAGTTGCTTTCCAATGTCCTGAAGGAACGAGAATTTGAACCTGATAGAGGTAACAGGAACTTGAAAATTAGCATACCTTCCCTGTTTTCCAGGTGACTGAAACATTCTCAGGACCAGGAAAATGAAAGCCACTGTCTGCATCAAGCAACCTTCAAACAGGAGAAATCTCAGCCCAACCACATTATCTACAAATAACATCTCTAGGTGAACCTTTGGCCTTATTAAAGTCAACGTACCATGCTGGATCAGCATTGCCAAATGGAATAACCAAAATGTCTCTGCACTAGAAGTGACATTCAGGAATGAATATTCTGGAATGCTCAACTCAAACCTCAACTGCTCCACTTCCATAACTGGAGAGGCCAACCGTAATAACCCATCATCATCAACACACCAGAGCAACCTGAGTGCTTCTGACCTTCTGGGAGAATTATCTGGTTTTTCCACATCATCAATTTTACCAACATTAGAACAAAATGAAGCAAGTGAAGCAAAAGTTCTTCTAGAGGCATAATCGGTCTCACGCTTATGAGACATTTTAGTGCCTATATTGCGGAACCTTTTCCTAAAATATACAATAGGAAGTTTGCTAGTCTTAGAACAACTGGTGATTTCTGAAGCAGGCTTCTCTAACCCATCCATATCTCCTAATCTTTCTGGCAATCTTGAATACTTAACATGTAAATTCACAGGCTTTTCAATTGCCTGGGACCCTGATTTTAAATCTAGGCTGGAGGTTTTCTGCCTTTTTGAACTATGAGAGGGAGATGATTTATTACGTTGAGTAGATCGAGCCAACCAAGAGATGATTGGCTCGGAATCCATATAGTTAACAGTATTGCAATCATCCTCCGCAATCGCAGTGTCAGTTTCCTTCCCTTTCCTGGATCTTGAATTTCCTATCTCACTGGCAGAATTGCTTACCATCACCGGTTTCCTGCATTCTTCCTTACCGGGAACTTCACTAGGAAGCAACAACAGTTTGAACCTTTCATTTTGAAGATCAATCCATTCTTCATCACGATCGTCATATTTGACATGATGAAGTTTCCTTTCTTCATCATAGTCATTCACAAGCCCATAGTACCAGATTTGGTCCAAAGGCCAAAAGACTTTGATTTTCCTGTTCAAAACCCAAATTGCATCCAAGTCAGCATATAAAAGTTCATAGAAATGGCGTCTTATCCGTGAACTTTTATTTACTTTCCGTTGCTGCCTAGGCCTCAATACTCTTCCGGCAGCATCAACTGAAGCGGATTCCAAAGATAGAGGCTTAAGACCATTGCTAACAATATCATGTCCAGAAGACAACAAGAAGGATAACCCATCTGTCGGTGGCAAAGAACCATTCGTGTTTGAAGAAAACCCAGTACAATTTGGATCAAATCTTGATGATAACATTATGGCAGCATTCTCCTCCAAATTTTCTTCATCGTCTTCCAGGCAGCCATCACGTCGCTCAGAAGAATGTGATACAGACACCTCACCCTCCTTTGATTTACTTTTGCTCCCAGATGCAGAAATCTTTCTTTTCCCAAAATTCCTTTGTGATTTTTTGGATGACCGACTGACAGGCTTTACAACCAGATGATCAATGTGCTCACCACCTTCCTTATTCAGATGCAAAGTGGAACTTGATTCATTTTCTCTAATCAACTGAGCAGCATGCCCATCTCCCTTCTTCAGATGCCGAGTTGAGCTCAACTCATATTGTCCTTTCTGCTTTAACTCTTTAAACCCTGGATTTGTATTAGTAGTACAGCACTCCACCTTATCACTTGGATCTTTGGCACTAGATTCGGCAATATGATCCACAATACCAGATTTAGCATCCAATTGCTCAGATGGTTTAAAAAAATGACCATCAAGAACTTTCTTTCTCCTAACAAAACCACCCCTTTTACGCTTTGGAATTTGAATAACATTTTCATTCAATATAAGTGGAACTTTGTTAAACTCACTACTGGAATTTAACTTTTCTTTTGACTCTGACTTCAAGGGCTTTTCTGAATCATGCCCACTTGAACCTAGCCCAGCATCATACACTTCATTCAAACTCTTCCTGCTCCTACTATAAATACTACTGAAATTACTGAGTGACACTTTTTTCCTATTTCTCTTTTCCTTCCCCTGCTCATCACCATCCTCTGCCCGGCCCTTTCTCTTTAACCTCTTATTCTGAACCTCTTTAGACACCTTTGATTCGTACAAACTCTTAAGATCCAAAGATCTCGATTTCTTTGGTGTATCAGTACCATGAGAGTTTTCTAAGCTATTTTCCATCGACTTCCCCAAAAGAAAACTCCCAATCCAGAAACCCCCAATTTTCATGTTCCATCATTGTACATGCATATAAACATTTCTCAGATCTGTGTCACCGAAACCACGACAGAATAATTAAAAAAAAAAACGAAAAAACTTCTTCAAACAGACTCGCAAAATAATCACATCCAATTATCCACAAATTCATAGTAATCTCAGATGGATTCAGATAAACCAAAAATTCATGGAAAAAAAAAATTAACAAAAATAAAGAATCACATACCTACTTCGACTGATTGAACCGCGAATAAAACTCCCTTCGTCTACGAATCGTTCCGATCATGAACCCGACAGGTAAATTAGGGCTTGAATCCGAGCTATCTCAGTCGAAACCCTAATCGATTCCACAAATTTCCCCAATTACTTTTCCGCAATTTTTTTGAATTTTTGCCCTAATTTTTTTTTTTTTTTTTAACCGCGAGAATTGGACGGAGCTAGGGTTTCTTTTGGTTCCCCGACCACGGGTTAGATATCGATTTTTTTTTTTTTTTTTTTTTAACTAAGTGCTAATAAATCTGAAAAAAAAAACAATAAAAATTGAACTACTCTGGACATGCCACGTGTCAAATTTTCAACCGTTGGATATAAATATTATAGCGGTAAAGTTCTCCAGCTTCCGTACCTTTGTTTATTTAATGAAGCTCACAATACCGCCGGCCACATGGCAGTTTATCAACGATCATGATTGATTCTCTAAACTCGGACGGTCGAGATTCAAACCTCATTCGAGAGTTCAGAAAACAAACGTCTTCAGTGAAATGTCCATTTGACCTTTTTTTCAAGGTTTCCGTTTAACGTAAAAGAGTAACAAATAAAGCTATTTCCTCTAATGGAGTTTTCTTTGCCCTAAATTTCGAAACATATTTCGAAAATGCCACAGATATTCGAACCAGAAATTCCAATCGCTGAAATCGAGTGAGATTTAAGCACGCGCGTTGAGATTTCGACACGTGGACATTTTCAAACAGTTACATTTGAGGGGTGACCACCCGCGCGTGGTGGTAGATTTTTAACTAACGAAATAACGGTTCAAAGTGAAGTGGTCAAAATAATATTTATCGAAGGGAAAAAGGTTAACGTGACGGACGGTGCTTTTGCCGTTCCGATTGACGGCCGGCCAATTCACGTTGATAGACCTGAATTAATATTTGAATAAATTATTTTTCGGGCATTTTTTTATTTTTAATCTTTATATAATCTAATTAAATTAAGTTGGTTTAGATGGAATTTATTTATTTATTAACCCACCTTTTTATTGGTCAATTAATCAATAACACTTCAATTTTGGGTTAGAAAGTTAGTTAATATTTTATATGTTGTTGAAGATGTTTTTTTATCTTATCTCCGATTCAAGGGATCAAGTTCTCCTATTGTAAACGGGAGTATAATGGTGTTCTTGACTTGCTAGTTAATCCGCTCTCGATGGCGGAATCTTTTTCGATTTGTTTGTTTAATCGCCTGTAGTTAGGTGGATTCTGATTGGAGGGAGAAAATTCTCCATGATGTACTTGTTTTGGTGTTGTTTGAGCATTTAGGCCCAAGTTCTGGTTGTTAATGAAATTTATCTTCCAAAAAAAAAAATATATGTCTAATTTAAATTTTATCTAATAAAATAATGAATGCAAATTACAGGATAGACTCCAACTCTTACTATTTATCTTGTTATTGTATATTCTCTAACCATATGCTAACATTTATTATTTTGCTAAATAATATTACACGTGTAATTTTATTCATGAGTTATATTAGATTGAATCATTAAATTCAAAAATTGACCTAAGATTAAAAAATTATATATTCATAATACAACTCATATTCACGAGATAATATATGTGTATGTGTGTGAGACATTTTTAATTATTATAATCAAGTTATAAGAGAAATTATGAGTAAAATCAATATCCTCATAAATTATAGACATTGTATATTAATATTCAAATGTTAAATATAAAAAATCTTACGAAATATCTCAAGTATATTTATTAATAATGAGTTAACTAATTTATTAAAATAATTATCACATAAACATGAATTGAGTTACTATAATAATTATAGTGCAATTTCTTTTCTTTCTATTTTTACAGTGGATGAAACTTATATCTCTTAATTTGTTGTTTATAACAATCAATAGTGAGATAATTAAATTCATGACCTCTAATTGTTATGACCTCAATTTAATTTTAAAACATTTGTTTTTTCTTTTAAGTTATTAAAATCATGGGTTGGTTGTCTACTTTTAATTAGTTTATGGATTGAATTGTAAATTTAAATGTTTTGTTTAGTACAACAACGATATTTGAAGACTATAAAAGTGAATAGGATATTTATCAAATAATATACATATATGTTAACTAATGTCGGCTTACAGTAACTTTATTTGAATACATTATCATCTGACTATGTAAAAATAAAAAGTTGATTCAACAACAATCATAAGTGAAAGATTCAAATTCATAATCTCTTTACTCATGCAGGATTCATCATTCTTGTTACCAAATAAGTAATTTATTTGACTTGACTATCAAATGTTTTACGATGTCGCGTCTTTTTTTAGTAACTTACATTTTTGTAAGACAAAAGCATACCTTTTTTTATATATAGTAAGTGTGCATGTTACTCTAGACGCATGTTGACTATTGTTACGAGATATTTCGTCATTTTTCCAATAGATAATTAAATAAAATAATTTAAGATTATCTATATATAAATATACATATATTGCAATATTGCATGCAAACAAAGTCTCACGTCCCTAAGTTAGAAGAAAGATGTTGGGTATATATAAGGGAGGGACAACTCCTCCATTGTTATGATATTATAGGTAATAGTCCGTCTTTTTATAGGCCAGCAAAGAAAAAGAGAGCAGGGCAAAGTAGGCAGGGAATCATAAGAGAGTAGGGTGAGGAAGAGAGAGACCACGACCATTGTTTATCGGTAAAAAATATCATTAATGGGGTAAATTGAAGGATTAAAAGTGAGCATTTTAGTACGGATTCATAATAGAGGAGGATGTATATATGTTTGTAGGCTTTCTCTAGGTAAGAATATTCGAAGTTAAAATTTTCGTCGGTATACTAGTTCAAACAGTATGATAAGAGTATTCAATGTGAGAGATGAGAGAAGGATTAGGTGAGGAAGCTAGCTTTTGCGTAAGTGAGGTGTTGAGTTTAGTATGTCTCGATCTAGGGTTGGCTCACGACGAAGAGGAGTCAAGGGAAGTTCACTTTTCTTACATTTTTTTAGCTACAATCGAATGACAAACGATGAAGATAATAGGGAATATTTGGGAATATGTGGATGTCTCGTCGATCGACTAGAGAAGGGCTCAAGGTTGGCTCACATGGGACTTTAATAAAGAAAGAGAATCGACAAGTTTTGGCTATAGTGGAAAGCTCGAACAGCTGAGAGCCTAATATTGGGAGGTGGGGGGGGGGGGGGGGGAAGAGGAGTGGGTGGGAGATGAGGTCAGACAATAGGTCTTGTTGGTCATATTCATTTAATCCTTATTGTCTTCATTTCTCAATAATGCTTTTTCGAGCTTTTGATTATAGAGGCTCGATGCTATGTTCCTCTTCAAGCTTCAATATTTTATGATATATATTATCTTGGCTATGTTGATGGGTTGAGGAATGTTTTAGACTTGGGTATGAGTTATCAGTGAGATTAAGGTTATCGTATTGTTAGCTTGGTTTGGTATTAATTTGGTTTGTTAGGCTGTTGAGTGTTTGGGGAGTTGGTTGATAAAAAGTTTAAGAGTACTATGGTGAGGACTGTTCAGCGAGGGAGGAGATTTGATCTTTATATTTGGTCAACCCTCCATTTATATATTTTGAAAGGCGTCATTTTTTTAATAAGGTACATGGATGAGCGATTACCCCTTAAAAATTATTTTAAAATCTTGTTTGTGGGTGAAGGTGGGAGATTGTGTCTTTGAATTTTTTTTTTTTTTTTTTTTTGGTAAATGTATTGGATTCTAGTTTTATTTTCTCATTAAAAAAAAAAATTAATTTTTTTTTTTTGAACTTTAACTAAAATACATTAATTACCTTAGAAAAAAACATGTGATTACAACGAATCCCCCAACGAATCCCAACCGTGGAAAAATGTTGCATGCGAAAGGCCTGAAACGGCGGCGTATTAATGATGAAAAAAACTTCGACAGATCGATACACGGGCACCGCCTTTAGCAAATTGAAGGAAAATTTAAACTGTTATCAAAAAATAAATTAAGATTTTGCCCTAATCTGCAAATTCAACAAACTTAAGGCCCCTTTTCCGAAAACTCACCCCTATAAAGGCTCCTCTTTCCTTTTCCTCCTCCTCGAAGTTATCTTCTCCGTTGTGCCCTACACTTCCCCTTTTCCTCTTCGTTTAACGTATAATCAATCGGTTTGTCTTCCGAATTTATCACGGAAATTCTGCAAATCTTCTTTTTCTTCCCGCCGATTGGTGTTCATTGTTATCTTTCATCTTCAAATTGTGCAGAGGCCGAAACCCTAATTTCTTGTTGGCCCATCTTCAAATCTGTCGCAAATATTTGATCTATCGATCGAGAATTTTGCATCGGTTTTGTTTTCGTTGTTTCGAAGAATTTTGTTCGCGATTTTTTATTTTATATTGGTCGATTCATCTTCGTCGGACTTAATTGAACGTTTTCTGATTCAATTTCGCTTCTCGGAGATTCAGTATCGCCAATTAAATTCTTGGTTGGATTCCTATAGTTCGAGGAGTCTTAGAAATCTGACCTCCGTTTTCACGATTTCATTGCTTTTTTGCGTCGCTTTGATTGATCTGTTTATCTGAAAATGGTCGGTGGAGGGAGCAGGAGGGATGAGGGTTCTTTGGCTATCAACAACACCAATGTTTTTGCAGCACTTGATACTCTGAGGAGGAAGAAGAAGTCGGACAAGAACAAAGGATCGTCTAAATCTCAGTCGGCTAAGACTAAGGAACCTGTACCTCAGGTTTTTTGGGCACCAGCTCCATTGACATCGAAATCATGGGCTGATGTTGACGATGAAGATGATTACGATTACTATGCCACGACTGCCCCGCCTCAGGCTGTGTGGGGAACCTCGGAGGCTCATGAGAGCAAGGAGAGGCTAAATAATATAGAGGTGGGAATTGGGATATTGCTTTAATCTCACTTATCTTAACATGCTGATAAATTTTCTCGTTCATGTGCTGAATTTTGTTTATCTCATTCACATGTGTTAATATTTCTTTACTGGCTAGTTTATACGAGGAAGATTGCTATCTTCAGAATTTTTTTTTTAATTCTAAATTACTGGTCAAGAGGATGAATCGCGGGAGTATACTTCCAGCACTTTTTTTTTTTTTTTTTTGCATACCACCATTTAGTTGCCTTGTTTGGTGAAGAACCGAACATCAAATATTCAGGAAACGTGGTAGAGTGATAAAAGAGCTTAATTTTCATTAGTTACGAATCTATAGCAGTTTCTTGTTTCTGTATATGCTAAAATTGATTTAGTGAGTGGTATTCGTGTATAATTACATTCCTCTGGTATAATAGTGAAATTAATTTCTACTACCAGATGGTGTGTTTGTTTTTGGTAGAAAAGAGTGGAGTGGAGATGAGAGGAGTGGAAGGGTTAATGGTAGTTTGGAGTAGTTAACTACTTGTTTGAGAATGCAAGTATTTGCATTAGTAGTGATTGAGTAATTAATTACTTATTGTGGGGTTGGTTTTAGTACTAGCGGAAAGATATGTTTGATGTGAAATTTGATTGAGTAGCTTGATAGAGGGTTTGATGGTGATTAAGATTGGTTATTTACTTCTACATACAAACGAGTGGTTTTTGTGGAGTAGTAGTTAACCACTCCTCTCTTCCAAAAATAAACATAGCTAAGAGGGGTCAGGGTTCAATCCAGGCTGATCACCTACCTAAGAATTAATTTTCTATTGATTTCCTTGACATTCAAATGTTGTAGGGTTAGTGCGTTAGTTATTCCTGGTTAATAGTTGAGGTGCATATAAGTTGTCTTTTCAAGTGGATTATGCTGCGAAGAATATAAGCATGACATTCGTGCTTTTTAGTGCTCAGTCATTTTTTGATAAAAAAATCACTTTTGTTGAACACTGAAAGCTTTGTACACATTAGCATTGAAAGATTTAAAGGTCTAGGCATTACTATGTCGCTAATTGCTATCTTGTTGAATAAAATGTGTGAGAAAAAGTGCTGATAGGTATGTGTCATAAATATTTATATCTATTTCTGTGGAAATCTTTGTAAGTATGGCTATTTGGTTGCAGGAGAGTGAGAGTGATGATGATATCCATGATGACGTAGATTATGATCTTGAAGATGAACATGAGCATGACGACCAAGAGAATGAATTGGAGGTTCCTGTGCATCCCGAGCCAGCTGTGAAAAAGGCTCCTGAAGCCTCTGCTGCGCCAAAGGAGGCTGAGAGGCAACTTTCAAAGAAAGAAAGGAAGAAGAAAGAACTTGCTGAACTTGATGCCCTTCTGGCTGATTTTGGAGTAAGCCAGAAAGACAGCAACAGTCAAGAAGAGTCTCGCGGTAAATTTTATTTTATTTTATTTTTTTCCGAACATTATACTTGTTTTGTCTTTCATTGTTTATCGATTTAAAAGTCTAGCCCCAGTCCTGTAGCTGTAGCTTTTATTTAAGTTTTGTTTCAAATGGCGACAAGAATAACATTTTCAATCATCATTGATAGCTGTGAGCAATGTTTTTTAAAGTTCAAGGTGCACTATTGGCAGAGTCTAATGGGTTTAAGTGTGGTTTTTGTGTGAGACATGCCAGATTTAAGAACATTAATAAAGAAGAGATAACATAACTGAAGTGTGAATATTAAAAAAAAACTGTAAGTTAATGTTATTTTTTAAAATCAATAAAGATCAAAAGCCCTAAAGAAAAGGTTTTTTGCATTAAGGGTTAGTATAATTTATCTTTGTACGCCTAGAGTACGACTTTTTACACGAGCCTTGCCTATTCAAGGCAAGGTGCGCAAGGCACAAGATGAGGTGCTAGACCTGTGCCGGGAGCCTGTGCAAATAGGCATGGATCTGTGCTAGCCGTTAAGAACACCGGCTGTGATCAGATGTGGGTATATGGAACCCACTAATATCTCAACCAAATTGGGATGTTGTTAACACCTTGTTTGTCTATCAATGATAGCTAACTGCTGAATTTTGCTATTGTGCTGAGGATTATGTTTGGAGTTGTGAATACCCTTCTTAAAAAAAGAGAGTCAAAATACCCTTCTTATTCATTGTTGTTCTTATGTAATGAATGCATCAATACCATGTAAGGTGTATGTATATATATGATGGATTCTTTGCCACCAAAGATAGTCGTGGACCATTTCTGAAGAATGTTTTTGTTCTTTTGTGTTTTTTGTTTTATTTGTCCTTTAAGACGTGCAAGAAAAGAGAGAGGGTGAATCTAATGGAGATGGAGAAAAGAAGGAAATTGCCCCTCCAGAGTCCAAAAGTGCCAAGAAGAAGAAAAAGAAGGAAAAGAAGGAGGTTAAAGATCAGGACCAGCGAAACAATTCCGATATTAACACTGGGCCAGATGAACCGGCTGGCAACGGTGATGCGGAAGAAGATACATCGGCAGTTGATATGAAGGAGCGGCTTAAGAAGGTGACGTCCATGAAGAAGAAGAAATCTAGCAAAGAGATGGACTCTGCTGCCAAAGCTGCTTCTCTAGAGGCGGCTGCCAGGAATGCTAGACTTGCAGCGGCAAAAAAGAAAGACAAGAACCATTACAACCAACAGCCCGTGCGGTAAAAAAGTGTCTTGTTTTTTTTTTCTTTGCCTCTATAACTGGACATATGTTTCTCATTGTTTGTATAAGCAATGCAGAATAATCTTTCTGGGCTCTCAAATCTGGTTTTTGTGGACGGTGGCTTTAGTTGTATTAAAATGGATTCGAGGAATTCTCACAGTTTCATTTCTAGATATTGGTCTCCAATTGTTTTTTTTTTTTGCAGGTTTACTCTTTAACTTCTCCTTGGAGATGTAGTTATTAAGTCCATCTCTTGTGATTCTGTAGATTTTCAGACCTTGTGATTTTTTCAGTGAGCATAGATAGAGTTAGGTGGCATTAGAATATATGAAAATTTTAGTCAATGGATTGTGATGGGTTGAACACCTTTACTTTGCCATCTTGAGAAGTTAAAAAAAAGAAGGGCAGTTTGTACACATTTTTTGTTCTAGTTGCCATTTGAAATTGATTGCTGGAATTTGTTCAAGTTTCTGAATATGCCAAGATCTTATTCTTAGAACTCCTAGTCTAGAGTTTTCCACAGTTGGAAAGTGGGAGGGTTAGAACTATTGGGAGCTGTGATTATACTTCATTTAATTTACATCACAGGTGATAAATTATGTTTTTATTGATGTAGTTCACTGCTCTCAAGAGATCTCTTAGTTGTTAAATCTTTTGGTGTCTCTCGGGTTTCCTGAGTCTTGGTAAGGGCTTGAATGCCTTTAGATATAGGGGAGCGAAACTACTCTTTTCAGTTATATTAAATATTTTGGATTGCTTTTTAGTGGTTATGCTTTTAAGTGGTTATCGTCAGTCGTCACGTAGGTAAGGTTTCTTTAATAAATATTTTTTACTCATGCAATAGAGTTTGTGA
>JBBMEG010000018.1:2509870-2531564 GCA_037832605.1 Cyclanthera cordifolia
CGATAGACCGCCCTTAATTCAGTCGGTCGAATTGGTTTTGGGAGAATATATGAACACCCTACCACACATGATCTAAAAATAAGCATTATTGAAATGGGATGGAGGGCTAAAAAGTAAATTTGTTAAAAAACAAAATTATTGATAGGAAAAAAAGAGAGAAAAAAGTGGAGGGTGGTGTGGAAGACAATTCTGTGGGCAAATTTAAAGTAGCTGCCATAAACTGCAAATGGTATTGCATTTCTAGAGAGATAAAGTTGCTTCCGGGGTTTTTTATTATCCATTTTCTAGAGAGAGAAAACTCTGAATGCTTGAGCTGTGTGAGAGGAAGAGTATTTCACAAGCTCACTGCCTTTCGCTGATTTTGAGGCATTTCACACACAGAGAGAGAAGGAAGAAATTGCTGAGCAAGTTTCAGTCTCCGCCATTGATATTTTCAGTTTCTTCTTTTGTTCCTCTCGTTTCTGCATTTTCATCTTCTTCTCTTTTCTTTTTTTCCTTTCTTTAATCTTCGTCCGCTGCCGAGAACTGAGGAAAGAAGGTGAACTTTGGCCTCTCTTTCTTCAATGGCGTCGCTTTCGTTTTTTTTTTTTTAATTTTGATTTCTTGCGATCGTATTGATGCATTTTGAGGGTGATTCTGCGATCTTTTTATGTGTATGTTTTCGCAATATCTGCATTTTCATTTCGTTTGTTCATTTGAGATTTTGAGGAGTCGTATGTGTTTTGATCTACGTTTTTGTATGATCTGATGGATTTCGGACTGTTAGAACGCTTTCATCGGACATTTGATTTTCACTGTTTGTATGTTTAATTTGCTAGAACTTTGAATGTATTGGATTCTTCATCTGGATTTTAGAGATTAATCGGTTTTCGGAAACTTCTCGCTCTTTCGATTCATAGATTTTTTTAAATTTTAATTTTTTTTTTTTTTTCTATTTTCTTCTTTTGCTGCCGACATTATTAGATAGTTCTTCTGTTTCCATTTCTACATTGAAACTACTGGTGCTTTGAACATATTTTCCTATCAAATCTGTTTTGGTTGTTCTTTTTCCTGTGGTTTTCTTTTCAGATGATTGCTTATTTTATCATCATAGGCCTCAATTCAGTCTTTCTTGTTCTTCCATTGAAGCATCTCATTTTTTTTTGTTCAGGAAACAGGCTTGGCCATTGCCAGGGACAAGCATTTACAGTGTTTGGAGATAAAAGCTGAGGAAGAGGAACCTATTGCTTCACAGAGAAATCAATTTCTCTTAGAATTCAGCTGTAACAATGGCTGACGCTGGTTCTGAGTTGTGTCCTTTTCAATTTGCTGTGTTAGGGCACAAATCCAAGAACAGCTCCTTTTTCAGTGTCCCTGGTCTTTTTGTTGGCTTAAATTTCAAAGTTTCTTCTGATTCTGATTCTGTCAAGAGTCCCACCTCTCCATTAGAACTTAGGGCATTTTCTAATCTTAGCAACTCCGTGGGGTCCCCTAAATCATCCCATGATGGACATAGAAGGAGCTGGAATTGTAGTAAAGTAGGATTAGGCATTGTTGATTCTCTTGATGTTGATCATAAATTACCTGGTAAAGCTCTTGGATCAACTGAGAGTAAGAACATCATTTTTGGACCTCAAGTTAGAACCAAAAGTCAGGCTCCAAATCTTCGAATTGACACAGTTTTCTATCGGGCGGGTTCTAGATCTTTGCCTAAAAATTATCCAAATTTCCCCCGATCTCAGTTCAAATCACCACGAGGTGCTGGTTCCGAGGTTTTATTTGAGATTGGAGAACCACCATTAGAATCCAAGCCTTCAAGAAAAAGTGGGGCATGTTCTTTGGATTCTCCCCGGTTTGTTTCTGCATCTTATGGTGTAAAAGGCCGGAGCTTCTTCCCTTCTACAAATCCATTCGTAAAGAAAGCGACGACCAATGGCAATTCGGAGTCCCGTGACAAGATTTCGCCTGCAGATATTTCAACCCCAGTACCTCTAATGCTGCCTGTTACCGGGATAATTGAATCTCTGTCAGCAAGTGAGATCGAGCTCTCCGAGGATTATACTTGTGTAATATCCCATGGTGCTAATCCGAAAACCACTCACATTTTTGGTGACTGCATTTTAGAATGTCACTCTAATGATTTGAACAACATGAACAAGAATGAGACAGGATCTCCTCCGTCAGTTGGAAGCAACCTGGACATTTCTCTTCCATGTCAACCAATTGATTTTCTGAGTTCTTGCTACTTTTGTAACAAGAAACTTGAAAATGGGAAAGATATATACATTTACAGGTTTGTTACAAGCACATTATACAGTTGCTGTTGAGAATTGAGATATTGTTCAATCTTTTAACTTAAAACACTACATTCCAATAGGGGGGAGAAAGCATTTTGCAGCTCCGACTGCCGCTATCGAGAGATCATGATAGAAGAAGAATTGGAGGAACCCGATTGCGAAATTTTCGAACATTCTCCAACATCCAGAGACGGGGAAGTAGAGTTTGAAACTCATGGGGTCATTTTTGAATAAACAGGTCGGTCTCCTCCATCGTGACGGGTGAAATTGTGGACGCGAATGCTGTGCGGTCGTCTGTTAAACAGAGAGAGCTGTTCTCATTGCAGCCATGGATGATCCTCTGTACATTGGTGATGCATTTGTTTGATTTGCATTTTCACTGATTTGGCAATTTTATTTGTCAAAGCCTAAGTTAGTATTGCCTTGTAGAAGAGTTCACAGGGTAGAAGCCTGGTTTAATTAGGCTCCCCCATCTTCTAATTTTTCTGGCATTTTGTATCTTTTTAATGGCCAGGTATTGATATAATACTGGAATGACTGAACCAACTTGTTCACTTTTCTCTCCAAATTGAAACACAAGTAGTTGGCAATGTACAACACCCTCCCAAATAGTTAATCACCTTGCAAATATGGGACTGTTTGTAAGAGAATAGAAATGATTATAGTTGGACAATAGAAAAGACAATAATTACCAAGAGAATAATTTTTGTGCTTGAGGTGAATAAAGGGTGTGTTACTGAAAGGGTGACGTGTTGGTTTTATTGTTTGCTTGTAATTCAGTTCAACACAATGTCATGGTTCAATCCTAAAATTTGGTATTCGACTCTCATTTATTTGAGAGTAGTGAAGCCTTTTATTTAGGAATTGTGATCTCTTCTCCTAATTTGTATTAAAAAAATAATAAATAAATAAATGGTGTGTTTGGGCCACCAAAAATAAGGGATAGAATGAGAAAGAGGATAAATTATTGGTGTTTGGACTACGGAGAACCATTCTCCCATAATCACATTTCTCCAAATCACTTTTTTTTTTATCCTTTTAACTATTTTTATTATTCTCATGATAACTTTTTATTTTTCTTATAATTATTTTTCATTTACATCATACTTATTATTTTATTTTGCTCATTATTATTTCTTTCGCCTAAATACAATTGATCATTTTTGTCATAATCATTCCTTTCATCTCAAACACAAATTATCATTCTCACCATAATCATTTACTTTTTCATTCTCTCCCTAATTCTCATTCATTCCATAATCATCTACCTTCTTCAAATACACAAAATTTGATTATTTGTGCTTGTAAAAAGCGAATAATTCTGAGAAAAATATAAAGATATAATAGGTATGATATTAAAATTAGTTACAATGAGAATTAAAAAAATTGTAGAAAGGATAAAAAGTTGTTATGGGAAAAAAATAACCGTAAGAATCCAATTTATAATTTTATTATTTTTTTTTTCTTTTTCCAAAATTGCTTTTCCCTTCTTAGAACAAATTATTAGTTAAAAAAAAACAAATTAGTGTAAAATCTAGGGTCTTTTTTTGACAACTTTCTACTAGCTCGTTCAAAAAAAAAAAAAAAATCTACTTGCTACGATTCCAAATTATAAGATTTATCTCATAACACTCAAAATTTTGTCATTATCATTAGTAGCTGATAAGTATCTTAAAAAAAAAAGAATTTAATTGAATCTTAAAATTATCTATACATTAATTAGTTTATATGAATTTTATTAAAATTATAAACAATCTTATAAAAATGATCGTGTTTTTTTAGTACGAATTAGGAGGCAGGATCAGAAATTCTACATAATAGAAAACACAACTACTCTCGATTATATGAAGTTGAATGCCGATTTTCAAAATCAAATCTGTTATGGGGGTGTTGACCAAAATGGTATTTTACCAAAAACAAAAAAACTCACAAGAAGTTGAGAACTCGGTTTTTGTAATTTAACACGAATTAAGTATAGGCCATACACATTTAATAAAGGGTAGGTCATACGCATTTAATAAGGGAGGGGTAGTTTTGGTATACCTTAGCAGACTCTTAACTCTAACTCTTATTTTAAATCACAAGTTGAGTATTATTTATGTTTTTGTAGTTCAACCATATGGGAGTGTTGAATTTGAATCTATAATCCTTCTCTCTCTCCCTTTTTGAAATCGAACCATATCAAAAGAATGAAGACTATAAATTAATGTCACAGATAAGTCTCGAATATGAGATTTTGAGGAAGCACACCGAACGTATAATCTTTCTTATTTAATGTGTAAACATTAAAAAATATTTAATAAGTCTCTCAACTTATTACAATCTTAACATAGTTGAGATTCTAAGAAGCAAATTTATTTTTGTGAATTAATTAATTCAAAAAAAGAAAAGTTAAATAACCTATTAAATAAATTTAAAAAAAAAAAACTTAATAGATTTATTGGAAAGGAACATATAAGTTTAAGAACCAAGTTTTTGGTTTAACAATAATTAGAGAAGAGAGAATTTGAATTCATAATCTCTTAATTATATATACATATATAGTAATACCAATTAAATATTGTTAAGAGCTTAAGGGCGGTGTATGGTGGAGGGATTAGGGTTGAGTTAGTCGGTGTTAAGTTAAGCTGGGGGTTAAGTTAATCTAAGGGATTAAGTTAATCTGTATTTGGTACATGGATTAAGTTAAGCTGGATTAAGTTAAGCTGAATGTTGTTTGTTGCGGGGATTAAGTTAAGATGAGTATTAAGTTAACTGTGTTTGGTGGAGGGATTAAGTTAAGCTGAATTTTCGATTTATAATTTTAAATTCATGTGGTTAACTAAATTCATTGATTTTTTAAAATACGAAATTAGTTATAAACTAACCGTTAATTTAATATTAAAAATAAAATTTTAAATTAAAAGATATATTTCTAAGGTACGAAATCAAATAAATGAGAGAATAAAAAAAATATTATATATACATAAATGATTTAAGAATATCGTCTCCATGATTTTTTTAAATAGTCTATATGTTCATAATTATTGGTGAATAAAATATATAAAAGTAACCTATAGGTTTAATGATGAGAGTTTGAGATAAATAATTGATAACAAAAAATAGTATAAGTTAATTTAATTCGTCTAAAATCTAGAAATAAGATGAAATTTTTTTTTAGATTTTATCAAAGTATAAGGACTAAATTTTTTTTTTTTTTTTTTCAAATCATAGGACTAAATTTTATGCTTCTCTAAATATATTGACTAAATTTTATATTTTTCTAAATTATAGAGACTAAAATCTATATTTTAAAATCATAAATACTAAACTCTAACTTTATCCAAACTTTATAATTTACATCATATTATTTTATAATTGGAGTTTATTAATTAATTAAACAAGTTTATATTATTTTAGGAAAAAACACACTTAAACCTCAAATATAAATGAATAAGAGGTTAAGATTTTTTTTTTTTTTTTAAGAGGTTAGATTTAGAATTTAAATTTATAAAAAAAAAATTATTAAAAAAAATATTTTGGTAAATTTTAAATTCTAATTTAAGTAAGTAAAAAAAATTTGAAAATTAAAAAAAAAAAAAATTATAGAGGCAAAGGCCACGCTTTTTCTGTCGTGGTTGCTTGTCAACGGCGACAGAATTTCTTTCCATCGACTTTGTCCTCGTAACGCGAATTTTTCAGAGAAAACACAGATGTGAACAGTGAGTTATTGTTCATATCCGTGTTTTGAACTATGTTAACACGGGTTTTAGTCACCCTTTTACTAAACAAGTGTTAAGGGGGCTAAGTTAATCAGGATTAACTTAACACTCCCACCAAACACGCCCTAATAATCTCTTGAACAAAAAAATAAATAAATAACACTAAACACCTATTAAATAGTCACAAATCTAATAGTTCCCAAATTAAACTACTAATTTAACCAAATGTTTAGAGAAAATGCTCAAGTAATTTCAAAAAACCAATATTATTTTATAGGTAAAGCACTTTCTTTGAAAATGCCTTTTCTTCTTTTTAATTTTATAATTTTGAAAATTAAAATTACACCCTTTTCTCAAAGGTACTTATTTAACATTTCTCATGTGTAATGAATACACCCATGGATTTTGGTTATGTTTCTTTGTCATATTTTCTTTTTTTGGTGTTGTCTCTTTCTGTGGTTCTTTCTATGTTTCAATTTGCTTTCTCAATGTTTTTCTTTTTGCTATTCCCTTTTGTAAGATGAAAGAGATGATGAAAATTAAAATAAATCACTTTTTTTCCCCTCCCATGCTCCATAATTTTGTATTTTTCTCATTGAATTTTTTTTTTTTTTTTTTTTTTTTTTTTTTTTGAGAATAGATAATCACAGTATGCCTGGGGTGATCACGAACTTGAAATCTCATAACACAAGCCATCAACCAACCGCGCCAGTTAGAGACTAATTCTCTTTTCTTTTCCCTCTAAATACTCTATTTGGAGTTTTTTTTTTTTTTTAATTACTAAAAATGATCTCAAAAAATATTCCTTCATCAGAAAATTCCAAGACCTATATTATAGGACTTCCATTGTTGTTTTATTGATCTTTTTCAAATAAATTGTATTGGTGCTAAATCCAAAAGTATTTTGTTTTATACTTTCCCTTACTTTATAGCCTTTGATCACAAAGTGTATTAACAAAAGAAATGCATGATGTTTCATGCCTACATTATGTAACATTTTCCCTAAAGTTGGACCTTTTTAATGTATTAATTGAAAAAGTGGGGTAAATTAAGATAAGAAGTTATATTTAAATGGTGTTAATTAATTTTCCATCTTAGGCCAAATAGAGGAAATGTGTTAGAGAAACAAAATAATGTATCACCCACAAAAATATTAGTTTGCTTCCATTGTTTATACTTTTACTTCTTATCCTTATTTTAATCCTAAATAAGAAGTTCACCATTATACTAAAAATCAAACCAATAAATCAAAAATCAAAGCAAAATAGATGAAGAAATAACTTTAAAATAATAGAGTTGAAGACTAAACCATAATCATTAGGGATATGTTAGGCTATGACGGAAAGGAAAGGAAAAGAGATAAAAGAAGAAAAGTGAAAGTAAATTAATGATTAACGACATGAGAACGACAGGTCAAACAATGAGAAGTGATCTTTTTCATTCCCTTTCCTTTCTATTTCATCTCACCACCCCAAACATACCCGATAATTACTAGTATATTAAATCTATCTTTTCTAAAATTAAGTCAAGCAAAAAAAAAACAAGAAAAACCTACAAAAGAGAAGAGATTGTTTGTGGAGTGGCAACATTAAAGAAAAATATATAATTTTAAAAAAAAAAAAACAAAAAAAAAAACATGAAAGAGTGAAGAAAGGGAGATATTCAGGCTTTGTTGGTTTTGATTCCTTTTTTCCAAATAAAGATTGATTGCTTTCTGAGCTGCCCCTCTTCCATATTCATGTGCTCTAATCATTGCCCTTCAAATATTTCCACCTTTTTCACATAACAACACTTTACCTTTTCTTTTCCCTTTCTTTGGACCACTAACCTTCCAACAATAAATATTAGTTCATCAATTCACCCTTGAAAGAAAAATCTAAAACCCTTCAATTCCAAAGGTTGCTTGCCTCATTGTTTTATAAAATTATTATAACAAACCAACTACTATTACAACTCGGTCAAAATAACTCCTTATCTTTAATTGTGTAAAATTATCTCTCACAATTACTCATCCAAACATCCTATCTTAGGGAGTGTTTGTTTGTAAAATTGTGAAATGTTTATTTTGAATGTTTAGAAATGAGGGGTTATTTTGAGTAATTATAAAAAAGAAATTGTAAAGATAGCTTGTTTGTATAAGATTTTTAAAGAATGGTTATAAAAACTCGTTTATAAAATCTTCATATACACTCAAAACAAACTTTTAACTAAAACTTCTCACTAATAACTATATCCTTCTTATACATTTTCAAATAGTCCATTTAAAAAAATATATAAACAAATAAATAATAAATGAAAGAAATATTGAATTCAATGATAAATTTTAAGTTATTCTTTCAAATTTTATTCTATAATAGTAATAATAATGCAATAAAATGAAATACATTCCAAAATTCAAATATCAGTATTTTAACCTAAAAAGGCATCAAGTATTTTCTAATGAGCCAGGGGACAAATACAACCATACAAACACATCAACAAATAGAATATGGAGAATGAAGAGGTGGAATACAAGATATTTTTAACCAAATAAAGAAGAGAAAAATAAAATAATATGCAAAGCAAAGGAGGCTGCAGAGGTACAACGTCGACATCGCTCGAGAATGACAGGGGCGCCTCAAGGTTCTAAAAGAGTCGCAACATGGAATTGGAGCTTGAACAGCTCGACATGCAAGCATTTCGCAGGCGATGGGATTGGGATTTGCATAGCCGCATCCTTAGCCTCGGGTCTGTCTGGTGTTGTAGGACTTGCAATTCAAGCATTTTTGAGCTATAACATGATACTGTACCTTTGACTTCTTCCCACAATCGTTGCAAAGGATCCAAACCTGTTCGAAGTAGTTTCGTTAGGACAGGCCTAGCCTAATGATAATTGACACAAATCATTGACCATAATATTGGTTGATATAATTAAATTTGTTCCTATCAGTTTAAATTTATGAATTGATTAATGAATTAAAAAAAATCAACAGGCATTATAGAAGTCTTGAGTTCGATCCTGCCCAAGTGAAAGAATGTTGATTGACTTAATTAAATTCACCCAAACTAATTTTCATAATTCAAACACAAATGTTGACATGTGAATATCTGAACCAGAATGGTCTAACCTCTACATAAAGTTTCCTAAATAATTCGTAGGATTTTTTTTTTTATATCCATGTAAGTCAAAATCAATTTATGCATCCCTTGACTATTCTTACGGGACATACTGCCGATCCTATAAGATTTAGATATCAAAGTAACTCAAAAGAACTTGAACATAAATAGTAACCACCATAGATTAAACCTATCACTTCTTATTTACTTACCTGGCCTTATTGAGATATATTTATGTTAACTGCGAATCACATTTCACTTTTTACCATGGATTAAATTGTATTTATCTTAGGTTAAAGTTTGGTTAGAATTTTTCTAACATGTGGAAGTGTGAGATTTTGTAGGGTACTAAATAAGCTCATATCAGGCCTTATTTATTCTTTGAGAAAGAGTTAAATGACCACCATATGGATCACTTGAAGTTTCACTTTGATCTCGTAATTTTGAATGAGAATCATCTCTGTAATTTGGATAATGGATGTAAGGTGAGTTTCCGAATCACTTAATTTGGTGGATCGTTCCTCTATTCTCCATCCTTTTTATTTCTTTGTTTATTCATCTCATTAGATATTCTTCTGATTTTTGTTTGAGAAATCGAGTTAGATTTCTCCACAATTTCTTATATGCAAAAGACTCCACCCAAATGACATAATAGAAAGACATTTGAATGCAAAAACTTTCTAAGCTTCAGCTGATAATGCTATATATAATATTTTATTACCTAGCAATTAAAGGAAAATGAAAGTTGAATTGGGAGCTATACCATTTTATTTTGGTATGGTTCTGGAATTGGCGTAGCTGCAATTTCTATGTCAAATTTTTCCCACACCTTGGACATATCACAAACCGATTTGGAGCAGAGAGGGCAAGCATACCTGAGGCAGAATCATCAATATGATTAGAAAATAAAGTGTGTGTAATCATTTCACAAGAAACTAAGTTACATAAGTAAACAAAAATCTATGCTTGAGCACTTACTGAAAGTGATCTCTCATCTCCTTGAGGCAATTTTGATGGATTGTGTGTCCGCACGGCATCACTGTAACATCGTTTGTCGAATCGAATAGATACTGCAAGTCATTTAATAAAGATGTGCATCATTACTTGGAGCTGTGGTTAACAAAAGATAGGAAATAAATGAGGGAAATGAGGGGAAACTTTACCTCAAAGCAAACAGGACAGTCGTGGTGCATTGCTCCTTCAACACAGGGATGACTATTTTTAAAAAGAATTGAATGACAGCAACCTTCATGACAAGCAAAAAAAAAAAAATCAGGGCACATTTGTTACAATTTTAATCACTTCATGAAACAGAAAAATGTGACTAAAAATAGCAGGATGAATACAGATAATCACAAATAGACTTACCACACTTATGGCAGTGGAAGAAGTTCTCCCGCCCCCCAATTCTGTCGTAACATTCAAAATGCCATCAAGTAAGCATAAGAATAGAGGTAAATCTCAAAGGAGGTGTTTGGATGAATAATTGTGGAGTGATTATTTTGAATGATTAAAAATGAGTTATTTTGAATGGTTAAAGAAGAAATTGTAATAATAGCTCATTGTTTAAAGAGTGATTATAAAAGTTAGTTTTTAATAGCTCTATAAAACATCCAAACAAACAGCCCTAGAGAAAAACAAATGCAGCCCACGTTGTTGGTTTTCATGATATAGAAGCAGAGAAATAATCTTCAAGTAGGGTAAATGGATCAGGATATCATTCGTAGTTCATACCTACAAATTCCACAGCCATTACAGTGATATTGCTTCTTTGATGTCTGCAAGAAAAGGAAACAAATACCAAAATAAATACAAACTAAGATGGAATCAAATAAAGCCAAGTTGATTAAAAAAAAGCTAGGTACATAAAAAATGAGACGCGAATTGGTGGACAAAATGGAAGACTAAGTGGATGCATAGTACTCACATCATCATCAAACAGCTTGCAAGTCTCACAGAAATATTTTCCAAAACACACACCACAGTTGATACATTCTTGGCGAACCTGTCGGGTCGGAAGCCAACAAAAATGTGAATCTTAAGAGCTCGTGACCATGAGAATTACTAATCATTAATACAAAATTGAAGTATTTAGACTCGGCATCTGCCACCCACCTCCTGTTCAGTTCCACATAGTGAACATATAACCTGAGAAAACAGAAGTACGTAAAAATTAGCGATAATGACTAAAACAAAGTTCTTGATACATGAAGAGGCTTACAAGATGCAATAACCAGAGGGTAAATTTACCTGGTTGACTTCATGGCGTGGGATCTCATGTCTTTCTTTCTGATCAACATAAATACTATTCTGCAAGAGGAAATAAAAAAGATTATTAAGTCAATTCATGATATGACACTCAGAACCATAAGTATTAAAAATTCCAGCCCAAAAGGAGGTTCCTTGCCTTTATTTCATTATGGCAATGACGGCAATCAAAGATTTCATTACAACAAGGAGCTCGAATGCGGCACCTACGCCTATAGTGTGCGCAACTGCAAAATGACATGTTCTATATTTAGAAAATGAATAAAAAGGGCTTGAAACAAAGTTAGAGAGCCAATTTTAATGGACTTACCCATGTTCCATATATCCCCTCTCCAATAATTTCTGGGTATCATTTGATTCTTCAAAGTGCAAAGCCTGAGACTGCTCAGTGTACAGAGTTCTTATCTCCTCTTCTCTGCATGTTATATGTTGATTTTCTTCTGTCCCAATTTGTTGAGGATTAGAGTAAGTTACAACCTCTGCCATGGAAAAACAGTATCCTCCTATGCAAGACAATGGCTGAATCTGGATAGAAGCTTAAAGAACCTGCATATAGGAAGGACTTTAGCAATTGTCCTAAGGCCAGAAAAGGCATGTTAATCACCCGTCAAACAGGCCATGACACTGTTGCTTTCTTCTACAGCTGCAGATTACATCACATCAGCAACAAATAATCCAAGAAACGTTGTACAGCTCCAATCATCGTAACTCCAAGAGGAGAGTTCAGTTCATCCAAAAAAGAAGAGTTATAGGAGACCCATATAATAACTACAAGGCAGTACTGGGAAACTCCAGAGCCTCCAGCTTTGAATAGTGACCAATTGCACATCATGATCACTTGATTTGTTGAAGACTCCGGATGCAAAACCCACTAAACTGGGTCAACCAGTAGATGCATCAACCTATGGTACAAGCAACACATACCCAATCAAATGTGTTCCAACGAAAAAAAAAAGAAAAGGAAAGAGGAAATATTTAAAAGTCTACGGGCTTAATCGTCCAAAAGGACAAGCCTACCTCAAATCGAAACTCCGCATTCAGTTTCCTTCAAGAACCGAACTTACCCATCTATTATTTTCTCTCTGAAAACCAATAGATTTTTCTTCATCAGATACCTTCATAACCATAATACTAAGAACCAAATCCAAACAACCAAAAAGAAGACAACTATTTTCCCAGATTAGAAAAAGGGTATTATAACTCTTCTTGATGGTGGCAACTACTTGCGTAATGAAATTTGCTTTAGAGGGCAAGGTGCAAGATGTAACTAAAGGTTCATAGAAGGATAAAAGAGATGAGTGATAGTCTGAACTTCTAGCCTTTTAAGGATCGATAGCACAATATGTGTAGTTAATCCTACAAATGGAGGAATGGATAATGTACCCACTGAATGTAACACCCATAACTGCACTATGTCTCTTGCAATCTCCCTATCAGTAAGCCACCTAGAACCCTTATGGTCACTGATAGTCTGGGGGTAAACAAGGATTAATCTGGAACACGTTGAAGAAGTAAAAACACGTTCAGAACTCCAAGGATGCTGCCCACACTCCAACCTGAAGATTTGGTAAGGGTTGCAGACAGGAATCCAACATCCGACATCACCCGAAGGGAAGAAGCATCTATCTAGACGTTTTGGCTAGGGGTTTTTACAAGGTATCACCAGTAACCAAGTTTAGATAAAGGTATACAATCCTGAATATTTGGTAAAGAACATCCAAATAAATAAATCTCAACTTATTGCTTCGTTACGAACATCGTCTCGTGTGCTCAAGTATTAGATTGATTCTGTGCAATTATCAAACAAAATCATTATGTTCATGTTTAATGTTTAATTTAAAGCGCCAATAATGGGGTCAATGTCAAAATGTCACCACTGAAAATTCTCTGTTCTAACTTCACCACACAAATCACAATGATTTTGTTCCTTGCTTCACTTTATATTTAATGTTTAAGATCATGCAACAATCCATTTGGATTCAAATTCAACATCGTAGGAACAGCTCCCAAGAATGTTAAGAAACGTGAATTTCAGTTTTTGGGTCTGCGGCCAAGGTGGTAACTCATGAAGAATACAGAGCAGATGCTATCTCTTTAGCACAGAAGATAAACATCTTAAACAGGCCTCAAAATTATAATCAAGAATATAAAATCCATTCATCAGACTGTTAGCATCCAAGATTCAAGAAGTGGTTATAACCAACTTCAAGATTCAAGAAGTGGTTATAACCAACTTCAAGATTCAAGAAGTGGTTATAACCAACTTCGGTTAGGGAGTTATACGGTTTCTTGTTAGGAGGTTTTTGGTTAGTTGTTAAACTAACTATGGTTAGTAGTTAGTTGTTAGCCATTTGGATTAAACTAACTAGCCTATATAATGTACCCTCCATCAACATAATGAGATATCGAATTTGATTTGGATGTACATGAGTGAGTAGCCTTGATAGCTCTTATCACAGACTTACTTCGTTCAACGACTTAAAAAACAGAGCTCAAAGTCTCCCATACAATACTGCAGGAGGTAGGGAACTATAACCAACACCTAGCTCTTATTTCTACAAACAAAACCCTAACCTACAAACATTTCAACACACAACCAAAATGTATCATAGAAATTCAAAAAACTTCATCAAACAAAGGTAAATTATCAAATTAAAACACGGATCAATCAATAAACTTTAGCAATATCTAGCACAGGAAAAGTAATCCATATAGAACAAACATGTCTCGGACACACTATCACAAAAAACCAAAATGACCTAGTACACACAGAAAAGCAACGAAAATTTCAACTCCATTAATCGCAAGGTAAGAAGAAAAAAATAGAAAATTTGGGACCATATACCTCCATAATTGTAGTTGCAGATGGAACAATAACACAATCGAACCACTCACAACAAGTTGAACTAAACCAGAAGGTATAAGATCCCAAATCCATTTCATTTTCCAAATCAAAATCGACAATAAAACAAAACAAAAATTCAATCCAAATGCCAATGCAAATCACAATGCCCAAAAAAGGAAAAATCATATAATCAAACAAATATCCAACCGTACCACCAAAAGATGATCAGAAAACAAGAATAATAAACTACAGAAAAACGAACTTCGTTCAATCAGCGAACAAAGAAGCTTGCGGCGGCCGACCCAAATCCCAAATACAGCTACAAAAGCGTCCCAACACAAAAATCGGAGCTACGAACAGTTGAGAGACTCGCTGAATTCGAGAAAAAGCAGGAGAAAGAAATTGTGCAGTACAGTTCGAATCAGGTCGGTATTTATAGCAGCGGCGAGAGCGCTGTTTCCAGAGGCTTCGCAACGCGCGTTTCTCTATGAACGAAAGCGATCCTGGTGAGTTTCGTTTGTCGCTATCCTTAACAGTGTGCATGTGAAATTACGCTTCTACCCTTGATCTAGTTTCTCTTTTTTCAAATTTAAATTTAGATGTATTAAAAGAAGCTAAAAAATAGTATATTATTTTAGCCTAATTAAGTATTTTGAATGTAATTCATAACGTATGAATAATGCGTTTTTTTTTTTTTAATTCAATCAATTACTTATCTCATATTCTCATAATTAAATACATAAATAATTAGATTCTACATATTTTATTCACCATCAATTACGAACAACGTAGACTATTTTTTAAAAATTTTCAAACTTTAGGGACTAAATTCTAATTTTTCAAATCATATGGACTAAATTGTAGATTTCTCTAAACAATGAGAATTAAAGTCTAGAATTTTAAACCACGATAATTAAACTACAACTTTTTTCAAATTATAGTGACCAAATTTATAATTTACCATTTTTTTAACAAATCCCTCCAATTTTTTTATATTCACGAATACTAGTTTATCTGCATATTAATTATACTCACGACAATATGATCTAACAGTAAACAAAAACAATTGTGTTAAATTAATTTTGAAAAGAGTAGCCTCCATATATTAAATCTATAATTTTTAGACATGTTTAGTGCAGTGGAAAGTGGTGAGAAATGAAGAGATTTCTCGTTTGGTACACAGAGTTATATCTCATCAATCATTAATCTATTTTTATTATTTTTTTCTTTCGTTTTTCGCTGTAGCCAAACGTGTCCTAACTTTTAAAATTTCTATTAATTACTAATCTATTCATATTGATTTCTCTAGAAAATATTGTGGATAGATCATTTGGGAGAATAATTTTCCTTTTGGACCAAATTTTATAGCTGTGTTTGTGTGTGTTTTTTTGGACCAAATTTGTATGGCTGTAAAGAACAAAAGCCATGTTTTCTCAAAGATTCTCTTGTATGAATATTTGACTAATTAAAAATAATATATGTGGAAAATTATGCATTTTTTATTAATGGAAAAAAAATATTTATATTGCTATAAATTAGCTAGACATAAATTTTCATATCTTTATTATTTTTATTTTTTAATCCAAAATATTTCATATTAATTTTTTTTTATATATAAATTTATGATATATTATTATCTAACTAATGTGAGACTGCATTACTCTATTTGTATTCCTAACAATCTTCTTTGCGAACAAAGTTTCGGACATGAGCCTTCATTTTTCGAATTATAATTATAGATCTTTTAAATGACACGTGAGCTCACGATAGCTACCCATCATCAAGATTAAAAATTTCAAAAGCACTCCACACTAGAATACTTACTAGAATACTTGTATGCTCTAATCACAAGTATATTTAGAAGCACTACCATGTGAGTATATATTAGGTTGTTCAACCACAAATTTTTATTATTATGATTTCATATCATACGAGACTCACAAATTCTTTGGTTCATATATTCTTCCGATGTGGTTAACTGGTGGACACCTCTCTGGTATCACTCAAATTCTCGAGAAATCTTCACATTGGTATGATAGTTATTTATTTTAACATAAATTCACTTGACTTTGTTTTTGTGGTTATTTTTACATTCAAATATTGATTGAGTTACGTTCGTTATTAAATTGTTGTTGAGTTGCTATTATTCCTCGTATTAAAGTTGTACACATTCATTTATCAATAAAATCATAGTTTTGTTCTCTCACTCATTTAAGCTCTATATATTCTCATTAACATTTTCAAATTTTACAATTTTTGAAGATGAAAAAAAAAAAAAAAAAAAAAAAAAAAAAAAAAAAAAAAAAAACTATTTAATTTAAGTACCATTTTCTCCATCAACATTATTTCATCAATTTTCTTTCCAATCTTCTTTCTTCTTTTCCAAGCTATCGACTGTCAACTTTTCTCCTAAGATTTCTTCACGAAATTGTCTTCTCCTTATTGTTCGCAAGTCATTTTCCAAGCTTTCCAAAATCATCTCCATATATAGAAAGCTTGAACGCCTACCAAGATGCTTCAATGTTAATACCATCTCACCGACTTCACTTCATATAATGCATGTGTTCGGGCCCTTCGATGACGTTGTCGATACTGACTATCATAAATTGGTCTGTCATTTTATCGTACATAGATGGTGCAACTGCTCTCAAATGAGAGTCAAATATCGATTTCTATGAACGAACCTATGATGTCATTTTGAACTGGATAATTATTATCAAACAATGAAACCGACGTTGTCAACCATTTCGATATCTCTTTCTTGATTGTTGACTATAGCAAATTGGAGGATAGGAACTAGTGCATCTCTAGTTGAGTTATGATCGCTTTGACAACTTAAATATATCTAATTTGTAAACTATCACAAATGATAATGACTAAGATTTAAATTTTATTGAACTATAAGAATTAAATTTGGGAAACAGATTCTGATGGCAAAAAAAATCAAAATGTTTTCAAATTTGGCACACACTTTTTCTAAATCGTGACTTTTTGCTTCTTATTTTTCAAATATTCCTATTTTATCCTTTTCTACAGTATCATCCACCTCTTCTCAAATACTCTGATTCTAGCCTAAAACTGCTTGAAACAGCACTGAACTACGAACTTCGGGTCCTCTGAAGAAACCTCAACTAAAATTGCCCATACATAACAAACGGGTGAGAATTTGCACTTAAAACCTACAAAAATGGACTTGGGGCGACAGGCGATCGTGCATGGGGAACGACGATGACGCGTGAAAACTGGCTAGGGAACAACTTCGAGCGTGTGGCGTCAGGTTTAGAGTGCGCGCGCTGGCTCAAACTGGGCGCTGGCTTGGTTTAGCACGCGCTGCACACTCGAAAAGTGCTTCACCAATCCGAAGTTAGGAAGGAGGATGGCTGCGATTAGTACTGGACACATAGGTGTGCATGGATTTGCTGACAAGAAGACGAGGACTGCTTGGGTACTGAGAGCAACGCTGACACGGACTGATCAACCATTAATTACGACGCCTTCCTCGAATGCGGGAGCTACTCGTGAGGTAACATTCTGGCAGCGGCTGCACAAAAGTCGGGCTCCTCGAGATCTGTGATTGCACGAAAATCTCAAAAGCTGTCAAATCAAAATTTGATTGCTTAATGATTATGGTTTAATAATTACCCTTTCATTAAGTATTTATAGGCTTTGTCCCTTCCCTAATTTTTCCTGTAGCGCTAGAATTTACAAATTCACCCTTTTCAACCAAAATTACCAATTTAGCCATTTTTCTCAAATCCAACTTTGCAACTCCAAAGAGTATTTTCGTCCAACCACTTTAATTAATTTAATTCTCCAAATTTTAACTTTAATTCACTAAAATTCAATAATTAATTTACAAAACAGGGAAAATGTAGGGATGTTACAAAAAGTTGAGAGAGAAAAACCTTGTACTTCCCCAAACAACCTAGATACCGTCGTTATTAACCCATGAATGTCAACTTAAATGTATCTAATTTGTAATAGTTTACCATTGATAATGACTCTCATTGAAATTTTATGGAAGTATAAGGATTAAATTTGTGAAATGATTTCTCATGGCAAAAAAAATTCAAATTAAGCACACACTTTTTTTTAACGATGACTTTTTACTTCCAATTTTATCATTTTCTACAATATCATTCATATCTTCTCAAATACTCTCCTCGTACCCTATCACATCGCCTCTTCTACTCCTACCTGGTGACGCCACCTTTAAATCCCTATAGTCTCTTACACCTCTAACGATTCCGGCCAATACTTCGTCAACATCCACCTCGACACTCCTCCTCCTCGTCGAAAACAACAACCTACGCAGCCATCTCCCTTCTCCACATAGCCTCCTCCTCCAGGCTTTGATTCTCGTCTTTTGCGGCGATTCCTCTAATTTAGTTGCTAGGAAGAGGTTCCTCCATTTTTTCTGCAAAAAAATCTTGAAACACAATTCTTTCTTTTCAGATCTATGGAGTTAGAGATCTTTGTTTGCTAAATTGATACCAGATCTGTACTAAAAAGTTTTTCAATGAGATAAGAAATTCGTCATTTTTCGTCGTCGATATCGATGTACTTTGGTACTACTATACATTATTCTGATTGATGACTATCAACAAAATAATTGAAGGCTATCAGTTAAATTTGAAGGCAAACTGATAAAAATGAGAGTAATAAAATGAAGAAAAAAATAATAAAAAATGAGATTGATAAATGGAGAAACTTTTTAATTTTTTATCTGCATGGAACCAATTTTGTGTATACATGTAAACTAGTCAAAAAAAAATCCAAAAACAACCGAATAATATTGAATGAAAAAAAAAAATTATAATAAACAAAAAACCGAAGAGAGTGGTGCCAAATAGAAAGAACCTGAGTTACCGAAGATTAATCGGACGGCTGAAAGAGGGGAATTGTGGATTACAGAGGTTTTTTATTTTTATTTTTATTTTTCCAAAATCTGAAATGTGAATTAACCATGTCTGTCTCTCAGCCCGAGACCGAAATACACCGATCAAAAAAGTGGAGACTACAAATTATTGTCACAGATAGGTTTCGAACTTAAAATTCGGAGGGAACACACCTCGGACTCAAGTCTCCAATCAACCATGTGACCGTAGTTGAGACCCGAAATGTGGATTAGATCGTGTTTGATTCCAGAAGGCAAAAACCGGGTCAAGGAGAATCGATTTCAACGGTCCCATTTAAAGGACGCAAAAGGGGTTGTCGTTTATTGGGCCGCGTGTCATGGCGAGGAATTTGATATATATCTATTTTCATAAAAAGAAAGTGAAAACTACATTTCAATTACAAATATACATTTTTCCTATAATCTCATTTCTTAATAATTACTCTCTTTTTTTTCATAAACATTTTTTGATTCTCATAAATTTATTTTCATTCTATTTCTAACCATTTTTTGTGAATTTGTTGAATCATAAAGTTAGATGAGCAAATCTTAACTTTTTACGTCATTATCTCAAATTTAATTACAAAATTAAATTATATATTGGGACAATATTTCTCAAATTCAATTGATATATTCACGGTGGTTCAAGTCCATGTAGACAAGTCTAATGGGTAAGTTCAAGGCCTAGACCCAAAAGTTCATCAGAACCCAAGCTTAGGGTTCATGGAAACTAAATAAATAATGGAGTTGTCCTTCATTTTCAAGGTCTCGAAATTTGAAACTCTAGAGAGAATTCGACAAAAATGGAAACTCTCGAAATGTCATCTCGAAATGTCTTAGGATCAAACACATTTTTTAAGCTAAAAGGACCTTCAACATGCATCATGTTCTTCGAGTGGTTCATCAAAGAAGATCGACAATTCAATGACCATTTCATGATCAACAAGTCAATGACCAATCATTCAAGCAGATCAACAAGTCAAAATCAAAACGCGATCTGATGCCAACAAACTCAATCTTCAGAATAACCTTGAAAGCCTTTGAGACAATTCAACCTGAATAACAAGCTGCAAAGCGTTTAGAACAAGCTGCAAAGCGTTTAAGACAAATCAAACTCAAGAACAAACTATAAAGCCCTTGAACAAGCTGCAAAGCCCTTAAGACAAAGCAACCTCAAGAAGCCTTTGTGACAAATCATCAAATTCTCAAGACAATTCAACCTCGAGAATAAGCTATAAAAGCACTTGAGACAATTCTACATTCGAAAATAAGCTTCAATCAAAATATTTATACATGTGAGAGAAAGAATCAGAAGAATATATTAAAGATTATATTCGACATCTCACATATTGAAATCAATACAAATAAATCTTCATTTTCACGTGTAATGTATTTATCTTATCGATCTAAATGTCATGTGAACAATGACCTTTTTTTTTCTTTACTCCACTATAAACAAGTTGATTGATTCGTTCTTATATTTGTTAAGAAAAAAAAAAAAGTTATGAAAGCTATTTTTTGAACCTCAAAGATGTATCTTAGTTCTTTCAATTTTTTTATGTTTGAATCCAAACTCATAAGCATATAATTAGAATGTAGGATTTGAAATGTTTTTTTAAATTATGAAGTACTACCTGCTAGGCAATGATCTTACTCACATTAGTCTTAGTATCCAAATATCTTGACCAATCATTCGCGGTTTGACTAGAAAGAAAGGAAAATGAAAAAATAAACGTAAGAAAATAAGGGTAAATTAATTATTGATGAATAGTAATATAGACAAAGTACTGGTAATGAATCTCTTCTCTTTCGATCTCTTCTCATTCTCTTCTCAGTCTACTTGTTTTCATCCTTCCCTATGGCTTTTTTTTTTCTTTTTCTTTTTTCTTTTTTTTGTTGGCCAAACACCCCAATAACAATACTTCAATTGATGTCCCCAAAGGGTGGCACAGTTGGTTGAAATCTTGGCTCGACAGGTGTACATCCTCAAGATTCTAGATTTGAAACTCATCTGTGACAATAGTTTGTAGTCTCCACTTCTTTGTTGTATTTCGATGTCCGGTTTAGGGACGAACATGATTATCTGGGTATATTGTGAAATATCTATCTCAAAATAAATATTTCATTTCATTGAGCTATTGGTTACAATTAATAAATAATTTTGGATAAGGATTTGGAGGAAAAAAAAACAAAAGGAGGATTCATCACGCAATGGTTATGTTTTGTTAAATGGAAACAGCTATTTTGATTCTTTATCTTAAAAGCGAAAAAAAAAAAAGAATGGGATTGGGATGGGTATGTGATTCCCATTTAGCCACGTTCATATTCGAATTTTAATTAAAAAAGAGTTATAATTATTTTGATTTAAAATAAATGTCTAATTTTTTATATTTTAAAATAAATAAATAAATAAAATATATCAGATCATTATATCTTATAGTTACTTTTTTATATTTTTGTTTAATTTAATTTAAATTAGTTTAATTAGATTCTCTCTATAACCTCTTCCAAAAATAATAGCCAATTACATTGTTTTAAAGGAAAAGAAAATATAATATTTAACCAAAATTATTAGCTTTTAATGGATAATTTTTGAAAAATAAAAGAAATT
>JBBMEG010000018.1:2534632-2555794 GCA_037832605.1 Cyclanthera cordifolia
ATAATATTTGAGTGATATGTTTGATGTAAAATTTGATGAATGACTAAAAGTGGTCGGTTAAAACCAAATACAAACAAGTAGTTTTTGAGTAGTGATTAATCACTCATCTTCTACTACAAACAAACATAGCTAAGTAGTTTCCACATATACACACCTTTTTTTTTTCTTATAAGAAAATTAAGTGTTGTTCTAAATTATGCATTAGGCTTAACCCATTTAGGTAATACACACTTTTTTTTTAGTACAAGTTGGGTAGGGGAACAACAAATCCTATGTAAAAGACACTATAAAGACTCGAACTATTGATCGAGTAGATATTAATGTATCGCTAGCATCAGCAGAATTTTGTTTGCTTTAACATTATATCACAATACATACGTACGTACAAACACGTTGACTTATATCACTTTAACATTAGTAATCTCAGAAATGTCAAACAAACAAATTAGGGTGTAAATTACCAACTTACAAAGTTGGTGACATAAGGTTAGTTTTCTATATATGATAACCGGGGGTAAATTCGTAAATGCAGTCGATTAATTTACAGTGGAAGACTTAATTTAAGATTAAAAGTTAAAAAAAAAAATAAAAAAAATGCAAGCATCAATTTGAAAAGGTAGGAAGGAGGAGATGACCTTGAGAGAAAAGGCTTTGTGATGTCTCTATCCAAAGGGATTATTGCGAGCAATTGGATTTGTGTTTGGTGCTGGATATCTGTTTCTCGCCTGCTGCTGAGATGTGTTCAAGGATCCTAAACGACTTGCATATGAAGATCCTCCATAGTTATCAACTTCCCCCTGTGGCCTGCACTAACAAGAAAATCATTATTTCTTTATTTAATTCACCAGTTTAGAGCGTTTTGACTATTCTCATGAAACATATGTCTGATCTATAATATTTGAATGTCAACAAAGAAATTCATAGAAATTTATTCCTCCTTTTATTAACCATTGGATTGTTAGTTAAATGTTAATTTGTTGTATGTTTTAAATGACTATGGTATACGGATTTTTTAAATATTACTTTCATTTACCTTTTCTTTTTTTTTTTGAGCTGCCATTTACAGCCCTTCAGCAAAGCAACATTTTAAAATGATACAGATACAGATTTGATGATATATATTGATTAAGGATATGTTTTGAGTGTATATGAAAAGGGTAAGAAAATTGTTGCAACGTGACAAATAATTAGACAAACATTTATTTAATGAACGAGCTAATTAGAAACGTAATGAAAAGCTCAAGACTACAATTGAACATAATGTGACATGTTCCACGACTTCAAATTGAGCATTGTCAACGAGAAACTCAACTCCCATAGTGCGTGTTCATGATAAAGAAGTCATGAGTTCGAATTTATCACTCTTAATTATTGTTCAGTTAAAAAAAATCTTAGACACCAATATCTGAGGTAAACATCACATTAATATTTTGCCAAAATACTTCAATAAACATCATGTACAACCTAGTAACTAAGGAGAGCTCGAAAAAATCAGTGTTGAATCAAAAAAAAAAAAATCATTTACTCACATATGCTATAAATATGAATATATTTGAAAGGTAGACACAAAAGTGAATCAAATAAAACATAATAGTACGTCTTAAACGTTTAACCTCTTCTCCAGAAGGATACTTGGGAAGCCCTAATTTCTTAATCTGGATAAATGTTCCATACTAAAAAAGAAAAGTATTGGATCAAAGCTGAGCTGAAGAAAAGTAATCCTAAAGTAATTTAAGATTCTGATAAAAAAAAAATTACCTCAAAGACGGAATACTCCCATGGACCTGTTGCCCAGCGTATTTACCTGAGATATGTTTAAAAGAAAATAAGTCCTCACAAATATTTGAAGGTATTTAGTGATATAATTAAACTTACTCGTATTAAATTTATAAGAGATAACTATGAATAATCATACCCAATGTTCAGAAAGGCGCAAGGCGCAACTCATGCGCCTTTTGGCGCCTTTCTTGAAACCTTGAGACAAGGCTAGGTGTGCGCCTTGTAGGCTTAGTGCTTCTTTTTTTTATTGCTTACTCTTTTAGTGTTTTGGCTTCGTATAACCTTTGGGTTCGAAGGCGTTGCCCTCAAACCTCCAAAATCAGGCACTTCGCCCCTCAACCCTGACTCGCTGACCAGGCAGCGAGATCTCTATGCTAAGTCATTCAAAACGCGATAAATTTTTTAAGTTATCAAAATGTCTTGAATCACTTATCTGAGTTTGATTCAAATTTCATTTCTTTCTATAAAATGAAGGTTCATAGTTGAGTTAATGTATGCTATTATTGAAGATACTCACTTTGTGGCATTTGTCCCACATCGAAAAAGCGAAGATTCTTTAACACCTATATAGCATAAGCTAACTTTATTTTCCTTAGTTAAACTTCATTTATTCCCACAAAATGAAGACTAATATTTGAATCTTATGAATATTTTTCTCCATGAAAAGTATTTTAATTGTGCGTATATATATATACACATACATATTATATATATATATATTTTTTTTTTTTCTTTTTTCTTTTTTTAGTGTAGCTGGCGCTTTTTGGTGTACCTTGCCCGTCAGGTTCCAAAGGGCTATTGTACCCTAGTGCACCTAGGGCAACACTGATCGTACCTAAGTATTGGGCTTCAGGAGGTTCATAGCTTTGACTCCGAGTTAAGCCAGAAACAGCGGACATGTTGGTAGGAGTACTCTGCAAAGATGGCGTAGAAGGAAACAGCATCAGAATTAAATTAAAAGCTATGGAATGGGGAAACCCTCATTATAGAGGGAAAAAAAATGAAAACAAAATTTGGTAAAGAAAAAAAATCTTGGTAATGTGTCCAAAGTTTCACGGCTTAAAATAACTAAATGGTGGTAAACAATGGAAGAACCTATCTAATATTTCAGAGGTTCAATATTGATTTAATGGATCCTAATATTTGCTAATTTTGTCTAATACAAGTTAAAGGAAAGGAGGATTAAGCAAACAACACACATGCAAAAATGTTACTAGTGGAAAAACAAAGGGAAAGAGAAGAATCATTAAATGTCTGAGTTCATACTTGTGAGTAAATTCTACTCTTTTCATCATCGAGATCAAATGGGTTTGTTGGTTTTGCAGTCTGCAAGCAAAGAGGATGGGTTAATAACGTATGGTATTTTTTAACAGAAAAAAAAAAAAGAAAGAAAAAATACACGATTTATTTTTGCCTGGAATTTGATGAAATTATACCATTGAGGTAGGAAAATACTGCAAGTTCTGACCCATGACACGTTGAGTTGCAGTCTGCCAGCCAGGATGTGAGATGGGAGCTTGAGGGAAGTTTACAGTGAAAAGGTCCTGAAAACAAGGTATGCATTTCATTAAAGAAAAGCACAAGGGAGCGTTTGGGTAAGATAAAAGGAAGGATTACCAAGGCAATGAGAATACACGAGAATACAGAAGGGAATAATTAATTATCCGTATTTGGGACAAAGGAAATAGTTATGGGAGATTATTATTGGTTTCTGGATTGCGTTGAATAATTATGCGATCAACTATTACTTGTTTCAGGCGTAGGAAAAGATTATAAAAGAACAAATATTGATTATATGATAATGAATATTGATTATTAGAAGAATAAATATTGGTAACCAAGAGAATGATAAATGATTATATGGGAAATGAATAACAATTATGAATGAATGATTGTTGATGACCGATAAAAGAATTATTTTCCATTCCAAGTTTGATCCTCTCGCCCCAAAACACTTCATAAGTAATTAATGAATAAAATTTTAACTTATTACCAGAGGAAGTTCCTTTCTTCCACTAGAACTGCTCTCTGAAGATGTAGCTTGAGATCCAACTCCTTTGGTGGTTCCCTGAGCTGGTTTTGAATCCGCATCTATCTTTTCAGCTGAAACACTTGAATGTTCCTGTGCAGTTAATTCCGATGAAGAAGTCCACTGCAGCAAATAGATGTGTGCAGCCACAGAAGAAGCAATACGGTTAAGAAAATTTAAGCCAGAATTGAACTTAAAATTTTCAGATCGGAAACTCACATCAAGCAACTCACTTCAAAATTTGGAACAATAGCTGGAGCCATCCGCTGTGAAATCAAACCAGTTTCTGCAGCAGGAGAATCAAGAGTCTGTTTTTGCTGCGAGCTTGGAATCTGCTGCCTATTTGTAACTTTTAGTGCAATATCACCACCCTTATTGGTTGTGAGTGGTGGAGGGCTTGTACTAGAAGCTTGCAATGGTACAATTTGAGTAGATCCAGCTACAGAAGCATCAGTACTAACTGGAGGTGTTGTCTGCCCCACAGTGAAATTTGGTGTAAGAAGAGTACTTCCAGAAACAGTTGCTGGTGCATGAGCATTTCCAGGTCCACCAGTCGGATTATTGTCAGCTCCAGTTGATGGTACTGATAATGCAAAAAGCAAGGCTTCCAAAGTATTAGCACTGGAGGCTGTTGATCCGGTTATGGTTGAAGATGACTCAAAGGCGTTCCAGTTATCATTATTAGATGAAGGCTTCGACTGGGACTGTGATGCGGCAGTCGTATCAGAAGGCGAAGAACTGATACTGAGATCAATCAGGCTTGCCACATTGTCTCGTTTAGTTTCCACGGGATCAAAATGAACCTCATTCTGGAAGTGGGAGCAGGCAACATAATGGAAGAAGTCAGTTTGTATAAAATTATACTAACAAGTCAGTTTCTGCATAAGAAGTAACACAGCCAACCAATAGAAAGATCAAATCAGGAACCCTATGCATGGTTTATTGCATGCAATGACAATAAACAAATTTATACTTGATCTGAAAAAATTGCATGCAAAAACTCCAAGACGCAACTTATAACATGCCAAGTATCTGCTCGGTAGAAAAAATAAAGGCTCAAAAAATAAAACGAAAAAGAAGTTAACTCTACAGTTTCACTCGGAGAAATGGACATCAAGCTTCAAGAAGAAAATTCTGCAATAGCATATTTGCCAATGTTTACTGAGCTCCCAAGAAACTAGCATGATTAAGTAAATAGAAGAATCAAACTCCATAATTCTGAGGAAATATAGATTAATAATAAACCCATCATTGCAAAATTTGACATCACAGAACTAATAATAGCCCTAGTCAGGATGAACAAGAACATCAAGTGACCAGCAATTTTAACAACAAACCTTATCAGAACCGCTTGCGTCCACCCCTTTATCTTTTCTACTAGCATCCTCCTCGACTCTTCGAGTAGGTTCATTTTTGTCCGTCGTAACTTTATTATCACATATCACTGCAGGAGAAGATTTCTCTGAATTTTCTTGACTACGACTTAAGTGAATAGTTGACTTGGAATCTTCATTTGAGAGCTTGCGAATTCCAATTCTGTCATCTTTGATTCTGTTATCTACAACCTCAATGAGTGTGAGGCTTCTCCTATAACCTCCAGATCTAGAGTTTTCTCTTGAATACCGAGGACTGCTTCTCTCATCATAGTAATAAACTGGACTACTGTATTCCTTCTTCGAACTAGATCTTAGCATATCAACTTGCAGGCTCTGTAATCCACCAGAATATGAAGGAACCTTCCTTTTTTCTTGGGACGAGTCCTTATCAGTCTGTCAAAATATAGAACCAATTTTACTCAAGTTCAGAGAATTATTCATCCCGTCATATCATCATTAGTATAGATTAGAAAAAATGCTTATAGCTAAGGGAACTTTCCTCAAAAGCAAAACGTCAAGATGAAAGAACGAAAAAAATCAAAGAGAGAAAAAATATTTTTAAAACGTTTAGAAAGAGGACTTCATCATACACATGAAAAGATTCTCTTTATCAATGAGCTTGGTGAAAGTAAGAGCATTTAAAATTCATGAATGCAGAGCATAACAACAAGCTGAATGAAAATTTACAAAAGTGTGTACACACATCGAAGGAGAGCTTACAAGTCTCAATCTCGGGAGCTCACTAACACCATTCCCACCCGAGTATTTTCTATCAACATAAACATGCTTGATAAATTCCCGAAGCCGCTGGAGATTACTGCGAGAAATATAGAAATGAGGAAAATTCTGTGACACTTACGGCAGGTACAAATGTGTAATTAGTTCAATAACCTGTTTTCTGGATAAGAATGTCGTTGGGGATCCCATATTTTCAAATATATTTGCCGTGCTCTCTATGTAATAACAGTATAAAGTTAGCGGCATATGAGATGTTAACAGTTGATGAGAAAAAACAAGTGAACATCGAGGGAACTGCATCTGACCTCATTTCCCGCAGCTTGAAGGGCAGTCACCTCTTCTGCCGTGAATTTTGCCATTGATACCGACTTTACTCGGTGAGTAAACTCGCGACTGAAAAGTGAAATTGAACAAAGATAAGCAAATGTGAAATATCTCTATTTCTTTAATTTCCAAAAATATCTCTTCAAGTTCAGTTTAATCCTATCGTTCTGAAAATTAGAAGTAAGATGGAGCAGAGAATTTCCGCGTGTGCAGATTATTGAACAGTTATTTAAGGCTTAAAGTACTTACTGTACTCCACTACAACTTGTACAGACAAATGTCAAGAATGTTGTGCAGACGTATTGCGGTCCCTGATGAAGGATACATGTAAAATATCATAGATAAGATTCATAACTAAGGCTGAAAGAAGGTTTATGGATGTAATCAAACGTCTGTATCGATTGATTATAACAACCAACTCATATTAACTAAACACAAGTGTCAGGCATGGATGGTATAGAGCTATATATCAGTATCCCAATAGACTTGACTTGTGACTGCTCCCATTAACTACAAATAATATTGTACATGGAACTCTGGTGCACTGCATAATCCTATTTCTTGCTCTCGATGATCTCTACTAAAATTCAAAAAATTATACTAAGATTAACATTGTAGATCAAATTGAAACCTAACTGTACATGGAACTCTGAGGCGTATTATCCAAATGAATTAATTTGGTCGAACATTTAGCTCAAGTTCGGCGGCAATTTCCTGGTCTAATTAAATAACAACCCTGTATTTTTCTGCTTTAAGTTACATTCACGCAATAATCCCAAGCACAGTCTGAGCACCATACCAGCAACCACATATGAATCCAAACCTAAATATGCATCTCATAATTTAATTAGATGGAAAATCCATGTGAGTGAAAAAGAAAATAGTTTATATTCTATCAATCTCTGAATTCTAGCTCCTCAAGCGAACAGAAAAATAGATAATGAATTCTCATACCAGACTATTGCAGTTCATACATCTTCGATTCTCTGGAAGTTTCAAAAGATTACGTATAGTCTTTTCAATTTTCTCTTCTTCCTTGACGCGTCTTGACATATTTCAATCTTTTTCATCAAAATTCAACAACGAAAAACGTCACTTTCAACAAAGCATGGATTCAAAAGCAATTAAATCGATAAGAAAACATCTAAATCTGAGGAAAACAATTTCTAAATTTCTGGAACAACTGGATCGAAGCATCCTCCAAACGGGCTCAAACAATTCATCAATTCAAAATGATTTAAATCGATGAGAATACAGTAAAAAAAAAAAAAAAACAATCATTCTAATGACGAGGTAAACAGATTCTAGATTTCTATAGCAATTAGAACACAGCATATCCTCCAAACAGGCTCGGACGATTCATTAAACAAATTTCCACCTCTCATTCCAATCAATGCCTCCATTTTCTGAAACGAAACAAACACAGAAATGCGATATGGAAAGAAGGTACCTGATCGACGATGCAAATTAAGAACGAAATGGCACGTGGAAGTTAGCAAAAGAAACCTAGGCGAAGATCACCATTGCGAAAGAGAATAAGAACAGAGAAACGAGCCGAATCGAAAGGAATAGCAGGGACAAGGAGCGAAGGGATTAGGTTTAGAGATGTATACGAGAAAGTAGGTTGGGGCTTCAATGGCGGGAAAGCGAAGCGGAGAGAGAAGGGGAAAAGGCTGTTACTAACGGTTGGTTGATAAAGTTTTTGGCTTTCTTAACAAATTGCAACTATTTTCATAACAATCCTCTTGCAATGATATATTTGCAAAAGTGTACCATCATTTTCTAAATTTTGCAATTGCATAAACGAACGGTGCTTTTTTTTTCTTTCTTTTTTTTTTCATTGAATTAAATGTTAATTTACTCAATCGAATTAAAAGTGTCTTGGTTAATTAAATATATTTTAGATAAAGATTAATTAAAAGTGCTATTAATTAACTAAGGGATTAATTACAATTAATTTTAATCCTAATTAACAATGAGGTTCGGTGGAAAAGAGAGTTCTGCCTGGGCCAGTGCTCATGGAGATTTGCCCATGACTGCAGAGATAATAAATAATCTTTCGATTAATTTTACTCAAATATTTTGAGTTAGTAGAACTTGTTTTTTATACATCAAAAAGTGATAAATCCTTGTTAAAAAAAAAGTGTTTGTATTTAATAATAAATAATCACGCATCAAATCTTATATCAAACTTTCACGTTAAACCTTTCATTAAATTTCACATTAAACTTATTGTTCAACTACTACTAACAACAATCTCCAAACAAATAGTTAATTATCAAAAATTGTCAACTTAATTTTCAAACGAGTGATTAACTATTTCAGTCAATATTAAAACAAATTTTCAAACAAGTGGTTAATTATTTCAACTAATATTAATGTTTTATTTCTGCCCCTAAATTCTTTTCTGCCAAAAATAAATATAAAAACCTTTGATACAAAGTTGGGCAGACATTTCTCTTAGAAAAGTATCTTAAATATAAAGATTAAATTTTCATATTAAAACATAAAAAGATCTCCTGTTTTTTTCACCCTAATATTAATCATGATCTTCTTTTTTTTTAATATAAATCTGGGTAGAAATTCAAACTAGATAAAAAAAAAAAAACTATTGGTATTTTAACTAATTAAGCCGATGGATGTATATTGACTAATGTATGTTGTATGATCTAACAAAAAAAAAACATATTGCAGTCTATATATTGATGCATAAAATTTGTCAACTAGGATCAACGATATAATTTGTTTATCGAGGACGATAAACCTGCAAAAAAGATAAAATTTAGGTACATCGGTGTGGTGTGAGCCACATGACCTCCGATGCCTAAGTCAGTAAACGGATTTAGGAGAGTGTTTAGACAGAGCTTAAGAGCTTAGGATTAGCTTACAACTTGATTTGATCCAAATTGGTTTCGAGAAAAATGTGAATTGTTCTAACTTTTATAGGAGTTGGTAGTGTAATCGTTGCAGCTCACTAATGGATACTTAATGGTCAATCGTTTGTAACGACTGCCATTTAAGCCGGACATTAACACTAGCGTAACCCCTGATCGTTACACTTGAGAGGTGTAATGGTCTTATCTCGGGGGTTACGTGGACTCGGCCAACCTTTGCAGGTCCTCACCTCTATGGGCGACCCCTTAAGGGTGTGAGCCTTCTCGGTGTAACTCTAAGATGTTACCCTTTAAGGATGTAACAATTTATGATGTTACTAGGACTTGGTCGGCTCTAAATAGAGCCCTGACCTCCACGACTTTTCCCCTTTTTGGGGGGCGTTCGCCTTCGACCGTCTCCACGGGGATTGGATTTTGACATGGTCCAGCCCCGAGGGGCCTGGTTCCCACTGCTGACCCTCTGGGGATGGTCAGACTTCTCAGCGTGACTCCCGACCGTTATCGGCGGTATCCAGTTGTCACTTGGACTCGATCACCTCTTAAGGGAGCTTGGGCTTCCACGGCTTTCCTCCCTTAAAGGGGTGTTCTCCTTCGACCGTCCCCTCAGGGACTAGCTTTGGACTAGGTCCATAAAGACCTCCATGACTTGTCCCCCAAAAGGAGGTGTTCACATTCGGTATAACTTATGGCCATTATCGACGGATCCAATTGTCACTTGGACTCGGCCGTCTCTAAGGGGAGCCATGACCTCCACGGCTTTCCCCTCTTAGGGAAGTGTTCGCCTTTGATCGTCTCCTCAGGGATCAGCTTTGGACTCGGTCACTAATGACCTCCACGACTTTCCCTCTTAAAGGGGGGGGGGGGTGTTCACCCTCAGTGTAACTCATGGATGTTAACGGTGGATCCAGTTGTCACTTGGACTCGGGCGGCTCTTATGGGAGCCCTGACCTACACGGCTTTCTCCCCTTATGGGGGTGTTCGCCTTCAACCATCCCCTCATATACTTCATTCAAACTCTTCCTGCTTATGCTATAAATACTCCTGAAAATTTTGATTGTTTAAACGTACGTTCCACGTTTGGAAACGTACGATTCACAACGAAATTTCTGCCTCAAAACGTAATTTTGAATTAGAAATCATGAAAATCGGACGTTTCAGATCTGAACCCCTAACGATTCATGAAAAAAAAAACCGTAACGAACGTTAAAAAAAAGAGTAAACTTGCCTATTTTATGTATTTGCAGACAAAGAAGAATGAGCAGAGATGAAGAAGGAGGCGTACGAAGAAAAATGGATGAAGAGAATCCCTAATGCACATTTTCTTCCACGAGAGCCCTTAAGTTATTTTAGGAGATGCTCGATATACGTATTTGGACTACTATTTACCAAATACTCCTACAAAAACTAGATAGAAATTTTTAGATATTCGTACAAAATTAATTCCTAAGTAGATGAAACTAACCCATGGTTGAGTATTTCAATTTATTTACTAAATACTTAATTTTGTTTTTTTACATTCAAGTTAGTTTTTGACTGTTTAAATAAATTCTCATTCTAAGTAGTAATTTAAATATTTTTAAAAGTTACATCAAAACAACATTTTGACTATAATCATTACTTTTAAATACTCAAAATAAATTTTCATTATAAATACTAATTTTAAATAATATATATATCCAAACAAACTTATAACTACAATCATTACTAATAAATATTCAAAATAAATATTTATTGTGAATATTAATTATAACTATTATTGAAAACTAAATTCAAACCACTTTTTTTTTTTATTACAATAGTTTAAATATTTAAAATAATTTTTCACTCTAAATAATAATTATAATGAGTAAAGAAACGACCTTTCCTTCTTTTCATTATTTTTTATTAAAAAAAAACCCTAAATGCTCGTCTTTCTTCGTACGCCTCTTTCTTCATCTCTGCTTTTTCTTCTTTGCACAGACGTCTGCAAATACATAAAATAGGCAAGTTTTTTTTTTTTTTTGTTGTTGTTGTTGTTGTTGTCGTTGCAAATTGATGCTTTCTGGGGGCTTTTGTTGTTTGATGAAATGTAAATAAACCCATGTCGAATTTGGTGGATGATCGATTCTATTCTATGCTTGAATTATTGGTGACAGTTTGGATGGATGGTTAGTGGACTGAGACCTGCTTGTTGGTCCCCCACAGATGAATCATTTTTGGTTTGAGCGAGACGAGGAGGATAATGAATGTGAAGCTCGATTCTTCTTTTTTTGGGATTCCACTTCGTAGCTCATTGCATTGTGTAAACAATGGGAAGTATGTTTATTTGCATCGAGGTCGATTGACGAAATGGGACTCGAAGAAGTATGTATGCGCAAAGAAAAACGACTGGAATATCCGAGTAGATCGATTTTCGCGTTTTTGTGGGCAGCATTTGAAGTCATTGAGTATAATAAAGCTGAGGCCAAGACATGAGTCTTTGACTAAATGTGCTAATGAGCCATTTGTTCATACTAAAGCTTTGTCAAGTCTCTTGCATCTTGTGTGGAACGAGGGGTTGTTTTTGATTAGATGTTCTGCGTTTGTTGCTGTTGTATCTGGTATATGCTTATTGGTTTGGTATGGGCAGACAAAAGCCAAGGGTTTTGTTGAAGCTAAGCTTCTTCCTTCCGTTTGCAAAGCAGTCAGCGACTCTATTCAGCGTGATTTTGATTTTGGAAAGGTTAGAAGTATTTCACCCTTGAGCATCACATTAGAGTCATGTTCAGTTGGTCCAAATGGTGAAGAATTCTCTTGTGGTGAAGTTCCCACCATGAAACTTCGTGTTTTACCCTTCACCAGTCTGAGGAGAGGGAGGGTAATAATTGATGTCGTACTGTCGCATCCAAGTGTGTTAGTTGTGCAGAAGAGGGATTATACTTGGTTGGGGCTACCCTTTCTATCTGAAGAGACATTGCAAAGGCATTCCTCTTCTGAAGAAGGTATTGACAACCGCACAAAAATCAGGAGAATTGCCAGGGAAGATGCAGCTGCTAGCTGGTCCAAAGATAGGGATGATGCAGCTATGGAAGCAGCTGAGATGGGATTTTTTGTTCCCGACAGGAGTTTAGGTTTATGTGATAGTAGTGCTTCGAAGGAGGATACAAGTCCTATGGTAGATGTTGAAAACTCTAGAACTTTTTTTTTCACCGATGAGAAGGATCATTTACGGGAACATCACTGCATGGATACGGATGTGGACTATAAAATAAAACACGCGAATACAGAGAAGTATTTTGATGTAAAAAGCCCTGATACAAGGCTTAAATTCTTGTCTAGAGTAATGAAAGTGCCAATAAAAGGCCATTCAAAGAGGAAGGCAAGTGGAGACGATGTGTATGTAAATAATTTCACTGCTAAAAAGAGAATTCTTAGGCGCAGTACATTGGCAGCTCAGGATTATTTCAAGAGTGCATCCGAAGGGAAGTATGACGAGCTTTCACAAATGCACGTAAGTTTCAATAATGTGAACCTTGATGCCTACTTGGTCAAAAATATAAATGAAACTGATGCTGACTCTTCTATCATGGATACTGATACCCAGATTGGGAAACACAGTTTAGATTTTAGATTGCATTCTCTTAAAAAGGAAGGGGATGTTGATAATTTGAACCATATAGATGATCGGATTTCTACAGTTACAGGTTTAGGCAATGAGGAAAGAAGATTATTTTCCGCTACTTCCAACAGCATTCAGTCCAGTGTGAAAAATGATGATGTTGTAGGATCTGATCAGATTCCCGATGGAATATCTGATAAAATGTGTCATACATCTCAAACACCAATTTCAACAAGTTATGAACATCAGCATGGAACAACTGAGCTATTTTCCTTCTGGGCACTAAACCCAAAATTAGCTTTATCTTATTTTCCCAAAGACGTGGGGAAGAATCTGTTGTATCAGCTAAACACGTTAGTTCAAAAGCTGAAGTTTGACTTGGTTCATCATACTAGCGGAGATATATTGAAAAATGGTACTGAGACAATGCTTCCTGTAACGATTGATTCTGTTCATTTCAAAGGCGGGACACTTATGTTACTTGCATATGGGGACAGAGAGCCAAGGTAGAGTCTTTCTTATCGTGTCTTTCACTTTCTCAAAAGTATTTTATTCTAAATGTGTTTTTACTACCGTAGAAAGAAAATAAAACAAAGTGACAATTATATATTTTTTTACGTATATGTGTATATATATACTTACATACATATGTACATTACACATACATATATACAAACATATATACAAACATATATACACACACACACATGCATGCATACATGTATACACACACACGGTCCCTCACACATTTCCTTGTGAAACTTAGAACTGACTATCAACACGAGTTAAATAATTACGAGGTAAGTCAGTTAAAAAAATTACGTGGTTAAAAAAGTTGGAGGTGAATTGAAACACCACCCAATGTAGGCATTAGGAATGCTAATAAATGGCGTTGTATGATGAGTATTAGGAAAAATGTATTATGATGCTGCCTTTTCTCTTAGCTAGGTTCATTTTTAAATTTGCTAGTAGTTTGGTAATGAACTGACTGTGACCATTTATATTAAGTGATAAAACATTAGTAGGATGCTTTGTAATGGGAATCAAAGTCAACGAGGTTTAATTGATGCATTCAATTATGTTAAATGAATGCAAACTCAATATGAACTAAATATTTACAATTTTAATGCATGTATTCAGAGAGATGGAGAATGTAAATGGGCATGTGAAATTTCAAAATCATTATGGCAACGTGCATGTTCATTTGAGTGGTAATTGTAAGACATGGAGATCGAATATCCTCTCTGAAGATGGTGGCTGGTTATCTGCAGATGTTTTTGTTGACATCGTTGAGCAGCAATGGCATTCAAATCTGAAAATTAGCAACTTATTTGTTCCGGTTTGTTACATAAGCAATAATTATCTATATTAACTGTTGAGGTTCATTAGTCTCCATCTCCATTATACGAAGCATTTACCCATCATAGGGTTCCCCCTTTTCATCTCTATGCAGCTTTTTGAGAGAATTTTAGATATTCCAATCACGTGGTCCAATGGAAGAGCCACTGGTGAGGTGCTTCTCTAACTTCTTGTATTGTCCATCGACCTCTTACACTTTTTATATCGATAATACAATTTTAAAATTGCGGCCAATAGGTATGTATCAACTAATGATGTTTTTTATTTTTTATTATAACTAGAAACAAAACTTTCATTGAAGTAATGAAAAGAAATTGATGCTAAAATATACAAGCCCTAAAAGGGAAAAGTAAAATATCTATAAAACTTTATAAGAAAAACCATAAAGGAACTTCCCGAATCAGATACTGTATGTGTTGAATTATGTAAATCACCAACCAATCTAAAAGCTTAAGCTGGTAGGTTGGGGTAAATTTAATTATATCAACTAACACTCCCCTCACTTGCAGGCCTTAGAAATTTGATTAATGCCCTACAAGTGGAATTAATTTTAAACGGGGAGGAAAACACTCCCCCTCACTTGTGGACTAAGAAATTTGATAAATTCCCTACAAGTGGAATTAATTTTAAATGAGAGAAAAATGACACGACAGATATTCGAATTCAAGATCTTCTGCTTCAATACCATGTTAAATTATGTAAAGCACCAATCAACCTAAAAGCTTAAGCTGATAGGTTGGGGGTAAATTTAATTATATCAACTAACAGTAAGTATCTTGAAAAGCGTCCCAAGAGTTGGCGTGGTGATCGAAGACTTGGGCTTTGAAGGCGTGCTCCCCTCAAGGTCCCAGGTTTGAGACCCATTGATGACATTAATTTGTTGACACCTCCCTTGTCTTCATTCCTTCAATGTCTTCTGGTGCCTTGCATCGGGGCGTGCATGGTTACTCTGGGTTTCGGGTTTAGCAAAGCGAAGCTTCGATTTCCTAGTTTTCAAAAAAAAAAAAAAAGGAAAAAAAGAAAAAAGTATCTTGAAAATAGTAATCCAAAAATAGTTTAGAAACCTCTGATAATTTACTAACATGGAAATATTTAATTAATATTTTATGAATACTGTAAATATGCATTTATTTTTGTTGAGGCCTCTTGTAATTTCCCCATGGGAGTCTACCTTCTCTTGTAATTTCATATATCAATGAAATTGTTTCTTATCTAAAACAACAACGATCAGTTCTTTTTATTTTGTGAATCTGGTTACAGGTTCACCTATGCATGTCAAGAGGAGATACATTTCCTAATTTTCAAGGGCAACTTGATGTGACTGGTTTGGCCTTTAAGATCTTTGATGCTCCATCAAGCTTTACCGTAAGTCTGGCATAGACATTAAACGACCCTCTCCATTTCAAATTGACAAATTCTCTGCTATACCTATAGAAATAGATATTTAAGTCCATTGCAACATTACTGGTTTTTTTGGTTTATAGTGGAATATGCTGGCCATGTATAGATGACCGTTTCTGTTCTTTTGATGCTAAATGTGTACTTTGTGGTAGGGATTCTTGTGTGCCGGGTGAAATTTCAGTCCAATATTTTATAGCATTAAAGAAAGGGTGTCATGTTCTGACAGCAAGTGTGAGCGAGGGAATTGCTTCAAAGAACAACCTTTAAACTTCATCTCATCCGCATACCAAGTACTCTTTTATTTATCAATGGATTCTTTTTTTCTTATTCAAAAAAAAAAAAAAAAGAAGAAAAGAAATTGATGCTCACAGATCGGATTTTAAGCTCGTGTTTTGAGCATCGAATCCAATCAAATATGACTGATGTATGGAGATACACTCGATGGCGAGAGATCGGTATAAAAATGATACACCTCCTGCAATCAAGGTATATTCCCGAAGAAAGGAGAAGAAGAGTGGGGGAGGAAGCTGAGCTGGAAGCAAGAGAGTGGTCCTTCTGTGGGACCCTTTTTATACATATATATTTTACTGCTATTTTCATTTTACTAAATATGTTTTCTTTATTTTGTGATTATGCTGGAACTGGACCTATTTAAGACTTTCTCTCTCTTCTGAAATGGTATTGAATATTTTGTACGGATAATTTGGGCAATTCTCGAGGGGATTGAGGGAGAGTTTAGAGCCTCTTGAATGCTCTAGGGTTTGGTGATTCTAATTTTAGCTGCAGGGTTGTAACATTTTTGGTATCAGAGCCAACCAAATTCGTTGGCTGATGGTGGGAAAAATGGAAAACAGAGTATCGACGCTGGAGGATGGGATGGCCGAGCTGGTTGCGAAGCAGAGCGCGATCGAAGCGAGCATTCAAGTACAGTTCCAAGAGGCCGACGAGAAGCAGACGTACCAGTTTGCGATGCTGCGCGAAGAGATGCGAGCGCTGTGGGCCGAGAATCGTGGCGGTATGGGCGAAACGTCGCCGGAAAAAAAAGAAAGTGCGACGGTTACAGGCGCTGATAATGGGCTAGTGATCGACAGGGGTAAACGGCCGATGAGGGGCGAGTCGTCGCTGAAACAGGAAAGTCGACGTGAAACAGAGTCGGGCCAGGCGCTGGATGAGGCTGGAATGTCTTCTGGGCAGAAAACAGAGATGCCAGGGGAGGGATTTCGCGATTCAACAATTGCTCCGATGAATCGTGAGGTTCCGTTGTTCGACATGAGGCTGCGAAAACTCGAGGTACCCATTTTTAAGGGTGAGGAGGGAGAAGACCCGGTGGGGTGGTTACATCGGGTAGAGAGATATTTTGTGGTGAACCGTTTAACTGAACGGGATAAATTGGAGGCAGCGGTGTTGTGTTTGGAAGGGGAAGCGCTGGATTGGCATCAATATGAAGAGGACCGATCACCTATAGTGAATTGGGAAGAATTCCGAAGCCAACTCCTAGAGCGTTTTCAACCGACGTCAGAAGGGGGTAAGTACGTGAGATTGATGAGACTCCAACAAACCACCACGGTTAAGGAGTACCGACGGCAGTTTGAAAGGTGTGCAAAGGGTCTGAAAGACCTAAGTGAGGAGGCCCTAGAAGGAAAATTTGAAAGTGGTTTGCAAGAAGAAATACAGAGTGAATTGAGAAAACTGCGACCCATAGGCCTTAAGGCTAAGATGATGATGGCCCAGATCATTGAGGATGATTACGCGGTTCAGCGAAGGAGAAAAGGGGGACAGGGACAGATGAAACCTATAACTGGGGGAATGAACTCCGGGGTTAGTGGACCGAATGTAGGGGGTTCACGATCGTTCACATTTAGCCCGAACCGAACTAGTTCAAGCACAACCGTGACGAGCTGGAATGAGCAGAAAACAGCCATGACACCAGTTGTTACAGCGGCGACATCCACCAACATTAGAGGGTCTTTCAAAAGGCTAACTGAGGCTGAAATCAAAAGCAAAAGAGAAAAAGGGCTATGTTTCAAATGCGATGAGAAATTTTCACCGGGACACAGATGTAAACGGAAAGAGTTTCAAGAGTTGAGAATTGTGGAGGTCCATGGCGAGGAAATGGTCTCAGAACTGAGACAAATGGACGACGGCGAAATTGAGTTAATCGAAATCGAAGGAAACGTGAATGAGGAAGAGGGCAAGACTGATTTTGCCAACCTTTCACTTCAGTCTATGGCTGGGTTCGACTCACCGAAGACAATGAAACTCCACGGCACAGTTGGTGAATGCGAGGTTGTGGTTCTGATAGACAGTGGGGCCTCACATAACTTCATTTCAAAGGAAATAGTGCAGAGACTCGGGATCGCAGTGGCACCAGCAACAGGGTGTGGGGTAGTCCTCGGTACGGGGGACTCTGTTCGGGCAGCCGGTCTGTGCAAAGGGGTAACTCTTAATCTCAGTGAATTAACGATTATTAATGATTTTTTTCCTTTACCTCTGGGAAGTGCAGATGTGATACTGGGTGTCGCTTGGCTGGAAACATTGGGGAAGATAGAAATGGATTACCGAGCACTGACAATGAGATTCCGTGTGGGAGAATGGTGGGTTCAACTCAATGGGGACCCAACCCTTATCCGGTCCCAAGTGTCTTTGAAATCTATGATGAAGGCACTAAGCAAGGAAGATCAGGGATTACTGATTGAGCTCAACCGAATAGAACTACGGGAACATATGACAGAAAGGTGCATACAGAACAGTTGGCCACAGGAGACTCCAGCTGAAATCTGTGACGTCCTGCAGCAGTTTGAAAGAGTCTTTGAGAGTACAGGAACCTTGCCCCCAGAACGAAACGTTGATCACTCGATTGTATTACAACCAGGAGCGGGACCTGTCAATGTACGCCCCTACAGGTACCCCCAGTTCCAAAAGAATGAGATTGAAAAGTTAGTTGGGGAAATGTTGGCAGCGGGAATCATACAGCCAAGCACAAGTGCTTTTTCTAGCCCGGTTATCTTAGTAAAAAAGAAAGATGGCAGTTGGCGCTTTTGTGTGGATTACAGGGCACTGAATCACGCTACTGTGCCAGATAAATTCCCGATACCAGTGGTGGACGAGTTGTTAGATGAGTTATATGGAGCAACCGTCTTCTCAAAAATTGATTTAAAATCAGGTTATCATCAAATACGTGTGAAAACTTCAGATGTGCATAAGACGGCATTCAGAACGCACGATGGTCATTACGAATTTTTAGTAATGCCGTTTGGGTTATGTAACGCCCCTTCTACATTCCAAGCTCTCATGAACAGTATACTACGGCCGTATCTTCGTAAGTCTGTGTTAGTTTTTTTGATGATATTCTGGTATATAGTACTAATGTGCAGGACCACACTACGCACTTGACAGAGGTTTTCTCCATCCTTTGTTCCCACGAGCTTGTGGCCAACGCCAAAAAGTGCCAATTCGGCGTCTCACAGATAGAGTATTTGGGCCACCTAGTGTCCAAGGAAGGAGTTGCTGCCGACCCTGCAAAGATCGAAGCTATGGAAAATTGGCCAACCCCGAAAAATATTCGAGACATGCGGGGGTTCTTGGGCCTGACAGGATACTATCGTCGCTTTGTGGCTAATTATGGCTCGATTGCTTTGCCGTTGACGCAGTTGTTAAAAAAGGGAAAGTTTGAATGGAGTCCTGCAGCGGAGGAGGCATTCCAACGTTTGAAAAGTGCTATGATTAGCATACCAGTGCTTCGCTTACCTAACTTTTCACAACCGTTTGTGGTGGAAACGGATGCTTCAGGGGTGGGCGTGGGGGCCGTACTGATGCAAGAAGGGGGACCTATAGCATATTTTAGCAAAGCATTACCACCAACTCACCAACATAAGGCAGTTTATGAGCGGGAACTAATGGCCATAGTCTTCGCTGTCCAAAAGTGGCGCCCTTATTTGCTGGGCCGACGGTTCATTGTGCGTACAGATCAGAAAAGCCTCAAATTCTTGTTGGAACAGAGGGTTGTGGCCGGAGAATACCAGCGTTGGATTGCTAAATTAATGGGCTATGACTTCACAATAGAATACAAACGTGGGTGTGAAAATTCTGCGGCAGACGCATTGTCTCGCCTACCTTTGAGTATGGAGTTGGGAGTACTAAGCATAGCTGAAGGGTTTAACCCGGCTGTCTTTTCTGAGCAAATTGCAAATGACGAGCACTTGAAACAAATACGTAGGGATCTTGAACTTGATAAGCCTACTCTAGTGGGGTACTCGTTACGTGGTAACGTGCTATGTTACAAAGGAAGAATTGTGCTACCAGCGACATCCCCGACGATTCCGTTATTGCTCCATGAATTCCATTGCAGTCCCATTGGAGGGCACCACGGCACGTTGAAAACATATAAACGAGTCGCCCGAGAATTTTTTTGGCCAGGAATGAAAGGAAGTATTCAAACGTTTGTGGCGGAATGCAGAGTTTGCCAGCAAGCCAAACATCTTAATTTGACCCCTGCAGGGTTACTTCAAGCCTTGCCCATACCGGAGCGCGTGTGGGAAGACATTTCGATGGATTTCATCGAGGGATTACCCAAATCTGGAGGGTACAACACAATTCTGGTGGTGGTGGATCGGTTGACAAAATATAGTCATTTCATTCTCTTGAAGCACCCCTTCACCGCTATGTCGCTTGCCCATGTGTTTATCAAGGAAATTGTTCGGCTTCATGGATACCCTCGCAGCATCATATCCGACCGCGACAAAATTTTTACGAGTTTGTTTTGGGAAGAATTGTTCCGACTGTCAGGTACTCAACTACGTCGCAGCACTACTTATCATCCACAAACCGATGGTCAAACAGAGGTTGTCAACAGAGGGATTGAAACATATTTGCGGTGTTTTTCTATGTCAACACCGTCTAAGTGGGCGGAATGGTTGCCTTGGGCCGAATTCAGTTACAACACGGCTCACCATTCGTCAACGCAAATGTCTCCTTTTGAGGCTGTTTATGGTCGGGCACCTCCTGCGATTCTATCATACGAGAAAGGGCAAAGTGTGGTTTCCGACGTGGATAGACAATTACATAATCGCGATGAGATGTTGCACAAATTGAAGTTGAACTTACATAAGGCCCAGACCAGGATGACACGTAATGCAAATGAAAAACGTAGAGATGTGGAATTTGGGGTCGGAGATTGGGTTTATGTGAAACTTCGCCCTTATAGACAATCGACAATGGGGAGGTATAAGCACCCTAAGCTAGCCCCACGCTTCATTGGCCCGTTTCGGATAGAAGCAAGAATTGGTAAGGTTGCATATCGTTTACAACTACCACCAGAGGTCCGTATCCACCGCGTTTTTCACGTATCGGTGCTCAGGAAAGCGGTTGGCCAAAATCTAGTGCAGTTACCTATACCCACAACATTAGCCGAAGACCTCACCGTGTCATGCCAACCAGAAACGCTATTGGGATGGCGGCAACCGGCCAACAAAGAAGATGGTTTAGAGGTTCTAATTCAATGGGAGAACACACTGCCAGAGAATGCAACGTGGGAGCAAAGTGCCACCATATCCCACCTGTTTCCTAACTTCCACCTTGAGGACAAGGTGAAACATTGGGGGGCGGGTATTGATACACCTCCTGCAATCAAGGTATATTCCCGAAGAAAGGAGAAGAAGAGTGGGGGAGGAAGCTGAGCTGGAAGCA
>JBBMEG010000018.1:2557887-2589869 GCA_037832605.1 Cyclanthera cordifolia
GAATCAAAAAAAAAAAAAAAAAAAGTAAAAGTTCAAGCTAAGCACGTTTAATTGTGAAATTCCTTCAATTGCCACAGTAGTGCAAATCAACTCCATTAAACTCTTCTCATTCATGTACCCCTCATAATCGTGGGCGTTACAATACAAACATACTCAACAAGAACCACGTCGAATACAATACGCATTGTAACAATTAACAAACACCCTAACAACTATATGTATCACTACCAACATATTATTATAATAATATGCACCCCAAGTTTTGAATTCATATATTTCTTAAAATTTTGTAATTCTTATATGATTATGTCCCTTGATCTATTAATTAAGACATTTTTTTTCATTTTATTATTATTATTTTTCATCAAAGACAATCATTTTCATTATTTAAAATCATTTTTAATAATGGAAACGTTTATTTTAAGAAGGAAACACATTGTTTGAATAATAATAAAAAAAAATTACGACTCTCACATTAAAACTATATTATTATACTTTTAGTACATAATTATATCAATATACAATGTATTCCAGAATAAAAAAAAACCCAATTAATAAAAACAAAAAAAGTTTACTTATTTTTATTAGGTCCAATATTAATTAAAACATTTTTGTTAAAGAATTTCATTTTTCTTAAAAAAAAAAAACTAAATTTAAACTATTTAGAAATAATTGTATAAAATAAAATCATAACTCATCCTATAATAACATGTATTCAAACCCCGTTTATAATAACTATTATTATAATAATATGCACCTGAAATATTGTTTATAATAATTCATCATTTATTATAATTCACCGTTTCTTAAAACTCACAATATATCATAATCAAACCGGTGCCCAAACACACCAAGAAATTGATTACGAAAATTGATATTTACTCTTATTTATTTGAGATTTCGAGGTACTTGTACTTGAAAAAGAAAACTTATCCAAATAAACAAAAATTGCCCTAATCTCTAAATTCAACAAACTTGAGGCCCCTTTTTCGAAAATTCACCCCTATAAAGTCTCCTCTTTCTTCTCCATCTCTCTTGACGTTATCGTCTCCGTTTTGCCCTACATTTTCCTTTTCCTCTTCGGTTAACGTATAATCCATCGATTTTTCTTCCATATTTATCACGTAAACTCTGCAAATCTTCAATTTATTTTCGTCGATTGGTTTTCGTTGTTCTCTTTCATCTTCAACTTTTGCAGAGCCTGAAACCCTAATTTCTTGTTCGTCCATCTTCAAATCTGTCGCAAATATTTGATCTGTCGATCGAGAATTTTGCATCGGTTTTTCTTACGTTGTTTTGTAGAATTTTGTTCACGATTTGTTTTAAAATTTTCTATTAATCTTCGTCGGACTTAATTGAGCGTTTTCCGATTCAATTTCGCTTCTCGGAGATTCGGTATCGCCAATTAAATTCTTGGTTGGGTTCCTGTAGTTCGAGGAATTTTAGAAATCTGACCTTCGTTTTCACGATTTCATTGTTTTTTTTGCGTCGCTTTGATTGATCTGTTAATCTGAAAATGGTCGGTGGAGGAAGCAGGAGGGATGAGGGTTCTTTGGCTATCAACAACACCAATGTTTTTGCAGCCCTTGATACTCTGAGGAGGAAGAAGAAGTCGGACAAGAACAAAGGGTCGTCTAAGTCTCAGTCGGCCAAGCCTAAGGAACCTGCACCTCAGGTTTTTTGGGCACCAGCTCCATTGACATCGAAATCATGGGCTGATGTTGACGATGAAGATGATGACGATTACTATGCCACGACTGCTCCGCCTCAGGCTGTGTGGGGCACCTCGGAGGCTCATGAGAGCAAGGAGAGGCTAAATAATATAGAGGTGTTGGGATATTACTTTAATCTCACTTATCTTATCATGCTTATAATTTTTCTTGTTCATGCGTTGAATTGTATTTATCTTATTCACATGTGTTAATCTTTCGTTTGCTGGCTATTTTATACGAGGAAGATAGCTAAGTTAAGATTTTATTTATTTTTTATTTTTATAGATGACTGATCATGAGGATTAATCGTGGGGAGTGTACTTCCAAATTTTTTTTTGACCAACCTTTAGTTACATTGTTTGTTGAAGAACCTGGTCGTTACATACTCAGGAAACGAGGTAGAGTGATAGGAAGAGCGTAATTTCTATTAGTTATGAATCTATAGCAGTTTCTTGTTTCTTTGTATACTGAAATTGATTTAGTTGGGTGGGCTGAGTGGAAAATTACTTATAGGAAAATTAATATCTACTACTAGATTACTCTTAAAGAAATAAGAGGTGATAAGGTTTAATCCATGGTAGCCACCTAACCTATCTAGAATTAATTTACTATTTGTTTCTTTTACATCTAAATAATGTATGTTATGACTTATGTCCCATGAGGTGCATGAGTCCTGTGAGACATCTTGTTGAATATAATGTGTGAGAAAGTGTGCTTATAGGTATGCGTCAATAATATTTTATATCAATTTTGTGGAAATCTTTCTAAGCATGGCTATTTGGTTGCAGGAGAATGAGAGTGACGATGATATCCTTGATGAAGTGGATTATGATCTCGAAGATGAGCACGAGCATGAGCACGAGCATGATGACCATGAGAATGAATTGGAGGTTCCTGTGCATCCTGAGCCAGCTGTGAAGAAGGCTCCTGAAGCTTCTGCGGCACCAAAGGAGGCTGAGAGGCAACTTTCCAAGAAAGAAAGGAAGAAGAAAGAACTTGCTGAACTTGATGCCCTTCTGGCTGATTTTGGAGTAAGCCAGAAAGACAGCAACAGTCAAGATGAGTCTCGTGGTAATTATTTACTTTTTTTTTGGGTTTCAAACCTTATACTTTATCTGTCTTTCCTTGTTTATCAATCTAAAAGGCTTGCCCTAGTTCTCTAGCTCTAGCTTTTATGAAAGTTTTGTTTCAAATGACAACAAGAATATCCTTCATTCGTTATTGGCCACTGTGAGCAATGTTTATTAAATTTCAAGACGCACTATGGCATAATAGTCTACATGAGCTTAAGTGGGGTTTTTTTGTGAGACACGCTAGATTTAAAAACACTCATAAAGAATAGATAAAATAGTGTGAGTATTAAAAAAGAATACTCGAGTTAATGCTATTTTTTTAATCAATAAAGATCAAAAGCCCTAAAGAAAAGGTTTTTTGCATTAAGGGTTAGTATAATTCATCTTTGCACACCTAGAGTACTAACCTTTTTATATGAGCCTTGCCTATTCAAGGCACTAGGCGAGGTGCTAGACGTGTGCCTAGAGCCTAAGCACATAGGCACTAGCCGTTTAAAACACTAGTCGCACACGAATATCTCAACCTAATTGGGATGTTGTTAACACCTTGTTTGTCTATCAATGATAGCTAAATGCTGAATTTTTCTTTTGTAACGTGGATTCATGTTTGGAGTTGTGAATACCATTCTTAAATAGAGTTAAAATACCCCTTCTTATTCATTGTGACTTTGCTCTGCTTTGGTCTTCTGTTTTCTTTCTTATAACATCCATAACATTGTGTTTCTTATGTAATGAATATATCAATACCATGAAAGATGTATATATATGATGGATTCTTTGCCACCAAAGATAGTTGTGGACCATGTCTGATGAAGGCTTTTGTTTTTTGTTTCATTTGTCCTTTAAGATGTGCAAGAAAAGAGAGAGGGTGAATCTAATGGAGATGGTGAAAAGAAGGAAATTGCTCCTCCAGAGTCCAAAAGTGCCAAGAAGAAGAAAAAGAAGGAAAAGAAAGAGGTTAAAGATCAGGACCAGCGAAACAATTCCGATATTAACACCGGGCCTGATGAACCGGCTGGCAACGGTGATGCGGAAGAAGATGCATCGACAGTTGATGTGAAGGAGCGGCTGAAGAAGGTGACGTCCATGAAGAAGAAGAAATCTAGCAAAGAGATGGACTCTGCTGCCAAAGCTGCTTCTCTAGAGGCGGCTGCCAGGAATGCAAGACTTGCAGCGGCGAAAAAGAAAGACAAGAACCATTACAACCAACAGCCTGTGCGGTAAAAAAGTGTCGTTTTATTTTTCCTTTGCGTCAATATCTGGACTTATGTTTCTCATTGTTTGTATAAGCAATGCAGAATAATCTTTCTGGGCTCTCAAATCTGGTTTTGTGGACGGTGGCTTTAGTTGTATTAAAATGGATTCGGGGAATTCTCACATTTTCATTTCTGGATCATTGGTCTCCAATTGTGTTTTTTGCAGGTTTACTCTTTAATTTTTCCTTGTAGATGTAGTTATCAAGTCTATCTCTTGTGATTCTTTAGATTTTTAGACCTTAATAGTTTTTTCATTGAGCATAGATAGTTTTTGGTGGCATTAGAAAATATGCAAAATTTACTCTTCCTTCTTTAAAAGTTAAAAATAAGGCAGTTTGTACACATTTTTTGTTCTAGTTGCCATTTGAAATTGATTGCTGGAATTTGTTCAAGTTTCTGAATATGCTAAGATCTTATTCTTCAAGTGGCTTCTAGTCTAGCCACAGTTGGAAGATGATGGGAGGCATGCTTGTTCAAGTTTCTTAATTGTATTAATCTTTTGATTCTCTAGTGTTGGGAATGGCATGAATACCTCAGGTATAGGAGAGTGAAATTTCGATTCTCAATTATATTAACTATCTCGAATATTTTAACGGATTTTCTTTGACACTTGTTGTAATGTTAAATAGTACGTTTTGTGAGAATAATCGATGTATGATTAATCTGGTTAAAATACTTTGATTTTTGAAGGTATGCTCTTAAGGTTCCAGGTTCGAGATTCATTTGTGATATTAATTTGTGTATACCTCTTGTGTCTTCATTAATTTGATGTCCCTTCGTTCATTTGATGTCTGGCCAAGGAATAGGTGTGGATGCTATGATCTCATTCATTTGTGATTTCTCCCTTTCAAAATAGGAAAATAGTTTATGGGCTCTTTATTTTATTATAAAATGTCAGGAAATGAATCACAAACATAGATTTAAGATTAAGAATTTTAATCTTATAGGTTGTCATCTAAAGTAATAATTAAACCCTCGTAACAATTTTAATGCTTAAATTTTTTTAAGTTTGTTCTATTTTGATTTTAAATTTTTTTTTTGTTTTAAATTTTTGTTCCTATATTATAAAAAATGTATTAAATTAATGAAAATTTGATACAATAGTATTAGTAATTTTAGTAAGTTTTGAGACTAAAATTGAAAATTTGAAAATCCAGAAACTTAAATATTAAAAGAGTGATGATTTTAAAAACTAAAATTAGACATTTGAATCTGTATGAATAAAAAAAAAAAAAAACTATAGTTTGAAAATTTAGAGTCTAGTTCCTATGATTTTAAGAAATATAGAATTTAGTCCATATGATTTGATAAAACTTAAAAAATAGTCAATTCGTAAATAGTAGGCAAATTAGATAGGTAAACATGATGTATAAATTATGTATTTTTTCAATTAATTACTTATCTAACACTCTCATCATTAAACACAAAAATAACTAGCAATTACTAACGACATATTATTTTTTGGATTTTATCAAACATTATGAGCCAAATTCTAATGTATCAAACCATAGAGATTAAATTGTAGATTTTTTCTAACCATAGGGACTAAAATCTGAATTTTGAAACCATAGGAACGAAATTCTAGATTTCATGAAACCATAGGGACTAAATTTATAATTTACCACAAAAAAAAAAAAAAATTTAACCAAAATTAAAATATAAACATTTCCGTACGGGTCAGTATCGAGTCAACCGGTTTAAAAAACGGCGGCAAAGCTCCCCAACCTACGGCGCCATCCCAACGAGATAACATCTAATCCTTGTATCCAAACACGCCCGTTCAAGTCAATCAAAAGTAAAAGTCCGCTTAATACACGGACCATGAAGTAAACCATGAAGTTCTTCTTCCATCACCTCAGTCTCAGTTCCTTATTTATAGACCTCAGCTTCTCGATCATTTTCCTTCTTCAGTTCATCCTCGAAGCGATTGCGATTTCTCAAGTTCTTTCTTTGGGGTTGGAATTCGGCATTCAAGATTGAGATTCTTTCTGTCTCTGACGGTGAGTTTTCTTGTTCAGAAGTTCGATCATTGTGATCGGTGTTGAATTATCTTTTTTTTCTTGGATATTATTGTTTATTTTTGGATTGAGAAGTGGAATAGATGAAATAATGTTTGTAATATTAGTGTAATGCTCTAATGTCGTGGTGATCACGATTTTCGTTCTTCGTTTGTTAAGTGATGAAATGAAATAGATGAAGTTTTTGTGTCGTTGAAACTGGTTTCGTTATATTTATGTTCTGTTATCGAACTGATTTGGCGTTTGATTATCTCAATTGAAGAAATGTTAGGTTTCTTGATGTGTTTGTGGCGTACTCTAATATTGTGGTGATCGAAATTTACGTTCTTCGATTTTTAAAGTGATGAAAAGAAATACATAGTTACTGTAAGCTTTGGATGTTTGGATTTTCTTTTGTAAATATTGATTTTGAAGTGTTTCGGTGTACGTGATTTGATTCTTCTGATGTTGCCTTGGTCTGATCTTCACTTCTCTTGAATTTCGTTTGAACTCTTTATTGGCTTAGTTTTCTGATAAAAGATAGATGTAGATGGAGTTAGTGTTATCTTTCTGATCATGAGACTAATGATTCCAATTGCTAAATATTTGAAACAATTAGTAGGATCAAATAGTACTTTTCCGTGAGAAAAAAAGGTGATTCAGCTCTCTTGAACTTTCTTGATCTGAATATCTGATGCCTCTTTAAATTATTATTTATACTGCAGTAAGTTAATTTTAAATGCTTGCAGAACAAGAAGGCTATGCTGACTTGACTTGATATGTTGCATTTCATACAGAGTGCTATGAGTTATGTACTTCTTCGTCTTGATTTCGTTCGTTTTCCGGGGGTAAATTGTTTTGCAGGAGCGACGACGAGAAAGTAAACATTTCTGTAGCCGGTGCGATGACGCGTTTTGGATCATCTTTGAATCCATATGCAGCACCCTACATTCCACTCAACATTAGAGAGGCCAACAGAACTTTTATGACAGATAACTCTTCCATTTATAGTGTTGGTGAACCTTCTTTGCATAATCCACTACCCAATAGAGAGGCCAACAGAAGCCTTACAACAGATAACTCTTCCGTTAATAGTTTTGGTGAACTTTATTTTCATAATCCTCCATTCATGGGTCAGGGAGAAAATGCACCTGTTGCAGTTGCTTCTGCTGTGAATATTCACCCTTTTCATGGATCAGTTTCGCAACGCAGTAATACATTGACTGAAGCAGAGATGCTTGATAGACAATTTAACCTGGATATGGAATTTCTTCTTGCCAATTTCTTTGATCTATCGAACGAATTCCTTACTGAAGTTTATTTGGCAAATGAATGTAACTTGGAGGCTGCTGTTCGCACGCTTAACCAGCTCAAGGTTCTCTCTTTCGGCCCTCGTTTTTTTCTTGCGTTTATCTTAAAACCTTCGTTATACTCAAGAGTAGAGTAACTTTAATTATATCAACTAATACTAAGTCTCACTTGTGGTCTTGAAAATTTGAGAAATACATTACTAGTAGAATTCAATTTTAATTGGAGTTGAAAATGACTTGCTTCCTCGAACTCCGAATTGTTATCACGTTAAATTATGTTAAATCACTAATCAACCCAAAAGTAGTTGATGAATTAACCGCCCTTGTGGTCTTGGAAATTTGAAAAATATGTTCTTAGTGGAATTTAATTTTAATTGTAGAGAAAAATGACTTGGTACGTCTTGCTTTGATATCACGTTGAATTTAGAGCAATCATCCACCTGATTTGGTTGATGGAAATTGTTTATAATAATGTTGTGAATGGTAATCATGGGTAACTAACTCTTTTTGTTTGGTTAAATTTGATATTTAGAGCAATTATCCATATGACTATGGTTGTGGAAATCTCCCAGACAGTTTGGGCATTGGCGATACCTAAGAACCGTTCTGAGAAGTGAGCTTTTCTTTACTCCACTGGTTTTAGTGTGATCTGTTCATTTCTGGTTATAGGTTTGTATAGTTTCCGAGTTCCTTCTATACACACGAATTCGTGTGCAATGGTGTCGATTTCGTCGTTTCGATCGATCAAAAAGGTCGAAATATAGGTGGTCGTGTTGCTCGTGGATATTCATAGATACACACTTCACACAAACAGCTTGATTTCTGAGCTATTTTGATTCATACAGTTGTAATGTGTATTGTTAACTCATTACATTCTTTTGAGATTTCTGAGCCATTGCTTAACTTTTCTTTTTTTTTTTTTTTTTGTAAATTTTATTGAATAATATTTGGGGACGAGAATTTGAATCCGTAACCTTTTAATTATGCTAAAACTCCCTATTGAATCATTATTTCAAGATATCAGATCATTGTTTCAAGATATAGATACATTATCTTTATTTTCATATCAAAAGGATGGGTGGCTTGTGATTTGGTTTATTAGTTATAAATGCTAAAACTCTCTTTTAATTATCCGTGCATCACTAGTGTCAGCTGAGCGATCTCATTTTAATAGATTAGCATTTTTAACTTTTAAATATCTAATTTTATCATTTTTTTAAGAAACTTTTCATTAAAAACCAGAACAAGAGTCAGAAAGCTCAAACAACACTAAATCAAGTACTTCAATAAAAACCTCTTCCTCCAAATTACAAATTACAAATTTATGTCAATTTAATTCCAAATTACAAAATAACTTTCTTTTAATATACAAATTTTCTATAAATTTTAGTAATATTATTTTATTTTCATATAGAAAAAGTTAGTAACATGTTGGTTTGATGTATTGGTTGTAATACGACACAATATCTTTTATGCATTATTTGTCATCTCCTTCATAAATTCCAAAGAAAAAAAAAAATAATAATTTGTAAATTAAAAATTGAATATTTAAAAATTAGTAGACCAAAATAAAATGGTTGAAGCACTAAAATTTGACATTTAATTTGAAAAAAGAGAAACAATAATTTGAAAAATAACCGCGAGTTATTGTTGATTATAAAATCCCAACATTCCCTACAAACGCGGCATCGATATAAGTCTTCAACTATCTACGAATTCTGAATAATCATTATTACTTTCTTTCACAAAATCGAAGTTCCTCAGTCAAATTCTATTGAAACGAAATCATCGATTCAATCAACCCCGAAGGATCGATCAATGCCCCCAAGCTGTATGTTTCCTTTCCAATTTTTTATGATTTCGTTTTTTACCAGAAAGAGGGACGAATTGAAGATCGTAGAGAAGTTCAACGTTTCGATCTAGGTCTCCTTGAAAAACATCTAGTTCTAGGGAGATTTTGAGCGTTTGGATTGGATCTGGTTTGTGCATTGTTTGTGGAATCGATCGATAATGGGAGTAGATTATTACAACATTTTGAAGGTTGACAGGAACGCCAACGACGACGATCTCAAGAAGGCGTATAGAAGATTGGCTATGAAATGGCATCCTGATAAAAACCCTAACAATAAGAAAGAAGCTGAAAACAAATTCAAGAAGATCTCCGAGGCGTATGAGGTAAGATTTTGTTTCTCTTTTTAGATCTCTAAAAATGGTTTGGATCTCTTCTTCTTCATCATCAATTTATATTGTTTTTTTGGATTTTTTTTGTTTCCATAATATTTCTTTGATCTTATAATTGGATCTGTGAGAATGAAAATGAATTAGGAAGTCTATGTTCAATTCTTCGCTGAGAAAAATTTCCAGTATTATGCTTAAATGGCCAACAAATATAATGTGAAATTTTGAAGCCTATGTTTGCCTGTTCATTGGGTGAATTTTTGAACGATCTTCCTAAGAATATATGTTTACCAATCATCATGCCGTTGTCGAGTAGTTAAGAGAACAATAGAGCTATGAGGCCATAGATACGAACTAGTTTCCTGACATCCAAATGTTAATATTGTAGGATCATGCGATATGTCGTGTAAAATAGTTTAGATGCTTTTAAGATGACACATACACTCGGATATAAAATATATATTCATACATGTTTGTTGTAGGAAGAAAAAAGAACCTAACATGGCACAAATGTTTTTTCTTAATGAGTATATGGTGTTTTGTAGTTGTTTATTCTTTTTGTCATGGGAATTAAATTAGACCTTTTCAAATAAAATAGTTACTTGTTTCTGATTCATTTCTCTGCCAATATCCAAACTGTTTGTATGTATGATCAGATAAGTTTGTAATGCAGGTTTTGAGTGACCCTCAAAAGAAGGCAGTATATGATCAATATGGAGAAGAAGGGTTGAAGGATATGCCACCTCCAGGCAGTGGAAGCTTCCCGTTCGGAAATGGGGGCGGCGGTGTCGGGTCGAACGGGTTTAATCCAAGGAATGCAGAGGATATTTTTGCAGAGTTTTTTGGGAGCAGCCCTTTTGGGTTTGGTTCATCAGGACCAGGGAAGTCTATGAGATATCAATCAGAGGGGGGAGTTTTTGGGGGATTTGGTGGAAGTGAAAATGTTTTCAGGAATTATAGTGAAAATGTAACACCAAAGAAACCCCCACCAGTTGAGAGTAAATTGCCCTGCACTCTTGAGGAGCTGTACTCAGGATCAACAAGGAAAATGAAGATTTCAAGAACTGTTGTTGATGCAAACGGGTACGCAATTTTTCATCTGTTCCCATCTTGAGTTTTAACTTGCTAAATCATTTGGGGGTGTTTGGATTCTGGGATTAATGAGAGGAGAGGAGTTTTATCTTGCTAAATCATTTGGGGGTGTTTGGATTCTGGGATTAATGAGAGGAGAGGAGTTTTAACTTGCTAAATCATTTGGGGGTGTTTGGATTCTGGGATTAATGAGAGGAGAGGAAGATGAGGAAGAAAAAGAAATTGAGTGATTTGGAGATATGAAATATTGGTTTGGGAATTGATGTTTCAGAGAGGAGAGATTGGAAAAAAAAAAGTTTTGGATTTGTGTTTATGAGAGAAAATGTTCATTTTAGATGAAATTTGATATAAAGTTCGATTTGAGGTCTGATGTGATGTTGGAGAGAAATTGAAAAGAGGTTGAGAAGGAGTTGTGATGTATTAAAAATAAACAAAGAGTTGTTTTCCTTAAATCCAAACCCTCTTCCAAATCCCCTTGGGACTGTTTGTTTCGAGTATTTATGAAACTATTATAAATGAGCTTTTATACTCACTCTTTAAAAATCTCATCCAAACAAACTATTACTACACTTTCTTCTTTCTAATCACTCAAAATAACTCCTCATTTTTAATCACTCAAAATAATCACTCCACAATTTTACAAACAAACACCCCCAAAGGGGAACAGAAGTCAGCATAATCAATAAAAAAAGAATCTTCCAATTGAAATTTATCATAGAAAGGCTGTATTACCTAAGAATTTCATATGATTAAGAGTTGTTTTGTTTTTGATATATGTGAGTGTTTGGAAAAACCGCCTAACCTTACCATATTTAAATGTGAGGGATATTGTAAGAAACTAATTCTTAGATAGATGACCCCTATAAATTGAACCCATAACTTAAATTCTAAGAACTTTTTTGACCACTAAATCAATCCATGATGGATATATGATATATGACTTAGATTTGTTTGTGCACATTTTAGAAAAACAATTGTAGCATTCTCTTTTGTCTATAAGAGGATGTGATAAACAGCAAGGTCTTGGTTTTGAACAATAATGTAATAGAAAGAACATGTCAGATTGGTATATGCAAAGGATAAGATTTCAATTGTTCTATGTACCTAGAATTGGAGTGTCAACTTTATGATATTTTTACCTTATTCTCTAGCTGGTTCTTCTCTAATTTCCATCTTATATATGAACACGTTATAGACGACAAGTTCTCGAGACGGAGATATTGACAATCGACGTGAAGCCGGGTTGGAAGAAAGGAACAAAAATCACCTTTCCAGATAAAGGAAATGAACAACCAAACCAACTACCTGCAGATTTGGTATTTGTTATTGACGAGAAGCCCCACGATGTTTTCAAAAGAGATGGTAACGATATCATTATGAACCACAGGGTGACATTAGCAGAGGCATTGGGTGGAACCACTGTAAACGTCAAAACACTAGATGGACGTAACCTATCGATACCAATAATCGACATCGTTAGCCCAGGCTACGAGCTCGCCATTGCCAGAGAGGGAATGCCAATTGTTAAAGAGCCAGGTAACCGAGGCGATTTGAAGATCAAATTCGAGGTAAAATTCCCAACGAGATTGTCCCCTGAGCAACGAGCAGGACTCAAACGTGCGTTGGGAGGTTGATGAAGAAGAAATAGATGGTGATATTCAAGCTGCCAAAGGTGAAAAATATGGCAATTGATTACTGAAACAGTAGGGCAAAGAAAATCAAATGGCCTCCTAAACTTAGATGTTGATTCTTGTAATTTATCCATAATTGTTCTTTCATTTGTAAGCTTTAACTTTCTGTTTTTCGTTTAGTTTTGTATTTAATAATTTTCCATTTGAAGGAAAAAACACTCGATATGAATATGTATTATATATATATATATACATATATATTATACACACAGCACCAAATCACAAATTCAAAAAAATTTAAAGAAGCTTTCTTTTTCTTTTTCTGAATGAAGAAGCCTTTCTCTTACAAAAGGAAGAATGGACATTTTCCAATCTGATGCATTTGAGTTGTAAATTTAAAAATATTTAATGCACTATAAGTCCAGCTGTGACCGACCGACAAGTCCACATTAAATAAGATAAATGAATTGTTAGACCATGTACACCTCATCAAATTATTACAAGACATTATTTGATCCTACCACATTTAAATACAGAGAAAAATAAAATATTTGCCTGGCAGGCAAGTTTAGTGTCAAAAAAAAAAAAAAAAATTACGATGTTAAAAAGTATTTGCAACTCTTAGAAAATTATGATACCTTAATCATAAACAGACAACTACACCCATCCGTCAATACATAATTATTTTTTTTTTCCTTTTTTGCTTTCTATACCCTAATTATTTGTTTTTTGTTTTCCTTTTCTTGGTTTCAATCAATATACTAAAAGTTGCAATGAAGACCGACCCAAAAAACGTTGCAAAAATAAGAAAATTGAAAATTTGGGAGATACAATCAGAAATAAGACAAGAAATAAAAAGAATAACACGCGAAAAGAGGTAGAAATGAAGAGAGAGAGAGAGATAGAGAGAGAGAGAGAATGAACAAAGAATTTAACTTTACAAAACTAAATAAAAATTCAAAACCCTCTATTATTTGGAGGAAATGCCCCATAAAACTGGCCATTACTATAATGACTACCACCTATATTGTTAGAAGGATGTGAACTATTGGGTTGATTTTGGCCTTGCTGAGGAACCCACCACGTCCCTTGTTCACTCATATTTAAGGGCTGGTTAGGACCCAACCGGGACGACTGCCCCAAATGCTGCTGTTGTTGGTGATTCACCACGTAGTTAGGCCTCGGTGTCGGTGCCTGTAATCCATGCACAGGCTGCTGCGTGTAGGAGGATCGTGGAGGCATCTGCATTTGATGCTGCGAGGCTTGTGGTTGCCACTCGGGGATGTCGTCGTCATCGTCGTCATTCCATGGCTGGGTGGGCACTGAATTGAAGCCCTTTTCTTGCCAGTTAGAGGCATTTTTGCTTGCGTTTTGCCCGTATTTGTGCACGAGCTCCCGCATTGTCTGTACAGGGTGAGTGCGGGACCCAGTTTGGTAATGAAACGAGGACGGTCTAGGCAGCACTCGGGGAGTCAAGGGATTGGTTCGGGATGAAAACCCAGGAGAGTTAGCAGAACCAGAGAAGTTAAATTCAGGAAGATCGTCGTCGTCCCGAGCACTTGAAGGGCCAAAGCCTGGAGGGGCATCATCATCACTATCGACATCATCGTCAGCACCGGGCAGAGGAGGATGAGCAGTAGTGACAGAAAAATATGTCGGTTTCGATGAAACATTATTAACTTTTAAGTTCGATGTTTCCTGTTGTCTAATAGAGCTAAGATGATGTCTTTTTGAACTGTGTTTGTGGTGCGATGTTGAGTTTGGTGACGATGAAGTTAATTGAGATTTTCTCCATACAACAACGCCTATAAGGCCATTTTCAATTGCATTAAATGCTTCATTATTATCCTTCACAAGGATCCTGCTAAGCAATTCAACAATTCTTTTGTGTGGAGGGCAAAAATAAAATTCCACCCCAGAACCCGGCTCCGCTATACCAACTCGCTCATCCGCAACATACGACTCGGCCATCTACAAGATTAAAAAAACTATCAATTACGTAAACAACAGCAGAACGGTCAAAGTACATGAGGAAAACATCAATCGTCAAAAGAGAACACTAGTCGATTTACCTCTCTAAGATTTGCTCGATCAATCTCGGGCTGACCCTTCTTCAAATCCAAATGAAGAACCTAAAGCAGTATGAAGATTAATCTCCAACAAAACCCAGAAATAACAAAGAGACTAATAGTAATGAGTTTTTTTAAAAATAAATAGTAATGTGTGTTATTACAAGACTCAGGTGTGAATAGACGCCTTACACAATTTCTTTTTGATTCTAAAATAAAAGTTGACTGAACGCCTACAGCTCAAAAAAAAAATCTAAAAATTGTTGAGATTTTTCTGAAAGTGCATGCCATTATATAATCACAGGGTGTAATTATTTTGCCAGCAAGAGTATAGATTTTTTTTAATTAATACCTATTAGTTTCAAGTGCCCATATAACATTTAGAGATTAGAAAAACTCATGAAAAATAATTTGATTATTAAAGGAACTCGTAAACAATAATTTCTAGAAAATTATAACCTGGTTCCATAATAGATTGAACTATAAGAAAATTTTGTTACAAAATTCTCTTGACCGATAAACCAACAAAATCTAGGTAAAAATGAATTATGCAAAACTAAAGATTTGAATGGAATAATTTCCTCAATCGATAGTTGTTTAAATGATTATTTTAGATTATCCGGGAGGGGGCATACGTTATAGAAAAAATGAACGATTTTGCATTTTTTCTCCATCAAACACTAATGTATGTCATTAATTAAAAAGTCACTGGTTTGAATCTCTTCAAATATTTTCCCAAAACATCAGTTGCGAGAGTAAAGAACCGAATATCCTATGATCCCACCCACCAAGCACACGGCTGGAAAAGGTTTGAATTGGAAAACACAAAAGAAAAGTTGAGATTGTGTGTTGTTTCTATCTTAATATTGTTTGGGAAATTGGTGAGAGGGATTTGTACAACAAAAATAAACAAGAGAATACCATAACGGCTCTACTCCGAGATGATGGAAGCGCTTGAAGGAACTTCTCAAACGCCTCCAATCTAACTCTTCCTTTGATATCGAGAATGCCAGCCCAACCTTTCGCTGATGTTCTTTCACCACTGCAACAAAGGAACCCAATTATTAAAAAAACATTATTTTTCTATCAACGCAGAAATCCACAAAGGCAGTAAAAATAAAACAAAGTCCAAACATTGAAAAATCGGAGCTTCACCCCACTACATACAGTCTTGACCCAATATTACAGGCCTCGTAACAAGCCTCAGTCATGGAAATCATCAACAACGCCAAATCCTCTCAGTTACATATAACTCATTATGAATATAATACAGCTATTGTTTGACATTCAAAATAAAATATACATAGATACATACATGTGCGTGTATATATACACACACATCTTGGCTCAAGTACACGTTTTTTTCAGTAAATTTAAAGTTATGTTGAGCATTTTTTTCAGTAAATTTAAAGTTATCCCTTAAAACATTGGTCACATGGAAGGAAAGCCCAAAATGCAGAAATGTTGAAACCATACGGATATCGATAAATGTGAGGAAAAACTAAGCTCAAGAAAGTTTGTGCTAAAATGTATAGTTATTTTGAATACAATACAAATAGATAAGAAGAAAAATTCACAGACTTAATGATAGAAAATGCACACCTTATGTAGGTACCCACGACTGGAGTCATTGTCGAAATATTATACTGAAGGATTCCGTCCCATAAATATTCTAAATTAAATGGGCTGCCCAAAGATTCTGTCCCATCACTAGATTTTGCACCATCATTTCTGTCAGATGTTCTTAAACCAGTTTGATTTTCCTTCAAATCTACATCAGCTTTCCTATCGCTAGATTTCAAATCTTCACGGTCGATCAAAGACAAGCAAATATCTGATTTTGAATCGGGTTCCTCATAACTTCTATTTTTGTCTATACTATCATCAGTTGCACCTTTCATAGTATGAACAGCCCCCTTCAACTGAGAGCCAGGCTCTGGCTCACCCTTTTCCAAAATATTAGACAATTTACCAGCATCTTCAGACAAAATATTAAAAGGTGGCTCCGTGCCAAGGGACTCCATGAACTCATCTAGGGAGACAATTGGAGTAAGGAACTCGGTATCCTTCAGTTCGTCCTTAACTGTAAGTCCTTGCATTAAATCAGAACCATCATTCAATGCCATACCATGAGAGCGAGCTTCAGTCTCATTCTTACTACGTTGACTTTGAGAAAATGTGGAAGCCTCAGATGAAACATCTATGACATTATCAAATTCTTCAACTTCTACTTGAAATTCACCTTTATGTGTCTTCCTTACCAAACGTCTGATATCAACTTCGGAGTCGGGTAAAACTACCATCTGTGCAAGTTCTTCAGCCTTGGCCATTCTCCACTCAGATAGCTCCTTAGATGCAAGTTCCTCGGCAGTCATGGAACACAATCTCTCCGGGGTAATTTCTCCACTCATAACTCTTTCTCTTAGTTCGGGATTGTTTCTGTCTTTCAGGTTGAACATGAGGGACCTTCCTTTCTCCTTGTACTTCTTATTAACGCCACTAAATAATTTAAATAATTCTTCTTCAATCTTAAATGCCAAAGACTCTGGAGTCTGAACTGATTTTGCTTCTTGATTCTGTTCTGCTACACCAACATTCATCTTCTGAAGTTCATCAGTTCTGGTTTCCATCTTATCAGCTATCCCTAAATCAGCCTCCAGTGCCCAAGAGAGACCATTTCCTTGCAAAAGATCATCTTTAATAAAAAGGTTATCCCCAAAAGAAAAATCTTCATAAGACAAAAGATTATTTGGTAGAAAGACTTGTTCATCATATCTCAATGTCTCTAAATCACTATCATTTACACATAGCAAACTCTTATCTAACATCTTTTTTACATTATCTTCAAGGCCAACAGAATCTAATTTTTCAAAAAAGAATTTCTTCGAGTCGTCGGATACAATAGCTGGATCCCGCGATATAGAATTTTCCTTCTTTTGAGTGGCGGACTTTTCAGCATCAGTTGGAGGACTTTTTTCATCACTCAATGATACTAAGGCTAATGCAGCAGTCAAGGATTCCCTCATCTTTGATCTCACAGACCCAGTTGGTTCATTTTGTCTTTTGGAGGTTGGAGTCAGTGGAGCATTCTGGCCTTTGGAAGGAGTGAAACGATGATGTCCAACTTTAGCTGGAAGTGCTTCCATTTGTTGTACCTTTCTCTTTGTTCCTGCAGGAGAATGCATTGATGAATTGTTTGACATTTGTAAGGAAGGTCTTTTGGCTATTCCAGATGCTTGTTGCAACCATGGCTGATGTTCCATCTGTGCAGCTCGCTTCTTGTGCAATGAAGGCTGCTGGGAGAGAGAGTTAAAAGGCTCAATTGATGCCTTGCGCTTCACCGGAAGTGACAGCATCCCTTTTGAAGTTCTCGGCGTGTTTCCAGTTCCTCCAAATTGATTATCAGGTATTTGAAATTGGTGTTGACCAAAATTGCCAGCCTTAACATCAACCTGTCCTGTTTGCATGCGTGATACTATTCTACTTTGAGTTAGAGAGCCACCAGAAATTGATTCCATTAGCTCCATTTCCCTGTTAGGTACTAAATATTGATGCGATGAAGGATCAATGGAAGAAACTACAACCCTTCTTTGAGCTTCTGATAAGGATGATTCCATTTTGTTTGTTATAGGGGCCAATTGACTAATGTTAGCGTTCCTGATATTGAGTATTCTTCCGAAACAAGGTCGTTGACCGGGCTACAGCAATATCCTAAAATAATTAAAAAAAAACAAAAATAAAATAAAATGAAGAATCAGTAGCAAAATATTTTTGCATATGCAATTAGAACAAAATACACGTCACTTCAGAATGTAAATAAGATCAAGAACTGCATAACTATCAGATTTAGTTTTCAAGGCCATCGCCTTTCCTCGTCTATGGCCATCACCTTGCACATAGGCGATAATGTGCCTCTAAAAAAGTCAAGGCAAGCACCTTCAATTAGGTCCTCGCCTTTGCCTTCGCCTCAAGCGAAGGCATGCGCCTTGCCAAAGTTTTATTTATTTATCAAGATGCTAATTTAATACCCATGAGAATAACCTAGAATTAGTCCATGAAGAAACCCAACAACCATACAAAGTCTCTATTAAGGATATTGAATTTGTTTAATTGTTATTTCAAATATATGTAGAATCTTTATTAGAGTTACTTCATGTAGAATCTTTGTTTTTTTTTTATACTTTTAGTTAACTTTAATTTTTATACAAATCATAATTTAATATGTATGGTATATCATATAATAACATAATTTATGTGCTTTATTATTCTTTTACTTTTTTTATTATGTATGAATTTGAAATTATTTGGTCCCAAGGTGTGGCACAGTGGTTGAAGCCTTGAGTTTTGAATGTGTGCTCTCTCAAGGTCCCAAGTTCAAACCTCATCTATGACATTAATTTGTAAACGCATTTCATGTCTCCATTACTTCGATGTCTCTCGGTACTTGACCTATGAACGAGCGTGGTTACCCCAGGTATAGTGGAGCAAAGCTTTGATTTTCCGGTGTCAAAAAAAATATGAAACTATTTGGGAATTAAAAATATGTTTTATTTTTCAATTTATGCTCAATATATTATTTAGTTGTGCATTTATTAGTTGCACCTCTCTTCACTCAGATCTCGCCATTTTATCGCCTCTCGCTTTGAGGCGATCAACGAGAGTATCGCCTTATGTCGCGCCTTGCGCTCTGAAAACACTAGAGTTAACTACACACTGTTAAATTCCAAAACCAACAGCAAAACTCCATTTAAAGTTTAAACTTCATATAGTTACACCCAAATTGTTGAGTGCAGCAGGGGTACTGACAGAAGAGTAGCATTAAAATGATTAAAACCAACTAATACAATTCATCAAACTCTAAGTTACAATTGCCAAAACCATTTGGTTCGCATATTTTCCTCGCCGTATAACAGTATGGCATGCACTCAAGACATCCCAGAGGCTACTGTTGTCTAATAAGCATAAAACTTACACGGAAAAAAATTATAAAGTCATGTTGATAGACCCTACAAGAAATCAATAACAAAAAAATCATGTCGATCTTCCAACTTCAAAAAGAATATTTTTCCTCCATTCAATAAAATCCCAATTAGCCCAAGTTTACACGTTGGATCGATTAGGCGTCATAAAACTTTCACGTCATATGTGAGATTCTCTACTTTCAGAAACCTATGTAACAAGAATGTCTTTCCACACTTCCCAGATTCAAAATGAATACATCAATTCATCTTCGCCTAAATCCGACAACACGTGCTTCGCACAAGAAAAACATCCTTAAGAAAAATGAGACGAAAAATGAAACGGCAAAAAAGAAAAAAGCTCACTCTATCACAGATAGAAGCAACAAGGGGGAAAAACCGCAGACAACAAGAAATTAACAACCATCCAAATAGAATTAAACAATCAAAAACCAATTATAAACCAATAATTATTTGTAAAGATTGATTCAACCTTCCTCCAAGCTCTCCCATGTTCATCGAACAATTATTATCTTTCACTAACCAATATCAATAACCAAGTCCCAAAAACTCGATTTCAACAAAAAAAAAAAAAAAAAGAAAGCTCCAAGTAAATCAGCCAAACAAAGAACTAATCCACTCCAAGTTAAAAAAAAAAGAAAAAGAAAACCAGAAATACAAAATCAGAAAAAGTCAGGAGTTCAAAATCATCACAAAATCAAAATAATCCAAAAACCAAAAAGCATACCAACAATCATTCGAAATCCTAAAACCCTATCCGAACACCACCAAATCATCCATATCCATAAGAATATGAAAATAAAGCAAGAAACGAACATACATACGCAAATCATCCGACGCAGCACGAATCGCTGAACCCGACAATGTCGCGACGAACGCAATGCCAGTGGAGAATGTCACCAGATCAAAAACTGCAGAGAGAAGAATGACGACGATGGCGAAACAAGCAGAGAGAGTTAACAGGGAAATGGAATCGATAGGAGAAAATGTGCTGAGAAGCAGGTGAGGCTTCGAAAATACCAACCCTAGGAAAATTTAATCCGTTGCAGAGGGTGAAATTCAATTTATATGTGCGGTGCATTTCGCGGCGCAGTGTCAGCTCACATGGAAAGTGGAATGGGGTTCACACGTGGCGCATATTACGTGTCAGGTTTGCTTTTGGCATATGGCCCCCACTGGCCACAGAGGTAATGTGATTTTACTCAAAAAGTTTTTTTTTTTTTTTTAAGTTAATAATGGTTGTTTTAGAATAAAGAAAACAAAAATCATTATGAAATGAATTGAGAATTGGAGAAAGAAGATAAATTGAAAGTTTATAGAAAGTGATTAATTATTTTGGGCGAAGAGAATGATAACAAAAAAAAATAAAGTAATAGGTATGATACGAGTAAAAAATGGTTAGGAAGAGAATAAAAGTGGTTACGGACAGAATAAAAAGTTAAGAAAAGAATAAAAAGGTAATTTTGAGAAAACGTGATTATGGAAGAATATCGAAAATCATTCTCTTATCGCTCTTTTCCTTTATTTATAATGTATTAATGACGAGGAACACATTTCTGCTATTCTGCCCAATGGCCCAAACACTAAAAAGTTGTTCTCATACTTTTTTTTGTATTTTTTTTAGGTAATTTAATCGATTGACCTCTCAAGTTATAGGTTTAGATTGTTGTTATTAAATTATTACGTTTGTTTTTTTTTTGTATTTTTTGTGCTTTCGATGAGTTTAGTTTTCATTTCTTTTTCATTAGTCAAATCATTATTTTTATATATTTTAAAACTATTGGTATATAATTGCATAACTTACGTGTCACAATAACTATTCTTAGTATCAAGAAAAGTCTTGAGATGCTTAAGGCGATGATTCAACCTTGGCGTCCAAGTGTTGTAAGATCAAACGACATATTAAACTAGATTACATAATCAAACCAACGTACATTTAACTATTTTATTAAAATAAGAGAATACAAAAACATTGGTTAAATTGAAAATAGGAGTTTTAAGAGAATTTATACAATATATTCATGAAACCTTAATACGACATAAAGCTTAATACATAAAAGTATAAATACAAAAACATAAACTCAATTACATATTTTATTTGAATTCTGATTAAAGAATCGTGTGTTAACTTCCGATAAAATAATCCTGCGGTATCATAATTCAAAGTACATCTCCACAAAATTTATACAATGAACAAGTAAAGAAAGAGGAGTCTAAATAGATCCTCAAATGTGTTATTCATTTAGGTTCTAAGCTGAGATTTTTGGTACAAAAATTATCCCCCTCCAACCATGATATAGCTATCTAAACAGTTTCTATAAAAACAAAGTCACTCTACTAAACCTCCAAATTAGCTTGGAAGATTCATAAATAAAAATGTACAAGTTAAGACCTTAAGTTCAAAAGGGAAGTGCTGTTCTTTTAGCTCCATCACAGTTGGGGGAGGTTAGAAGGAGAATGTCAAATCACCTGGCTAAGATAGACAACTTCCTGTAGTTTTGTCAAGAATCAGATCGTTCTCTTTTTCTTCAGAATAGCGAGAGAATTGATCGAGTGGATGTTAATTTCGCTACGCATTTGAACTGCAATATGGATGAATGTCAATTTTTGCTACATAAGAAATGAAACGTTTGTCGATAAAATGAAAAGAGACTAAATGCTGATTAGAAAAATGAAGGCTCAGTTAATAATCATTTTGTTTTTGCTTTTTGTAATTTAGCCTACCATAACTATTTCAACCTATTGTTTTCCTCACTTTGGTATTTACATTTTTCTTGTGTTCTTGATTCAAATGTTTTTCAAGAATGTTGTTTGAAAAGCCAAACTACTATTGCGAACAAAAAAATAACTTTCAAAAACTTTTTTGCCTTTTAGAATTTGGTTAAGAAATCAAATACTTCCTTAAGAAAACATGAAGCTATTAGTAGAGAATTTACCAAAAACAAAAAATCTAATGGTTATCAAACGGGACGGAAGGGTTTGAAATCCAAAAGTATTTAAAAAAAGTTTCAATTATCCACGTCCATACCTTATCGACTCAAAAAACAAAACTAAAAATGACAAGAATTTAAATAGAAAAAATGAGTACTCGAAGGCCCCATTTGTTAATCATTTGATCTTTCGTCTTTTGTTTTTGAAATTTAAGCTTTTATAACTCAGGTTGTCTACATAAGGTTTCATCCTCTCTTAAGTAAGAATGTGATATTTAACCAAACTTTATAAACAAAAACAAATATTTTGAAGCTATTTTTTTTAGCTTTCAAATTTTGATTTGGTTTTTAAAAACATAATTCAGATGAAGATATCAAAGTAATGAAAATCATGTGCATGAGTAGTAGTTGTAGGCTTAAATTTCAAAAACAAAAAATCAAATGATTATCAAACGAGACCTAAATTATAAATTTAAAATTTTCAAGTCCTCTTATTCACAATTGATTTCGAGATGAAATCTCATATTATTTAATATGGTATCAAAGCCTAAAAAATGCAAGCGAGTATTCGGTTAAAAAAAATAGTGAATTTAGTGAGACACCAAATTAAGGGGGGCATGTTGAGGATCTCAAATCACAAAGATGTAGAGACCTCACGAAATTTATAAGAAACATGAGTTACTCCTCTTATCGATGAGATGAAATGAAATCTCAAGTGATCTAATACTAATCAACTTTTAAAAGATGCCTTATCCAAACAATTTTTCTTAAGAAGTTTTTTAAAAGATACAATTTTCTTAAGAAGTTTTTTAAAAGACACAATTTTCTTAATACTTTGGTATAAACACTATGCGAAAAGCTAGGGTATGATCCAACAGTTTCAGTAAAAAATTAGAATAAAACTTTTTCTAGTTCTTACCTTAGGTTGTTTATACTTCTCACGTATGGAATTTAGCGAAGAAGCAGTGGTGTTAAGCTGCAAGTCTTGGAGGGCAAGAACTGCAGTTTTCAGCTCAAAAGCGTTGTAACTTGTATAGTGCTCCAGAGTTGGATTCTGTAAGAAATGCACTACAAAATCTGAGTATATTTTTCTCCTTATCACTTGTAGATAAAAATTAGAGGAAAAAAAGAGTAAAGATCTTAAAGGATGTTTGGATTGAGATTTTAAGAATATTTAGAACGAGAATTTATTTTGAGTATTTAGAAAGTAATGATTGCAGTCAAAATCTTGTTTGGATGTAGTTTTTAAAAGTATTTAGTATTAATATTTAGAATGAAGATTTATTTTGAGTACTTAGAAGTAATGATTATTAATGATGACGGTCAAAAACTTATTTGGATGTAATTTTTAAGAAGTATTTAGAATGAGAATTTATTTTGAGTATTTAGAAGTATTGATGCTTGGATGTAATTTTTAAGAGTATTTATAATTAGTATTTAGAAGGAGGATTTATTTTGAGTATCTAGAAATAATGATCGCAGTCAAAAGCTCGTTTGAATGTAGTTTTTTTTAGGAGTATTTAGTAAATACTAATTTGAAAATCTCAATCCAAACAGGGAATGAAGCACAGACCCACGGATGATCGGATTGGTCGAGTGTCCACCTCGCTAGAAATACGGCGGATGCGGCTATCAGAGAAGGAAGGAACTTTAGGAAGCTGTATTCAACAAGAGTCAACTCAGCTAAATAATTGGCCAAAAACTCAAGTTCAATGCAAGGAACCTGATTGCAAAATAGTTAGAAATGCCACCATTAGTTCTCATTGTTGAAATATATTTTACGTCTATAAAATACAAAGAAATGATAACATTTAAAGTACCTTGTAGGAAGCATGAGCTGATTGTATAAATCTCCTGTAAATTTGAAATATCCAAGTAACTTTAGATGTCAATTGCCAATTCCCAGAATCAAAGAGAAATGACATGATATAATACCTTAGAAATGTCTTTGTAGTGGGAACAGATAGCCGAAAGTGCAGTAAGTTCAAAACTTCACTTTCCATTTCTACTACCTGAAGAAAAAAAAAACTTCAATCGTCAAAATTCGACAACTTTGAGTGTTACCCGTACACAACTTTGCTAGATTTATCATTTATGTCCAATGAAACAGTTAACATAATTAAATTTACACAAACCTATCGACTTAAGCTTTTAGGTCGATTGGTGATTTATATAATTCAACATGATATCAGAGTAAAAGATCCTGATTTTAAATTTCAGCCATGTCATTTTCCTTCCCATATAAAATTAATTCCACTTGTAGGACATTTCTTAAATTTTTAAGTCCACAAGTGAAGGAGAATGTTAAATGATATAATTAATTTACACAAACCTATCAGCTTAAGCTTTTAGGTTGATTGATGACTTGCATGATTCAACAGAAACCACACAAATGTCATCTTTACATGGGCTGAAACATGAACATTGTTTTCTTTTTTCGATATTTGCGAGTGTTTTGACTAGTTTATGTTCAACTCTACTATTTTCACGAAACAAATTGTCTATACCTACAACGATTGTTCACCAAGTCTCTCTTGACTGCTAGGCCAACCACGGTAGTTAAAACACGAATTTGTATTCAATTGGATAAGATCGAGGACAAAATATCATAGAATGTGTAACATTTTTAAAAAATTAATTGACGTCACCTAAATTGCTATTAACACAAGTAACATTCATCTTTGTTGCTGCTAGAAATATGAACAATTCTCATATTCAAATTGACTCTCTAATTCCAACATGCACTCTTGTTTTCCATATGCATAACATTCAAGCTTCAGAGTTCCTTTTTTATTTGAAGATATGAAACTTTGAAGCCTCTTGAGTTTTTCTGCTACTAGAGATTCATTCCCTTGTATTGTTCAATTGCCATCTTATACAAAATCCTTCTTTTATACTAAGTGGTTCGCTCGCCCTAAAACAGACATTCTTTCACTTGTTCCATGTTTCAATGATTCTCCCCATAAATCTTTCCCTTAACATCACGAGTCAAGAACTGTCACAAATTTACAGGAGGAAGTGATCCGTCTTTAAATTATTAAAAAGGGAAAGATACAGAGTGGGCTTATGATTTTGTCTCTCGTATAGTATTGCGAGAGAACATTCTATTGGACAAGGAGAATTAGCGAGTTGTTGATGACTCGTCGAACAAGACCAACACGTATAAACACTAGCAAAGCAGCTAAATCACTAAATGCATACCTCTCTTTTTGTGTAAGTATTGTCCGTAATGAAGCAGAAATCTTCCACATGCGGGGCACAGATCTCCTCATATTTTCTTCAAGTAAAAGGAAACCATGTTTAGATATGTGCACATGTGTACAATAGACTCGGTGGTATCGTTTCAGGTACAATGAAATGCAGTCATTATCCTTATTCAGTAAGAACATAGTGGTTGAATATGGAAACTTAACATGTTTGGGAGTGATTTGAACGAGTTAAAAACACTAGTGTCATGTTCAAAATCACTCAAACATATCTATAATCATTTAAAATCAATTTTGATGGTATAAAAAACATGTTTAAAAATTGTAAAACCAAATAAATTGAATGAAAGGTATGCTTGAAAGTTTGAAAATGATTTTTGAACATGGAAAAAAATGATTTTGGACATGACAAAGTTGTCTAACCATTCCAAAATCACTCTAAAATTGTCATTTGTAAGCAACAACTAAAAATTCATGAAATGCAATGTTCTAAGCCCATTGATAATTGCTTAGTTCGCTGGTTTTCTTTAAGATTGTAATGGCTTCTATAATAAAGTATCTATATCTGTCACTTTCTTGAAGTCCCAAAATAAAGTAGAGACAGTTTTTAACTCGTCTCTCACAATTAATAGATAATTTGAACTTTTCCACTGATACAACAATCATTGCCAAAACTTACGATGCAATAAGCATGCTTGCAACACCGAGAAGTTGTAGACGCTTTTTCTCAATACAACTTTGAGAGAGAAACCGATCAATAACATTCACCGTGAGATAGAGTGTATCTGGAACTAGCTTATATTCTTCAGAAACCTGAAGAAACAGTTGCACATCAACAAAAGTGATCCTGACAAAATATTTTTGCTTAACGACAACTAGAAGATAAACGTTTCAATTATATAACCAAAAAAACTATAGACTTCACAACTTGACTTGGTGTCAATATAAATAAAATTACCATTTCTGAACAAAACCTAAAAAAGAAATGTTTTTGCAATTATTGTGATGGTCAACCCCCAAGATAAATTTAACCATGATGAAACAAACCTCGACAAGCCAATCAACCAGTATTCCTCGCATGTTTGCAGTGACATCTTGCTGCAACTGCTCCATATAGTTAGTCGTGGCCCTTTGATCAAGCTGAAAATAGTTGGAAAAAAGCATTAGCGTTGCTTGTGAGCTGAAAGGGTCAGACAGTCATTTTTCTGTAAAATGCAAACCAAGTATTTCTTTCGAAGAACAAATTCAGCTGCTTCAGATTGATTTCAGAAATTTTATATTTCCCGTTCTAGTTAAGAAAATCTACTTTCAAGTGAAAGAGACAATAGAAACCAGACATCTTCTAATCTAAATTTTATAAATGTAGCGTATACCAAGATTTATGACCCATGGCCTAAGATGAATACAGCACTTGTATTAACTTAACTAATGTAACTATGGAAAATAGTGAACTTAAGTCCTTAATACAAACCTCCGTCACGCGTATCCTGTCATATATATCTGGAGCATATATGCTACATGATTGAAGACATTTGGGATTAGAATCAATGTCTATAATGCCTCTATCATTTGATGCCGCTGATTGTTCTGGTGTCATATATTTTCCTGCAAAATTTTATAATGGTATCACTGTCACTCCTTGGCAATTCAGAATGCTTATAGACTAGAAGCCAATAACAATGAACATTTTTTGGGATTGTATAAGTAGAATAATCAATCATTAACAGTTTACTCCATGAAGGTCTTCTCTATAATGTTTAGTTTTTCTAAAACTAGAACATTCTTGCAAGCTCCAATTAGTTATGTTCCATAGACATGGAAGATACAGTTTGACTTGGACCATACAAAATTAAAATTATCCTCATTCCACTGCAATTCTTGAAGCAAACAACTAGTAAAGGAATGGTATAAAATTTTAGGTTAGATTTTTTCAAATGATGGAAGAATACCGAATAATAAGTTTAGAATGTTCATCAAAGTTCATACAATAGTGCACAAAGGCAACGATTACAAAGTCACTGACATCACTTACCTGATTCCCAGGTTGTCTACTTTATTATAAATTATAAGAAATCAGCCAAAGTCACATCTGAGTGGAATGGAACACAGTCCAATCCATTTCCTTAAAACATAAGAGGAGTAGTAAAATACAATTTTTATTTGCTACTATTCTATTTCTTCATAACCGAGAAATCAAAGCTATACTCAAGGTACCTACACCTGCTCCAAGGCCCGGACTCAACTACTATTCTACACTATTAAGTCTGGTGGGTAAAAAGTAACCTTTTATTTGGTTAAATCTTGAGGAACGAGTCGATAAAATTCTCAACCCGACAAAATGTCATTTAAAGAGAATATTATGATTATGGCATGCATGCTTCTTCAGTTCAGTAGTTGTGTTATTCCTCAGAAGGAAGATTATATAATATTTGAAGGGTAATGGCCAGGAAACCCTCCAATACCATATAGTTGGTATAATTAGATTAATGGTCACATGGTTGAAATACTGCACCGGACACTTCTCTGATTCAAGGTACCATGGCAGTTTGCTAACAAGTATATAAAATGTTTTGTATTCATGGAACATAGATAAGCAAGGTAACATGCTCCAACAACAGAACTACGCAGATCTACACATAGAAGGCATGCATATAAGGTCACTTGATGGTTCAGCTAACCAATAAAGATATTATCTTTAAACAAAATTAATCTAACAGACATATTGTATACCATTCGGCTGAGGGATAGATTCTTTAGATGATACAGAAAGAATCATGTCTGAAACTCCACATTCTTTGCTGGTGTGACACATAGTTTGCATTGTTGTTTCTTTTCCATCTAAAGTTTCTCTTAAAGATATCTCTCGCGATTCTACCACCCGTATCTTAGATAAATCCTCAGCCAGTCTTGTGTTTGCATCTTCTTCTGCTCTTAGAATTTCAACAGGAACATTTGCCTTAGCTTTTGCAGAAATTCTTCTAGTTGGTTTGGGGCCCTATCAAACCATGGTCATTGACTCATTAAACATTAAAGAATTCCTATAGTTCCAGTACGAGCCACGTCAACCGTTCACAAAAGAACGACAGACAAAAATCCAAGATTTGAGTTTACCTGAGTACTAGAAGCATTGCTACAATTCTTATCATAACCTTTGGTGGAAATGTTAGTCACATCCTTGAGCACTGCTCTTCTTTTATTAGGAAGGCCACTGGAAGAAATTGAACAGATACTATTATCATCAGATGCCATTCTTTTTGAGGTAGCTCGTATAGGCTTCTGAACTCCTGAAGATTTTGAGGAGCATAGAATGCCTCCAGATTCAATTAGCCCTTTTGCCCGCGCCCTTGTGATTCTGCCAGAGCACTCGTCAACTTGAAAAGTAATGTTTTCCCTACTCATTTTTTACTGCCTTGACGAACGGATGTTGATTACAATAGATCAAAATTCATTGTCATTGAAGCTGCAGTGCCAACAAAAGGTAAACGGGTAAGCACAGTCGCTAAGCTCAAAAAACGAAAAGTAGTGGTGCAAATGAAAATCCAAACAAAAACAAGCATGATAAGCGGCTATTTCAGAAAGTGATGAGCATGCAGTGCTTGAATGAAACCTTCATGAAAAAGGCCATAGCGTAAGACCCTTTTCACCTCTAAAATTTCTCGAGAAAATCTAAAAACCGTGCACAGCTACTTTGGTACTCGACCCATAATTTATTCTGCGGATTAATGGTAAAACTATTTCAGTGCAAGTAAAGGGTTACGAAAATTATAATGGAGTTCCAGTTACATTTTCAAATAAACTTACAAACATGGATTACACGCAAAAGCCCGAGGTAGAAACCTAATATGCTTATTTTCATCCCTATTTTAACTTCCTCTGCTCCCACCACACTAAATGCAAACCCTCTCACAATCGCCGCCAATGAAACAGGGAAGAAGAAAAACACGAACGCTTCCAAGAACTTAATAAATCAAAATTCCGCCTCCAAAGCGAAGAACATAGATGCAATAGCAAAAAATCATGCAGAACGCTCAAAAATCCACATGATTCGAACGGAAACGCAAAGGCCAATCATCGAACGCAAGCTAGATTTCTTAGTAGACTTAAATAAAACGGAAATCAGCGTTGTAGATCCACCTCATACACCAAAACGAGTAAATCGAAACGTCCACTATAATCATCATTAGTCAGAGATTCGAAACTGCTAAAACAATCAAACAAACGTTCAAACGCATGAAATAAATACTCGTAAATAATCGCAACAGATCAGATAAATCGATAATCATACAATATCGAAACAGAGGTTTAGCTTACGGCTCTGACAGAGCTCCACGGCCTCCAATGGCGGTCTGCAGAGCTCTCGAACGAAATACAGAGAAAGAGCGGGAGAAACTAAGCTTCGAACAGAGAAAGAGAGAGAGAGAGTGAGAAATGAGAGGACAGAGAGAGAGATATAAATAGAGAGCGTCAAAGGAGCGTGAGCGGGATGTACGTACACTTTGAACTTCGATTTAAATATATACACATTTATATTCAAAAAATAAAAATAAAAAAATATTAGTAATTAGTATTTTAAATTAGTATTTATTATATATTCTTAAAAAAATTACAATGAGTTCTAAATATTTTAAATAAATTTATTTTTTAATAATAATTTTAAATATTTTTAAGAACTGGGTCCAACCAAATTTTTAATTACCGTTAAATACTCAAAATAAACTTTTATTATAAATACTTTTAAAACTACATCCAAACAAATTTTTAGATTATAATCATTATTTCTAAATATTTAAAATAAATTTTCATTCTAAATATTTTTAAAAACTACTTTTAAATAAAGTTTTTTATTGCAATCGTTACTTCTAAATACTCAAAATAAATTCACGTTCTAAATACTTTTAAATCTCAATTCAAACATCTCTTAACCGTTAAAGTTTTTGTTTGTTTTTTTAATATATTTTAATATTGTTTTATGAATACTTATTACTACAAATATACAAATATAATGTATTATAAGTAGTCATTAATTAATATAATTATTACTATAATGATGTAACAATTTTTTATTATTATTATTGTTACAAGAGTGGGGTGGGGAATTGAATGGCCAATACAAATATCGTCGAGTTATTATTCTTGTTGGCCACATTAATACTAATGCGACAGTACTTATTTATACATATGACTACGTTTGTTTTTTTTTTGTTTAAGTGATTGTATTTGAAATTATTTTATAAAATTTATTAGTCTTCTAAGTTTCCACGTTTTAGATATGTAGTGTTTTGATTGATAAGGATGTGTTTGAGTGACCGATATGAAGTGGAGATAATGAGAATGAAATTGATTATCAATATTTGGATCACCGAGAATTATTCTTTCACAGTCAAATTTGTTCAAAATGACTTTTTTTTTTATTCTCATTACAACTATTCTTTTTATTATTCTCATAACTATCGGTTATTTTTCCCTCAAATCATAATCACTGTTTTATTTTTCTCATAATCCTTTATTTCAATCAAACCACAAATAATTATTTAACTCATATTATTTAATTCACTTTAAATGCCAATTTTTTTTTTTTTTAGTTTTGTTTCATACACAAATGTCAATAATAATTCTCTCAACAATTATTATTTTTATTTATTCTTCCTCGTATTATCTTATCTCGTAATCATTCTCATTTCCTAATTTTCCAAACACCCCTAACATAAATCTTGACTCGTAGATTATGTTGTCAATAAAAACTTAGCTCAACTGGTATAATTATGATTTGATAATATTATATTCCCAAATTTCATCCCATGAGTATAGATTTCAATTAAATAATTACAATAATAATACATCATTTTCTTATTTTGGGCATGTTTGGGTGCAAGGTTAAGGTGGGTTGGGTGGATTGGCGCTTGGTCCAATGTATAGGTTTTTTTTTTTTTTTTTTACTTTAAAATGTTATTTTATAAAATAAAAAAATTCAATTATAAATATTATATTAATTTTTTTTTTTAATTTTCTTTATATAAAAAAAGTAATTTCCACCGTATCAAATTAACTTTTATTTTTTCTTATCTCAAAAGGTCAACATCGCATCAATTGTATCTATTCTCAACCATACACCCCAAAAACATACTTACTAACACTTTCGTTCTCTTTCCGTTCATTTTTGGGTAGCCAAACGGGTCGTTTATGTTTTAAAAGATTACACTGAAGTTAGACCAAATGGGTGTGTAGGTATGAATCATGTGATATATATTTATTGTAGCTAGTTAGGCAGTTGCACTTTATTTCTTACAATTTGGGTGGTCTGTTTTCCTCGCCATAATTAATTTGCACTGTCTTTTTTTTTTTTTAAGAAAAAATAAATAAATAAATAATTCACCCGGATCTATTGCTTGGAAGGCAATTATCCTAACCGTTGGACTACAAGTCCTAGGTACTTACTAAAGGGGTTGTAGAAAAACAATGCAAAATCCAAATCAAGTCACTGAGAGAAAAAATTGAAAAGGAATCAATGAAATTGATTCAACTTTATTAAAGGAATACACTTATGCGTTT
>JBBMEG010000018.1:2616561-2640313 GCA_037832605.1 Cyclanthera cordifolia
AGAGACTAAGGCCTCTATAATGTCCTTAGGCTTTGATACATAAATAAAATTGATTTGAGTTCTTATCAACTTCATATTATCTAATATATCGAATTCTACTCTAGGCATATCCAGTTGGAAAACGAAAGAAAGTCACAAGTTCAATAATTCAATTTCCCAAAGATGGTCTTTGATGAGGGATTAAATTTTAACCTAATGATAAAATATGAATTCATTTATCATAAAGTTTGGTGAAATAAACATTCTATGTAGACTACTAGCGACCACAATCAATCCAAAACTGGCCTAACCTGAACCATGGTGAATTGGAATATTTCTTCTTCCTTGGGACGGCAACCTCGAATCCATACCCGCTGCTTAAATCGGTTCTGTTTCGGAGATTGTTATTCTATAAGATGTTATTTTAATGTAGATAAATTTATTGGCAAAGCAAGAACTAAAAAGTGCATATAGCTGAGCTCAAGCACATCACAGGATAATTAGCTCCTAGATCTGGGAATCAATCAATCCAACATGGATTTGTCTAGTGATCAAGAAGACTTTGAAAAAGTACAAACTCACAGGTTCAATTCATGATGATAATCTAATTAGGAATTAATTTATTACTGATTTTTTTGACGACTAAATATTGCATGACCAAATAGTTGTCTCATAAAAATAGTCAAGGTGCACATAAGTTGACACGGGTACTCACAAAATGTGAAAAAGAAAAGAAAAATCAATTGAGTTCAATATAAAGCTTGCCTTACCTCCTCTACAAACAAGCTGCTCAAGATCTTTCTCTCTTTATGGCCAAGCAATACACGATATGCTGAATGGTGAAACACTCGTCTAAATCTTTCAAACTGCACTGTCAAACATGAAGTAATCAGGAAATGAATGAGCAGTTAATGCCTTGCTAGTGTAAATTGTAGAAGTTTCAAACGATACCTGTCCCAAATCGAAGAAAGGACCAAAATAACTCGACCTTTGAAGTGGATCGAACCCAGCAAACTATAGAGAGGCATTGAATTTACATTACGCATGCAATCAATATGAAGAAAAGAAGATCCTTGATAAAACAAACTACCTGGTACAAGACCTCAACTCCATAATCTTGATGGGGTTGATCATTGTATCTCAGTGCATCTAGCTGGTGTTGAATAGCTTCTTCTGCAGTGAACTATATAGAAAGTTTCAAATAAAGATATAGACAAAGAAACAATAACAACATCTAGTACTAGCTTGCATGGTTGAACAGTTACATGTAAACTTGGACCTAGAGGATTCTTCTTGTGTGCTTCATGCCTGCCAAAGAGAATAAAATATTTAGGGGTGTTTGGGCCACCATTATTAAAGGGGGAGAATGAGACCAAAAATGATTCCTTGTGTTTGGGCCACTGAAAATCATTCTCCCAATAATCACATTTTCCCAAAATCACAACAAACTACTTTTTATTCTTCCCATAACTTTTTATTCTCCCCATAACTATTTTTCACCCACATCATATCCATTATTTTATTATTCCCATTATCATTCTCTTTCTCTCTACCATAATTAATCATTTTCTCCATAATCATTCGCTTAACCACAGACACAATTAATCATTCTCACCTAATTTCTATTCCTCTCATAATCATTCTCATTCCTTTTGCCCCAAAACACCCTTAAGGTGGTCCGAAAATAGAAATTTGAAAACGATTCTAATGTGTTTGGTGGCGGCAGATTAAACACTTCTGTATATTTACTATTTTTTGATTGGTGGTAAAAAGTTTATGTTACTTGTGTTATGCTCAGCTTTTTACATATATATATATATATATATATATATATATATATATGTATATATATATATATTACCATACTGTTAGAATTGTAATATATGAACATGCTTTAATTAGGAATTAAAAGAGGTTAAGCACAAAGTAGTATATTCAAAATGCTACATTTACGTTTAGTTGTCAACTAACTCAAACTAATTACTAGTTGAATGACCATCATAATTTCTAATGCATCCCATAAAGTCCCCGAAGGGCTGCCTCGGTAGAGGCTTCAGAACTCCTATATAAATCCCAAGTTCAAAACCTGCAAGTGAGCTTAATTGTAAAATATCTCGTTCTCTCTCAACTCTTGGGTATGTAATGGGGTCGAAAAATGAAACCTCAAAAATACCAAATTGGCACATAGTTTCCATGAAACTATTAATCCGTGAGGAAGAAAGGTGAAAATAAAGCAGGACGTATTCCAAGAACAGAAAACTCATCAACTTAACACGAACAATCAAATGGAGAAGGAATTTGATTTCTAAGCAAATTCTCAATCCTAGAAACTTTAACATCATTGAACAATAGAGAAATGAGGAATTTTCATCATTGGCCAAAAGAGGAACCCCGATGGAAATCAAACATCCAATTGCTTATCTTATTAATTTCTAGGTCATAAGGAGAGAAACACAATCACGCCGTATAACAGAACTAGAAAACAAAGCGAATTGAAAATTTCAGATGCGTAAATTTACAGTCGAGAACATGAACAAATTCATTTTCCCATTCCTCTGGAGATCAAACTCTGCAATCTGATAATATAATTTCAAAAAATCGGAAATGATAGTGAATCGAGAAAAAAGCGGAATTCTCGAGGTTGAGAGCATACCAATCGGCAGGAAGAAAATCGGGAACTTCTGCAGAAGCTTTGAAGCGAGAATTCATGGAAATCATCACAGGTTTATTGAATTTCCTGGTGAATTTACGCTCGGAAATCAAAGAGGTGGATGTGGGAGTCGCTGATAAGGATGAACAACCTGACATTTTCTTCAACACGGAGAAGGATTGTGTTCTCTTCTATGGTTGATGATTGATTGGCGTTTTGGACGGGAGGCGCCGATTTGTTTTGTTTTGCTTTAATCTTTTAAATTTTATCCAAAATTATTTTAATTAGTTTAAGTTTGAATTAGGGATATGAAAAAAAAAAAAAAAAAAACAAAATTAAATCGAATCAAACCAATTTAATAGATAGGTTATTTTTTCAAAATAAAATTAGATTATTCAATTTGATATTTAAGAAAATCAAAAAATATCACTTCTATTTTAGTTTTTGATGAAATAACCAATAAAAAATTTTATACGTTGTCTTTAAATTTGATTAAATAACTAATTTTAGTGTGAAATATAAAATAAAAGTATGGTAAATATAGTGATACTTATGAAAAATTATTGTATTTATTAGTAAAATGAAAGTGTTTAAAATAAAATTAAAAATCAAATTGAGAATGTGACAATAAATTTGAAAAATAAAACAAAATGTTTATTGAAATTATAACTAAAAACCGAACCGAATCAAACAAAAATCGAACTAATGGTTTTGTTATTTATTGGACATTTGTTTGAACTCGATTATTGAAAAACAGAGAATTTTGATTCGGTTATAGAACAAAACAGACAAAAATTGAACCGAAATCACCCATATCTACTTATACTCATAATAATAAAGAAAACTTGCAAAAGTCACCTATAAAGTATGATGCTTATAACAATTAAATCTTTAAACTTTCAATTTGAACAATCATCTCCTTAAAGTTTGAAAAGGGTTGCAATTAACACTTTTAAGTTAATTTAAAGAAATTTTGAGTTGTTAAAAAAATATTTAGTATTTGTTTTGTAAATTCATAACTTATTACTTATTGTAAATTCATAATATTTAGTTTGGGCCTAACAAGAAGTTGGGCCAGTAAGAGAATGGCCCATTAGTAGGCCTCATGCTAACAAACAAGTCTCGCAGCGTTTTTACTAGAAAATTGAAGAGAGGCGCACATCTGTGCACTGGAAAGAAAAAAAATTTGGCGGAGGAAGAAGCAGAGAGATCGGAATGGCTTCCTTTCTGCAGTCGTTCATTGACCCAAAGAAGAACTGGTTCGCTCGTCAACACATGAAAACGCTCACCAAGCGCCTCCGTAATTATGGTAAACGAAACCCTAATTGTTTGTTGTGTATTCGATCTTTCTTACGGCGTTGATTTCTGAATTTGTTGTCCGGAGATTGATTTTGTGGTTGTATTTATATATTAGGTCTTCGATACGACGATCTGTACGATCCATACTACGATGTTGATATCAAGGAGGCTTTGAATCGACTTCCGAGGGAGATTGTGGATGCGCGCAATCAGCGTTTGAAGCGGGCCATGGATCTTTCCATGAAGCATCAGTATCTTCCTGATGATCTTCAGGTTTTCTTTTTACTATGAATGTTTATCTTATCTCTAGATTAGACAGTGCCTCTCGGAAAACAGAAATGTGTTTGTTGTTTATCATTACTTAATATGGTATACCTAAATGATACGTTTTTTTCAATAAAATGTTTTCACTACTAGTGGGAAAGAAGGACGTGTTAAACGGAGTTTTGTTTATATGTATTTATGCTTATTTGCATGATGTTAATATAGTTATTAAACGTTGGGGGTTGGGATCAAATTGATGGTTAAGTTTCTACAATTTTCTTGGTATCAAGTAATCAACTTTGAATGACATTGAGTTTTTTTTTTAATCATCCAACTATGTATAGCAAGCTAAATTATATTTAGATGATGATTAATTTGATATTTTTACCATTTGATAGGCTAAGCAAACACCATTCAGGAGCTATCTCCAGGATATGTTGGCGCTTGTAAGTCTTTCCATTAATTCAGATTTCCTGTTTTAGTATTTAAAGTTAAAATCTTCTGCTCTGTTTTAGAATTAAGGAAGCTGCTCTGTATTGTAGCGTCGGTCATGGTTCTTGAGTTTGAATCCTTTAGAAGTAGGTGGGAGTCATTGATTTGATATTATTTAGCATCCGTTAGAATTTCGATTAGAGAGCATCTTTTTATGTACTTGCAGATAAACTATTGTTTTTTAAATAATGTACTAATATCTAATTTCTCCTTTGAGGTTTCTCATTCTGTTCTCTCTTTTTCTCTCTCTCTCTCTCTCTCTCTTTTCTTTTCATGATTTCAAATCTCATGATCTAGATAATTATCAACTTAGGGGTTATCATATATGTATCTGATAATACAAATTTCCTACATCAATCTCTCAGAGTCTCAATTATTTACCAAAGTCAAAAGAAAACCATATTAATGCTTAAGTTATTTCTAAGACAGTCCACAGGCAGCAGAAATCTTCATTGTCATAACAGTAAACCGAAAATTACAGGAATGCTAGGAAGCGAACAAGAACTAATTGGTGTGTTCAAAAGCACCAGATTCTCTCCCAAATAGTCCTCAGTCCTTTTCTACCAAAATAGCATCTCCCCCTTCTTCAGTTTCAACACTTATATATGCAAGGCGATCCTGTCTCCTTCACAAAAATTATCACCCTTTAAGTAATTCCCCTGTTTATCCCCTGGCCCCTTTTATAACAATTATGATAGTTAGGGTTCTTACAGTTCGTAGTAGATTCAGTGATCTAAGTTGCTCGGCGTTGGTGAACAGTACGATCCCAGAAAACAGTGGGTATTCCTCTTTGGCGCTGGTGAAGTAGAAAGAGGGTTTTCTAAAAATAATAGGATAAATAAGATCCTACTATTAGACCTATGAATTTAGTGCTGGGAAGAGCTCACTGACAGTGGCATGGATGGATAACTAGAGAAAGTTACGATAGAGAAGCAGAAGAATGTGAGTCGTTGAAGAGAAAACAAATTTTAGTGGATGTTGTCTTTATGAGTTGAAGAATAAGGTTATTGTAGGCGTTAAAATGACTTGAGTCAGGTATCCGCTTTTTGAATGACCTAGAGTAGAGATTGTGATTGAAAAAAATAGAATCAGTTATCTTGCACTTCGAATAACCTATAGATTATGATTCAGAAAAATAGTAAAATGTTTTCATATAAAAAGTATCAAGCGAATCACATAAGTCCCAAGTCACTCCTTTTCAAACACTATTAATTACCACTGCAAGTTGTCTGCCTCATTTCCTCTATTTGACATGCTGGACTATTTATGGTTTTTCTGAAGGGATTTGCTTAAATTTATCAACTGTGTCGTTGAGAGAGGTTCTATGTGATCTGCTGCATCCTTTGAGTTCTACATTTCCTTTGATTTCTTGGATTATTTCTGAGACTTAAATTTATCTTACTGTTGCTTTAGCATTTTTCCTTTGAAGTTTAGGGGGCATGCCTTCATTTAGTGATGTTAGACAATCAAATTTAGCATTAGTTTTATGTCGATAGTAATCTTCATTAAACAGGAGAAAACTGTGCTAATTAGGCTAAAGATCCTTTTTTTTTTTTTTTTGCTCTGCTTATGTTTTGTAGATAAAGAAGGAGAGAGCAGAACGTGAGGCATTGGGAGCATTACCTCTTTACCAGCGCACGATTCCATAAGCTACCTTTGCTTTTATAGTTACTTGTGGATGGAGTTAATGTCGTTTAAGACACAGATTCTTCCATATGTTGATGGATTGGAACATCTCTCCATCAGTTTCTTGTTTCCAACTTTGTATTTCGTTATCAAAAAGTTTCATTCGCCATCTGTCAAGTCATTATTGATATATAATAAGTGTCGAACTTGTTTTATCATCCCGATTGGAATTAGTATTGTCTATTTCTGGGTTGGTTTATGCCCTCTTTCTAATTAGTCGTTTTGCTGCTACCAATGGTTCCATTGTTTAAGTTGTATTTGTGTTTTTTTAAAAGAAATTCTTGCCTTTGTTTTTTAATTATTTTTCTTCTAGACTAGAGTTTTTAGATATTAGTTTTATATATCTACAGCATTAGGAAGCAAGTAAAATTTCTTTGATATAGTTTATGGTGGGATCAAGAATTTATCGGGTTCACGTTTTCTCGGAAGACATGGAATATCTGGTAGGGGATAGATTTTCTGCATGAACTTGCAATTTCCGAATATTTAATGCTTGGGACTTTCTCGTGAAAATTTCATCAGATTCTCCCAATTGAACTCGGTTGGCTACTGGTGTAGATGGCATTCTGCAGGAGGGAACAAACTCTTTCATCTTCATCATTTTTTTGTGAGTTTTCTCTATTATTCTTTTGACATTTGGGCCTCTTCTTGAATAATGCTACACCCTATTGCAATTGTTACTTTCCCTTACGGTTCTGTTCTGGGATATCTCCCTGATCCTTTTTTGCCCCCTTCATGTCAGACATCCTGATTATTGGCCTATTTCTCAATTTCTTTTTTTTTTTTGACACTGAAACGCACAACTGAGAACTAGGGAAGAGGAAGTGTTGTATATCATGATCATAGTTAAGATGGAAAACTGAAATGGTTGAACCTGAAAGCAGCAGTGATAATATCTTGTCAAACTTTAACACGCTCTAAAAGATTTATAGACATCTGTTGCTGTGTTTTTTTGTAATATTCATGAGTATCCGATTAATTTTCGAGTACCTTGACTAATCTCATTGAATAAACCCTCTAATCTTACAACATTTGGTTTTCCATAAAATCTATATGCAATTAATTTAAGACCACTAGTTCATGCTGGATGAGATTTATGGTAGACTAAATATACTTTTTTTCTCTCTCCTGACAGATTTCAAGAAGGGCAATTCTTATTTATGATAGGTTACTTTGTTTAGAGAGTAATAAACTATGATAGGTTACTTTGTTTTCAGCTATTTGGGCGGATCATTCTACTATGTGTTATTTTTTTATATCTCCGGTCTAATTTTTTTAATTTTTGGGACATTTTCTGTCTCCACTCTGTTGATTTAAAAAATCATTTTTTTAATGGTCCTGTGCGAAAACTTTCCTCACCCAACTTTGGTAATGTCGAAATGAAGCTAAGATATTGAAGTCATTCTCAAGTTGAGAATCATCTCGACCTCTAGGCTTCTATTTTCCATGCTCATTTTTTTCTTCTATATTTTTGTTTGAGCATCATGTCTGTTGCGTCTTTCCATTCATCCTCGTCGATGAGGTCCATGAGTGTTACAACTGCACATAAAAATATAACCCAATGTGTAGCTGATGCTCGGTCGGGCACTCACGACGTTCAGGAAAAGGCTCTTCAAAACTTGGTTGTCATTACCCAGGTTAGTCCCCTATACAGGAACTTGCTTGCACAAGTAGATGGATCAATTCCAATTCTTATTGCTCTTTCCAAGTCTTCCTCTTCTACCATTCAATATCTTTCATTGTCTGTTCTCTTCAATCTCTCTCTAAACAATGACATGAAGAAACTTCTTGCGTCGATGGAAACCATCTACCATCTCAATACGCTCATATCCTTGGGCTCACCCGAAGCTGTCAAGTTGTCTTCCTCATTGATTTGCAGCCTCGCAATGCTAGATAAGAACAAGGCTAAGTTCGGGGTGGCAGGGACCATACAGCTATTGATTAGAGCACTTACAGTCCCTAGTGTCCCTGCTGCTGCTCATCACCTTCTCTGTTCTTTAGCTGAGCTAGGCCAGTTTCATGGAAACTGCACTGTGGCTGTTCGATCAGGAGCCATCTCGGTTCTTATCGATGTTGTGGAGAGTACTAGCGGAGAGGATCTAGCCGGCACTGCTCTTGTTGTTCTAGGTCTGTTGGCTAGGTTTGAGGAGGGGTTGAGAGCTTTGATGAAAATTGATCGGATCGTTTATTCGATGGTTAACGTGTTGAAAGGGAGGTGCATGTTGAGTAAAGAAGGTGCAACCGAGATTCTTATGCGGTTGTTTGATGAGAGTGATGGTTGTTTGAGAGATGCTTTGAGGTTGCCGGAGTTTTTGGGCGTGGTTGCCGATTTATCTGTGAGAGGATCTACAAAAGCTAGGGAAAGAGCTTCTCTGCTTATGAATAAGATCATGAATAGTGACTTGGATACATATTCAAATGCTGATTCTGTGTGGTATTAAAGTTGTGTTGCCTATTTATAGCACCAAAAAAAAAGTATTGCCAATTTAATTTAATAACCCATGCTTCTTTTAAATTGTAATACTGTTCCATTTTATGAAAATAAGATGCAAATTTAATCTCTATGCATGTTTGTTTGAAATCAGTTTTAGTCTATGAGGTTGTTAATTTAGTAATGTCTTCTATGCAGAGTTTGTGGCTTTCCTCTTCGATTTGTACTAAAGAAATAAATAAAAAAAAATAGTTTTTTTAATATCGACATGGTTTTACTCAACTATTTTTATGAAATATACTTATATACTTATAAAATAATTTTTAAATAGATAATTGTTATATAATGTTTTTTTTAAGGTTACAACCATGGGATGAGTGACCTTGTGATCTTTGAGTCATTGAATTGGTATTAATGTTGTTGAGCTTCTATTCTTAGAATGATGAGTTATTTTGATCGATTAAAAATTTGAGTTGTAATAATATATATAAAGCTCGAGTTAGTAAATATGTATTTTTTTAGTGATGTATATGTGTGTGTATATATGTATGTATTATAATAGTTGAGATCAAAAATTAAAAATATTAATTAGACTTTAAATAGCTATACACAAACTAATTTTTAAGATATATTAATTTAACGACATTTTTTTTATCGAAAATACAAAAATTATTGTTGTATTAAATATTAACCCCAAAAAATATTGTTGTATTAAATATTAACACCCATAATTTTAGGGGATTTTCATATATAATTAAAAAAAACTTAAAAAAAATGCATGAAAATGAGAATTTTGAAAGAAAAAAAAAATCATTTATTACAAAAAAAATAGCGCTGTTTACGGATATATCTCTCCTAACAAATATTAAACTGCGTCGTTTTGAAGAGAGCTCGAAAGGTTTATCATCTTGCCGTCTTGAAATCGGACGTACACATTGTGTACGTCGACGAAAAGGCAACCGATGATTCTCTCAGCACCGGTGAGGGTACCGGAAGCCCTTCCAGGTCCGCCGTCAATTTCCAGCGGAGATAGCTTCTTATCTCGCCGGCTGTTTTCTTCCAATTCTAATCTTCTGTTTCGCCCTCCTGTTCGTCTCACCTTATCTCTTACATTTGCTCGTCGTCGGAACCAGAACTCATCTTCCAGTTCGTCTTCATCGTCTTCGAAGAAGAATGAGGTAAGATTTCTAGAACGAATGGAGAATCAATTTTGGTAATATTTTGAGTGTTTGTGTTGTATTGGCATGAGCGTGGATTTAAGCTTATTCGGAACTCTGAAATTTTGTTTGATCTTTTTTGCAGAGAAATTTGTTGCCGAAAGGAGCGAGAGATAAGGAGGAGGATGCTATTGAGTTGTTGTTTAATCTTCTGGAAGAAGATCTGAAGAATGACGAGCTTTCACTTGATGACGTTGATGGTGAAGAGGAGGAGTTTAACGATGAGGACGTCGCCAAACTAGAGCGAGAGCTAGCGCTAGCATTTGGCATCGATGTCGATGAAGAAGAAGAAGAAGAAGAAGAAGAAGAAGAAGCAGAGGAAGAAGTAGAAGTAGAAGTAGAAGATCTCGAGGATGACGAAGAAATGAAAATGCCTGTAAAACTTAAGAACTGGCAACTTCGACGACTAGCCTTAGCTTTGAAGAAGGGCCGCCGTAAAACTAGCGTGAGTTTTCGTAATAATTCGTCGATTTCTTTATGCAATATCAACTAAATTTGGCTTTCATTGCGATTGAATGAGAAACGGATTTGTTATTCATTTGTGTTAGTTCATTGAGGAAAGCACATAAACTGTTTGAATAAATTCCAATTGGAATGAGTTCTATTGTAGATCAAAACTCCTGCTAAATGGAATTTTTAACTATGCAAGATTATCTTGCTGTACATAATTCATTCATCTTTCGAAGTGTTAATTCATTGTTTACTTTGCAGATCAAGAGTCTTGCTGCCGAGCTTTGTCTTGATAGGGCCATCGTACTCGATTTGCTTCGTGAACCGCCACCTAGTCTTCTTATGTTGAGTGCTTCTCTACCAGATCCTCCGCGGCCGCCGATTCCCGAAACGAAAACATTAGAAATTACTGAAGAAGAGCCCATTGTAGAAGAAAGTGTAGATGGGGCAGAAAAGGTGAAGGTGCCTGTTCATGTGATGCAACAGAGCTGGGCTGCTCAAAAGAGACTGAAGAAGGTTCAGGTTGAAACTCTTGAAAGAGTGTATAGAAGAACAAAGCGGCCCACTGTAAGTATAGTTTTCTCCATTTGTTGTGCATACAAAAAAAGTTACGAAAACTTTACATTCTGAATATCTGACTCAATATGCCAGTTTTCTGTAGAAGAGAAAGTATTTGAATCTTGATATAGATTTCTCAGTTTGGCTCCTCACATTGCCTTGAAAAGTAATTTTGAAGATCATGATCTTCTAATATCGTAGGGTGAGATGTCTCGGAGAGATGATGCGGTGGTCAAAGGCTTGGGCTTTGAAGGTGTGTTCCCCTCAAAGTCTCAGGTTCGAGACTTATGTGTAACATTAATTTATTGACACCTCCTTGTCTGCATTCCTTCGATATATCTTGGTGTCCGTCCTAGTGACGGACGTGGTTATTTCAAATATAGTTTAGCGAAATTTCAATTTTCTGGTTTTCAAAAAAAAAAAATTATGCCTGAAAAAATTCGTGTTTACTTTTATTTCTTTAATATGTGTGTAGAAGCATGAGATCAGTTAACTAAATTACTTTTTGTGTGAATTTAGAAACCTAAGCATATCTCAACTAGTTAATACATAGATCATCATGTCTGCGATGAAGAAGTCAGAAGCTCGATTTCTCCATCCCACATCTTGTTAACTCAAAGTAAATACAACTAGGGATAGCCAGGACCATCCTCAACAACTTGATGACAGCTTTTGGGAATACCGGGTGTTCTACAATGTCATGAACATGAGTCGTGTCGCACGGACCAATTGCCTCGCCTAGCCTTAGCTTGAACACCTTTAGTTTATCCTTCCAATTAAACTTATCCTTTTTGTGTGCAACTGAATATTTCCTACATACAGAGATTTGGATGTTAGACCTGAAGGGATGGAGTTCACGTCAATTATTGTGGAACTATGCTTGCTTAGACGGACTCATTTCTTGTTTGGTAGCATCTCATTAGTTGAGAGTAGAATTTAATGGTAGTTAAAGCTTTGCAATCTTATATGAAGTGCCATATTATTTTTTAAGTTCAGCAATGCTAGAATGGGCTGGGACGGAATTATCGATATTTGAGATGGTAACAGCTCAGTTAGTCATGTCTGGTTCTCGTTTTATCTATATCGATGTACTCGAATTAACACATCAAGTGTCATGTTATCATGCCATGTTCTCTAACTTTCTTTTCTCTCTCTATTTTAACTACCAATATAGAACGCGATGATTAGTAGCGTCGTTCAAGTGACGAATCTGCCTCGGAAAAGAATAGTGAAATGGTTCGAAGACAAACGAGCTGAAGATGGGGTTCCCGATCAACGCCTGCCTTATGATCGCTCCGCTCCCAAATCTGTCTGATCTTCTTCATCTATCAATGCCTCTACGGTTAGCTTTCTTCAGTGTTTCAGCATTCATTCACTTCAAATGTGCGTTTTCATTCCTGGTTTTCTTTTACTCAATGAGATGCCTAAAATTAGGAAGAATGTGATTTGAATTCCCTCATAATTATCATTCTTTTTGATTGGCAGTATGTGGAAGGTAGATTCTGGATTGGATGCGTAGCACAGGAAAAATGAGTTCGAACTGTAAACGTAATAATCGCTTCTTTTTTTTTAATAATAATTGTTTCTGTTTGGGAGAAGTTATGGAGTAACAACCATTTTTGTGGCAGTAAATAATTTCTCCTATCATCGAGCTCTTAGTATTAGTTTCAAATTTATGTATAAAAGACTTTTGAATAGAGATGTTCATTTTTAATGCCGGCTATGTGGGGGTTAGGAATCTCGTTTAAGTGCAGAACGGGAAGTGTGGAACATGTTAAATTTCCCTATCTTTGTCTTCCGTCCCGATATAGATAGATAGATAGATATAATATATATATAGTTATACCATTTAATTTTTAAGTATAAAAATATTTGTTGTAAGATTATCCATTGGAATGAGTGTTTTATTTTTAAATAATTAATTATAATAACGAAAGTTGATAGATTTTTTTTTTTTTTGAAAACTATGTACGTCATATAGTGGATTTATTCAATCTGGCAATATTGCAAGATTTCTTCTCAAACCATGAAGCAAGATGTTTGTACACCAAACATGCTTTCAAGAAGGTCGATTATGACATTGACATTTGGACACACAACATGTTGAGCTTGTTCGTATACATATTCTAGTGCAGTTGGAAGTTCTTTTTCTCGATTAATGAAACTATGTATCTGACATAATCTTCTTTGATTTATTGCCAAAGAGGGCTACAACAACAAACAATTTACATTATTAGTAAAATAATTAATAATGTGTCAATTTATTAACTTGTAACTCATAAAAGTATGTTTTATTATACGCTATAGTAGTTGTATTTATAATGATTGCACGAGGTCATGGTACAAATTTGTTTATTGCTTGGTTAAGGTATCGAAGCTCTCGCTAAAAGGGATGGATTGGTCCTCCTCGTCATTACCTTGAGTGATCAAATCGACCGTGACCCGTGTATTGAATTTTTCAAGAAGAAGACCATGTATTTTATCCATTAGATTTTTGATTCATACATTGTGTCAACGAAAACAATGTTATCTACACATCTTCATAAAAAAAATAAAATAAATAGTTTAAGATTTATCAATTGTATGATAAAAGATTATTTTAATTGTTATAATAACTCGTTTGAATATGTTTGTTTGAACACTGGTGGTAAAGTATTATTTGTAATAAATCGTTAATCATGTTAAACAAATCCCCTCTATTAGTTTCACTTGATTGAAGTTTATTAATTTTGTGACTATCCGTCGAAGTTAATTTATTTTATTTTTTTATTTAACATCAAAATTTTCTTTTTTGTTTTGGTGCTCATAAGAAATCGCAAACAATTAATTCAAATATTCCAAAAACTCAAATCAAGTAAATCTCATGGAAAGAACAAAATTTGATTTTTTTTTTTTTCTTTTTAAATGGTAAATTATCAAATATATCCCTACATTTTGGGTTTTTGTAAATATTGTCCCTTAACTTTGAATATTTTAAAAATATTCATAAACTTTACAAAAATGTTTTAAAAATATCCATGTCCATACATTTAATGGAAGCCATTCAAATTTGATATAAAAATGACTCTGTACTTCAAAAGGTTTTAAAAATATATTTCAAAATTTATAAGATATTTGTATTTTTTTTTTTAATGTTAAAAATTTTATTTCAAATATCTGACATATTTAATTGTATTATATATATATATATATATATATATATATATATTCTTTTTTAACTTATAATTGACTTTTATGTGTCGATATTAATTTTTTTTAATTAATTAAATAGTTAGTTTGACATTGAAATTAATTTGTTGATATATATCTCTTTTTATGATTGTTGTTTAACATTTATTTTATGCAATTTACCAGTGTTTTTTGATACGTAAAAAGTATGGAGTACATGAGGTTGACTTAAGATTTTTTGGATCAGTAGCAAATTTCGAGTTGGTGAATCCATTAGCCTGTCCAATCATATACATTTGAATATTAAATTAAGTTATGTTAGTTTAGGTTGTCGGGTTATTTGAACACTCATAGTAGGAAGACATTGAATATTAACTTAAACTAATTAAAGCTAGCATAACTCAGCCGACACTAGTGATGTATTAGCATTCACTCGATCAATAGAAAAAAAAAAACTAATTAATATTTTTAGTTATAATGTCCTTTAAATTTTCATGTCAATGCTATAATAGAAATTGATAAGAACAAATTCAAATGTTTTAATAAATCACAAGTTACAAATGAACTCTAAATTATAGTTTTTATCTTGATGCAATATTGTTTTTTGTTAAACGATCAGTTGAAGCTAGCGCCCGGGCCAAGTAGAGTTATAACTCTTACTATGCTACCTATGTTGGCATATGAGCCCCATTATTTCCAAGGGTTTAATACCACATGTGAAGGCCAAAACTCAAGATACTTTTATATTCTAAGCATTTCTAACGATCTCAAACCTGAGATGCTTGAGGAAGCATTCCAAAACGCTCAACGCTTAACTGCTGGGTCGCCCCTTGGGGATAATCTCTACATGTTAAACAAAAAAAAAATTCTTAATATGAAAGTGATTATGAAGACATTGAGAATTTATTATTAATATATAGAGTTTGATATTAAATTTGAACATTTAGAAGTTACATTATTTAAATAATTCAAGTTATAAATCGATCTTACAAAATAAAACAATGATAAGTTGTCATTCAACTTAAAAAATGTGAATGAATCTCTACTTATACCTACCAGATTGAGATTTTCAAGCAACAATTTAATATTTTTTTCGTTTTGATTAATCTAAGAGATTGTTAAGGTTGTAAATTTTGAATTTTTGGAACTAAGTTGATCAAATTGTGATTACTATCGTTTAAATAATATATGTTTATCGTCATGCAAAAAAATATATAAAGCGAGAAAGAAGATTAATAATTTTGAAGTAAAATTTTATTTTAACAGTCAATGACATCTATTTATGCAAATAAAATTTTAACATTTTTTATTCAAAACATAACGGCGAATATGTTTCTTAATCATTTTCAAAGTCAAAGAGTATTTTTAAAACTTTTTAAAGTTTAAGGTTATTTTTTAAACAAAATTTTAACGTTTTCCACCAAAATTTAACAGCAAGAATATTTCAAAAACATTTTATGATGTTCCTGAGTATTTTTGAAACTTTTCCAAATTCATGGACAATGTTGAAACAAACCATATAATTTAGGGATATATTTGATAATTTAGCCTAAATTAAATAATAAAAACGTGTAATAGAATTAAAGAAAAAATATATATAAAGACATGTTTGAAATGGTAGGAAGTGATGTGAAGAAATGCATTCTAGCCGTTTGACGTGCCAAATTATGTATGAACAATCATTAATTTACTCTTAATTTCATTAATTTATCTATTTGTTTTCTTTTTCTTCCTTTCCACCCTAGCCAAACATGCCATAAATGTTTGACTATAAACTATAATTTTTTAAGATAGATTAGATTTTGAGATTAATGTTAAGGAGGAGAGGGGTAGAAGCGTAAAACGAAGAAAAAATTAATTGATTTAATGATATGAAATACTTGTTTGAAAATTAATATTTAAAAAAAAATTATATAAAAATTGATATAATTAAAATAAAAAATAAAAAATTTAGAAATTTAGAAATAAAAAATTAATTTAAAAATAAATTATAATATACTAAAAACAAACAAGATGTTAATTTTCTATTCCCAAATTCAATTGCAAAGCTCAAAATCGTCCCTACTCTCACAGCTCCGACATACTCCACGTTTCTGCTTTTACAGCCTTTGATTAGATCTAACTTTGTATGGCTTATCTTACTCCACGTTGGTTCCTTAATAACCGTCCGATTCAAATAAAAAGAAACGGCCTGATTCAACCCACGACAACTTGCTATCCAGTTAAGGCACCATTTTCGTACTCTCCCGCTCCTTTTTGGTTTTTCAACTTCCTTTTAAGGAACGTCTTTGACTCAATCATTCACCCGGCACGTCAATTCTTACAGAGTTTATCATTCTCCGGCGAAATGCAAGATCGAGCCTCCGCCGTTGACCCTGGCGGTCGTAAGCGCTCGAGCAGCGAAATATCTTCGAGCTCTGCCTTTCGACGTGATTTGAAAGAAGGTTTGATTTGTTCTCTTTTGTTTTGTTTACGGATTTCGTAGATGAATTGTATGTGAAGTGTTGTTGGATGTAAGTAGCGGAAACTAATTTTTATTTGTTTATTATTGATCGGAGACGAGTTTTTACTAGTTATTGAATCACCTAGTCTGGCTGTGAATGGATTTTCTTGATCATTTTTGTTTTAATGGCCTATTTCCACGGAGAAATTGAAGTGTTACTGATTCGTAATGAAACTGATTATTCTGATCTGAATTCTTAAGATTTTGTCAATTAGTTTGATTTTCTCTCTCGATTCGTGCTTGGGATTTATTTTACGTAGAACTGTATAAATTTACGAAACTCCAATTTGCAGGAAGTGCATTCTGTTTTCATTTGTTTGAAGGATAATTACGTTACTATTAGTTAATTTACCACAGTTGTAGGAGTAGAGAGTGACGAGGAGGAGATAAGCAGAGTGCCGCAGATCTGCAGCAGCTCCGCCTTGGCTGACGGCGGCGTGTCAGCGTCCGGTAAAGCGCTTGCATCAGATGGCCTAAGAAGCAGAAAGCGCAACGCGGCTGACAAAGAGAGCAAAATGCTGAAGAGGTTAGGGTTTTATGCTTCCAATGACGACCATAGTATAGTACCATTGCCAATTTACTCATCGCTGAATTATCATTTTAATTCGAGATTTCGAGCTTGATTACGTTTTAGTCATTCTAATGCTTGCCCCATGGTCTAATTTTAGGACTTCCGAACAAGTTTATAATTATATCATCAATACAATCTGAAGCTAAATTGAATAATAATATATATTAGTAAAGATTAAATGCGCACATATTTCTACTAAATATGGTTTTTTGATACAAATAATTTCTTTTTTTCATGATTTTACCATAGTTGAGGATGAAAAGTTGAGCATTTGATTTTTTAGGACTACAATGTAATTGAGTTGTTAAATCCCTAGTAAAATTGCGTATTGAAAGTTTAGAACAAAGAATATAAGAAATCAATATATATATTCTAGACCAAGTATATTATTACTATTGAAATACAAGCCTACAGCCATTCTTATCCTATGATTTCCATCACTTTCATATTTACATTTTAATTATAAATTTAAGAACAACCCAACAATTTGTTTGCTTCGGAAATGAAAAATTAAAATCTCATCGAATAACTATTTTGTTTTTTTATTTTGATTATTAAAATTTATTCCTAAAACCTATTTCTTAAATACATAATTTTCATGTCTATCTCGTACTTGCTATGAAAACAAACCTAAAAATTATTAGCTAAAAAAATAGCATTCAAATAGTTGTTTTGATTTATAAAATTTGATTAGAATTTATATATTTAAAAGAGAAAATGAAGCATATCAAGAAAATTTAAATAAATATAAACTTAAATTTTAAATACAAAAAACGCAAAAATAAAATAATTAACCTAAACAATTAGCTAACCAGGTTTTAAACCCTCGTCATTAGTTTGGGTGTGTTTAGTGAATCCTGCATATACTTTCTTGACGCATTTCATTTCTCTCTCTCTTTTTTGAAAGATTGTTAAGAAACAGAGTTTCAGCCCAGCAAGCAAGGGAAAAGAAAAAGGCGTATGTAAGCGACATGGAAGTAAGAGCAACAAACTTAGAGAAAAGAAACTCTGAGCTGGAAGAGAAGTTGTCCACATTGCAGAATGAGAATCAAATGCTAAGACACGTATGTCTACTTACCAGTTTTTCTTCTAACCTGATCATCACGTTTTATTTCCTACTTTCAACTCAGCTCTATGTTTACTCGTTTCTGGTAGTTTAATTTAGGGTAAAATATTTGGCCCATTTACCTTTGTTTGATTTTGATTACTCTAATTTTATAAGTTCAGTTTTAATTCAAGAATTTTATGCTTTGTTTAATTTTAGTTTCCCACCCTGGACTTTCATCAAAAACTTTAAATTAATTTTAATAATTTTTTTTCTGTTACAAAATTATCAAATTCTTTTATTAATTTTAAATTTTTATTTACATTTTATTTAAATTATCATATATATTTTTAAATTTTAAAAATGCCTTTGTAGTTTATGTTGATTGTATCAAAATTATTAAAATTATTGAACTAATTTTGCGTATTATTAATTTCTAATTTACCAAATAAACTAGTGTTAAATTATTTTGTAAGTATAAGAACCGAAACAGAATTTTTGATAGTTCAAGAATTATAATAGAATTTTTTGAATTTTTATTTACATTTTATTTAAATTATCATATATATTTTTTAATTTTAAAGATGTCTTCGTATTTTATCTTGATTGTATTTAAATTATTAATATTATTGAACTAATTTTGAGTAGTATTAATTTCTAATTTACCAAATGAACTAGTTTTAAATTATTTTGTAAGTATACGAATCGAAACTGAATTTTTGATAGTTCAAGAATCATAATAGAAATTGAATTCTAGTAAGTTTATAGCTCAAAATGGGAGGAAAAAGGGTCGAAAATAATAAATATTTTATCCTTTATAGTTTAATCTCCCCTCATCTCTCGGGGAAAGTTGGAGTGAAACATTAGGTAAAATAAGTATCTCAATAACTTTGTTACGACATCTATGCCTGTAGCAAAGCCCCACATTTTACTTATGTAACACATTAGGTGCCACAAAAATTCATGGTTTCAAATTGAATCTCGATAAATACTTATAGTTGCTTTTGGGGTTGTGTATATATATATTTAACATGATTTTGACATGTTGATGAGATTTTTTGTAAAGAAAATGAGTGCATTTTCAAGGGGGATAAGAAAATACATGAAGAAGCATGTAATTGATATTAACTAAACATTGTCTCAGTCTAAATCAGTGCTTACAATATTAATCTTAGCTTGAAATAATGTTCAAAGATTCATTCAATTCACTTGTTGATTGCTATATATATAGATACTCAAGAACACAACTACCAGCAAGGTGAAGTGATGAAGGCACTGCTGCTTATACCAAACCAACAAGGAAAGGAATGAAAATAATGCTTTCATTTGGATAAATTTTTAAATGAGACTTTCACCATAGTTGATATTTGAATTATTTGATGTCTGATATAATATAGGTTGATTATTCTTTCAGTCACAAATCTAATTATTACTTAACTGACTAACTCTAATTTGGTGTATATTTTACAAGAGACAATTGTATGTGGTGCATGGAGGGATGATGTTGTATGCCTATTAGCTAATACTTAATAGTATTGAGGAAAATGTAGTTAATTATACTAGTTATTAATCTTTTATGTCAACCAGAGCCCATTTCTAGCTATATTAGTGTACAACTTAATAATTATGAAATATAAATTAGAATTTTCTTCTTTCAATGTTCAATCTCTAAATATAAACTATTGTTTTGAGATAGTTTTTCAATATGAGTATGGTTTTAATAATAAGAAGTCAATTATCTTAGATACATACATGTATATTAATTCAATTATTATAAATTAATTGGATTGAGTTATATAATAATTATTATAAATTAATTGGATTGAGTTATATAATAATTTATGTAATCACATGTTATCATAGCTATATATATATATATATATATATATATACCTCTCATTGCCAATTGGTTTTGAGATGGATGCCCACACTTTCTAACATGGTATCAGAGCTCCGGACCCAAACCTAGGCGGGCAAAATACTTAAGCGGGCGCGGGTATCATTTCGGTTCACAAATTCAGATCTAGTCCAAGATGGCTTTCTCTAAATAGTGCCATCTTGAGGGGGCATGTTGGAGATTGTTGGAATACTCACCTTGTCTATAAGATAGAGTGGACTACTCCTCTCATTGCCAATTGGTTTTGAGATGGATGCCCACACTTTCTAACAATTTTTTGAGATTTTATGAAGGAATTGAATTTGAATGTTTATTAATAGCTCGTTTGATTGAGGTTTGGTAAAGTGTTTATATAGAGTTTTTATTAATTTTGCTTGTATGAAGAGTGTTTAGGTTGAAGTTATGAAAAATATTTTTTGTTTTTTAGTATGATGTGGCATTTATGAGTATTTAAATAAATAATTAAGATTTTTTTAAGATTTTTTGATTATTTTAAAATTAAAATTTTTATTATTATTGCAGATTTTTTGTATTTAAAATAGTATACTATTAGTTATTTATAACAATTTTTATTAATATATAAAATAATATTGATAATATAAATTAATAACTTTTTAAAATACATTTACACAAAAATATGTGTATAAATACAAAACATCTGCCATTAAGCTGAGTATGAATACCAGCGTAACTCCTGTCTGTTACCCTTTATAGGTGTAACGGTCTTGATTCTGGACTCGGTCGACTCTTCGAAGAGTCCTGACCTCCATGGTTGACCCAATGAAGCCGACCTACTCGTTGTAACGGGCGACGCCACAGGGTGCAACGCCTCCAAACGTTATTTGGACTCGGTCGACTCTTCGGAGAGTCCTAGCCTCCACGGCCTATCCACTCGGATGGATCTATTCGATGGCGGACAACGACGATAGAGCAGATTGACTGAGATATACGACAATAATGTTTGGTTGACACGGAGAACCAACGATGCTTTTTGATTTGACCTCGTCTCCTCGAATCTACACGCGAACATGAACTTAATGTCACGATCGCACTCTTCGACTCGTGCGACGCCATGATCTCACACTCGTCATGGCCAATCTTAGAGGAGAACTCAAGTCTCATACTCTGATTGCCCATACTTTGTGGCTCGTCGGGTCGTTAAACGAGGTTCTAAAGGCCTCGACTATGCTTCATCGAATAGGCAACCGAATTATCTTGGTTATGCTTATATGCTCGCACAAGCATCATTTCTGCCCACGAGAATCCAATGCGAGATGACGGGTTGCCTCTCGATATATGTTGCAACCTCCGTCCCATGGGCAATGGCTCAATGTCGGTACACCTGTGCCGTTCTACACTGTCCCCAAATTTCCATTCCGAAGGAAGCCGCTCAAGACACTCGTCTTGCAAGCGCTCGCCCACACCACGACACACACATGCGTTATGGGTAGCTCACTTAGGGCATAGGGCCCATGGGTGGTGGAGAGCTGACACCATGCCTCCCCTATAGTACATTATGGATCATTTTCAGTCTCCCACAAATGCATGTCTTTTTTGCGAGGAATCATACGCCACGTGAAACGTCCGTCGGATGTTCGATTGACACCAAACAGATGAGCTTACATCTTAGCTTCATACGGACTTAACTCCAGAGCTGCTCGTCAAAACTTCATCTCAAGCCTTGACATAGCGGGGATGGCTCGGGGCCCCATTGTGCTCCACTAAGCCTTGCACTGACACCATCGTGACTTTTCTTCCTGATGCATCCAGCTGACGATGTTGAACACTTTTCTTAATGTGATGGATGATGTACCGTCCTCATCGGTCACATCATGGCTTGTCAGGACCTAGGTCATCAGAGCATATTCTATGACTCTGACACTTGATACGCTGTGACTAATGCTTCGCTCCCAGCTCTACGACGATGACACTGATTCCCACAAAAAACTGCTATGAAAAAGTGGTGTCAGATTTTGAGCGGCTTTGAATTTGATGAGAAAACGATTACAGATGATTGGGTTAACAATTTGCAAAAAAATTCTATTATGCCTTATATAGCAACTGATTTTCAAAGTAAAATGATCAAAGTACTTCGTAGGGCTAAATTGACTAATTTAACCCCATTTTCAATGAAATTACCACTTTACCCTCTCGGGGCAAGTTCAAACAAGCACAATGAAAGTTAAAAAATTAATCATTTGAACCCCTCCGAATATTTCAGAAATACCTTAATTTTAAATGCCTAAAATTTGGGTTGTTAGTAGAGATTATTTTGATAAGTTTATATAATAAAATGAAATAAATCATAAAGTTTAATATACTACAACTAAACTTCTTAAAATGAATGAATTGATAATGAATATGAGCAGAAACCTTGTTTAATTAAAAAAAAAGGAAAGAAAAAAACCCACTTTTTAATTTGATAAAAGGGACACAACACAAGCAAAAACTCAAATATAATTATACAAATTACAGTACAAGTAAATTTTTTATATTTCTTATCCCGGACAAAAAGGAATCTTTTTTTTTTTTGAAGAAAACACTATATAAAATTAACCGCCAATCATACAACCTAAACAGTCATTCTCCAAACCGGAGACCACAACGGGGGGGAGGACCCCCCTCCAAAACACAACATCTCCCCTATCCTGGGAAGGCAAATAATTCCAAACAAAGAAGTCATCACCAGGGCATTTGGCCAATAAATCTGCCACCCTATTACAAGATCTAAAACAATGAAAGAAAGAGACACACTCAAGCCTTTGAACAAGCATCTCAATATCAACTACAACATTGTTAAATTCAGATAAAACCCTATCCCTCCCCATCAAAGCTTGAATCACTCCCTTTGCATCAGATTCCACAATAAGAGGGGGCATCCAATGCCCAAAATCCACAATCTTTTTAAGCCCCTCTTTAATGGCCACACATTCAAGAGTTTTGACCGAGTAATTCCTAAAGCCGGATTTAATCCCCGCAGCAATTGGCCTCCCACGACAATCACGAACAATCCAGCCAATTTTTCCACAACCCGTCACATGACAGACCGCAGCATCGGTGTTAAGCTTCCAGCATCCCGGAGGAGGAGTAGTCCACCGATCCACCTTAGCACTCTTACTATTCGAATCAACACTGGCGCCACCTGCACAAGAAACAGAGAAAGCATTAATCATATTAGTCACCCCAGAGCGAAGTTTATGGAAGTTGTAGACCCCATTTCTGATCAGGGCCTCATTCCTATTATTCCATAAACTCCAAATGACAATCAACGCCTTAAACCTGTCTTTTCTATCAATTTTCAAACAAAGGCCTTCCCAGAAATCAACTCCTTTGTCCACCCTTTTGAAGTAGTCTTTAAAGTTGTCAAAAGAAGGAAAGAACTCCATCCACAATCTAATGGAGTTCTTGCACTCTTTCAACACATGCACATTAGACTCGACCCTTTTAAAGCATAAGGGGCATCTTGTATCAATGTCAATTTTGCGACCATAAATATTGCATCTAGTCGGGATCGCATTCGCAATCACATTCCAGGCCCCAAT
>JBBMEG010000018.1:2640413-2676594 GCA_037832605.1 Cyclanthera cordifolia
ACGTGCATGCTTCTATAAGGCCCCCATTCATTTTTCAATTTTATTTAAATGGAAGGAATAATAGACTATTTGCTTCCGAGTACTCAAAAAATACTTTCTAAATTTTATGCAATTTCAAAATAATTAAAAAAAAAAAGGAGAAATTATAAATTTAGTCTCTATAATTTCATGAAAGTAAAAGTTTAGTCCTTATGATTCAAAATTTAAACTTTAGTCCTTATGATTTGAAGAAATACAGAGTTTAGTCTATATTTTGTTTGAAAAAAATAGAATTTAGTCTCTATGGTTTGATAAAACCTATAAAATAGTCAATGTTATTCGTGTATCGTGGACGAATTAAATACGTAAATGTGATGTATGGATTGTGTATCTTTTTTCGAAATAATTATTTAGCTCACACTATCAACATTAAATATAAAAATAACTAACTTCTACGTATTTTATTCACCAACAATAACGAACGTCAGACTATTTTTTAGATTTGATCAAACCTTAAGGACTAAATTCTAATTTTCAAACGGGACTAAATTGTAAGTTTTTCCAAACTATATGAACTAAATTTTTTTCATAAAACCATAAACACTAAATTTATAATTTACCCAAAAAATGATAATGGTGCAGTACAGTTGTAATATTTAATAAATCTCACAAACAATTTTCAATCAGTGTCAAACATAATTTTCAATCAATATAGTCATCCATCAATATTAATTTTTAATCAATTTATTGAATAGTCTTCCATAAAAAATGATAAGAACATAATTGAAAAAAAAAAGAAAAAAGAAAAAGAATAGTTTAAATATTGATCTTCAATCATTACAAATGTACTAAGATATATGAACACTTATGCTATATAAAAATTCAACTTTATTTCTTACCATTGATAAGATGATAACTAGGGACTCAAGTATCAAGAAAACATAGACTTTAGTTTAATAGTTTTAAAAATCTACCATTTAGTTTTTATGATTTAAAATTAGAATTTAATCTCAAATGTTTGATAAAATCTAAAAAATAGTGTATCGTTCTTAACGGCTGATGAATAAAATACGTAGAAGTTAGTTATTTTTTTGTTTAATGATAAAAATGTGAGATAAATAATTAATTGAAAAAAAAAAATTCATACATAACATTGACTATTTACGAACAACATTGACTATTTTTTGATTTTATCAAACCATAGAGACTAAATTATATTTCTTCAAACCATAGAGACTAAATTTTATTATTTTCAATATCACTAAGTTCTATATTTCTCCAAATTATAGGAACTAAAGTCTAAAGTTTCAAATTATAGGGACTAAACTATAACATTCATCAAAGCATAGGGACTAAATTTATAATTAAAAAAAATAAAACGAATTTGGGCCTAACCAGAGTTGGGCCATGTATTTGGGCCGAACAAAATAGATTACTTCAAATCGGGAGACGTTGCCAAAATCTTACAAGTAAATAACTCGACCACATCTAGGCGAAGCCGAAGTGGGCAGAATTCCAGAGGGAAATTGTTGGCAGAGATTCAAATGGCTTCGTTTCTGCAGTCGTTAATCGATCCAAAGAAGAACTGGTTAGCTCGTCAACACATGAAAGCGCTCACCAAACGTCTCCGTAATTTTGGTAAAAGAAACCCTTATTTGTTAGTTTGATCTTTCTTGTGGCGTCGATTTCGAATTTCGTCGAGTGAAGATTGATTTTGAATTGTATTGTTCATTTAGGTCTTCGATACGACGATTTGTATGATCCATACTATGAAGTTGATGTGAAGGAGGCTTTGAATCGACTCCCGAGGGAGATTGTTGATGCGCGTAATCAGCGTCTGAAGCGAGCCATGGACCTTTCCATGAAGCATCAGTATCTTCCTGAGGATCTACAGGTTCTCTTCTTGTATAGATGTTTATCTCCTTTTCAGATCAGTTAGAGCTTTTCGAAAATAAATTTGTTGTTTGTTTATCACTATTGAGTGTTTAGATGCTACCGGTAATTCAAAGAAATGGTTTTACGATAAATGTTTATGGATGTTTTGTTTATATGTATCGTTGAGGTGTTTTTTGTAACTATTTCACCGATTGACTTTTATAGAAAAAGGATGGCGATTTATTTGATTTTTAACTTTTTGGCAGGCCAAGCAAACGCCATTCAGGAGCTATCTCCAGGATATGCTGGCTCTTGTAAGTCTTTCCATTATTTCATATCTCCCGCTTTATCATTGTAGTGAAAAGATGACTGACCCTGTTTAATATGAGAAAAATAGATAAGTATGCTTACTGTGAAAACAAAATAAATATGCGGTTAATACTTGTGCCACATGTTAATAATAAGTATACTCACTCTACACATTCATGTATCGATATGTTTTGCTTGTTTAATATTTATCTTAATTATGAAATCTGAAATCGTGAAAAGAACAACCGAGAACGGAACAAGAAATCTCAAAGAAAAAAAATTAGAAAACGTTAAGTACATTACAGATGCCATCTAAGATAACAAATAGTAATTAATATCAAAACTAACTACTCCAAGCTACAGTTAGTATACAAACTTGAAAATAAATCACACACGACTTAGGTTCGACTTTGTTTACAGTTGATAAATAAGACTTCTTAATCTGTTCTGATTATAACCATATTGAAATTATTTTATCTACAAATGAAGAAAATTAACATAATGTTCAGGTTGATCTAGTGGTTAAGAAATGTCTTAAAGAGCTAAGCTAAGAGGTTATATGGTTCAATTCATAGTGGTCGCTTACTTTAAAGAGTCGGGTGGTTGTTCAGTGAAAATAGTCGACGTGCATCTATGCTGGCTTACGAGCTCACCCATTTATTTATTAACAAATGAAAGAAAATTGTTTGTTTGTGACTAGAATTCTAGGATATATTAGTTTTCTTTTTTTTAATTAATTGATGAGGATGGTGAGAATGCCGAGATGAAAGTTGGATGGAGTGAGCCTTGATTTTTAAAAAAATTAACCCATGGTAGTAAAAAGAGGTTTCAAAAATTAAAGAGAATTATGTTCAATCTGTCTTAGTTACTCCGGGTTTTCTTAACAACCAACCAAATGTCATAGGCTAAGACAATTATCTAATAAATACTTACATTAATTAGATCAATACTAATTAGATTCCTTTAAGAGAAATATAGTCCCGAAGGGTGGCACGTGGGTCTAATACTTGAATTTTGAAGATGTGCTCCCTCAAGATTTCATATTCGAGACTCACTTATTATATTAATTGGTAGACACTTTTCATGTCTCCATCGTTCTCGGTGCCACAGTTTAGGGTCGGGTCAGTGGTGCCTCTAGTCAAGAGAAGAACAAGCTCCGGTCATTAGAAAAAAAAAAACAAAAAATATTTGGATGGAGTAACGGTTCCTTTTTGTTATGCAGGTAAAGAAAGAGAGAGCAGAACGTGAGGCTTTGGGAGCATTGCCTCTTCACCAGCGCACCATTCCTTAAGCTATTTTTGGATGAAGTAATTGTCATTTAATTAATTAATTATTTATTTATTTTTTAATAACTTTCTTATTTTCATTACCAAAGTTTCATATTTGCCATCTGTTGAAGCCATTAATTTAATAAGCAAGAAACTTGTTTTATATCAATCCATGTTCTTCCCTTTTTATTACCATTGGTTCTATTGTTTAAGCTATGTTTGTGTTGATAATAAAATTAAGTATTGGTTAGGACTTTCAATATGTTTTTTAGATGTTTTTTTTGTAGATAATGTTTTGTAGATGTTAGTTTTATCTCTCTTATCCAACAAAAAAAAATCCTTTATAGAAGACACTATCAAGACTCGAACAAATGATCGAGTAGATGTTAATGTATTACTAATGACAGTTGAGCTATGCTCGCTTTGGCTACTAAATTATAAATTGAGTGATAATTGGTTGAATAAAGCAATTACATAATTTATATGTGAATGGTAAACTTCTATAATTAATTCGATTATAACGGATAAAAGACAATTCATATTTGGACTATTTTTAAACTTTTTTTTATTGTTTGGAGACCAAATTTGAATATTTCATAGTTTAAGGACTAAAATTGGACAAACTGCAAAGTCGAGGGACCAAAATTAAACATTTGAAAGTTGAAGATAAAAATGGAACAAATCTCGAAATTCAGGGACCAAAATAGTATTTTAGCCAATTATATATATTTCTTTTAATAAAATTAAATTGAACAATTTGATAATCCATATATTAAAATTAAAAGACAATAAATAAATAATCCATTTTAACCTTGTATTTAAAGTTTGATTTGAGGTAAATAAATAAGTTATTCAACTTTTTCATCTTCCTTTACTCCAGATCCAAACACTAGTCAGGAGGAAGAGAATAAAAATATTATATTGAACTACCATTAAAAAATGATTTTTCATGACAAAAATATCATTCATAGAAGGGTCAAGGATATAGTAGTTTCATTGTTTGATTTTAATCAAGTTTAACATTAGCGTTACAGATTCGATTCTGAAAATCGATATTGTCTCACCCTCTCAATTTGTACTAAAAAAAAAAAAAAAAAATCCATATCCTTTACATCAGATCCAAACGCACCCTATCTCCATTCACTCCTTTGTCCCAAGTGTTATTTCTTTCGGTTTTTAAGCGTTTCACTTTATCGAAAGACATAGTTCATAAACAGTAAATTAAATATTAGTTTTTATGACTTGAAAAAGTTAGAGTTTAGTTCTTATACTTTAAAATTTAAAATTTTAATTTTTATGATTTCGAGAAACCTACAATTTAGTCATTATAATTTAAAAAATTAAAATTTAGTCCATAAAATTTAATAAAATCTAAAAACTAGTGTATGACATTCATAATTGTTGGTAAATAAAATGCGTTGAAGTTAATTATTTATGTCTAACGAGAGCATGAGTGAATAATTGATCGAACAAAAAACACATCATTTTATATATCAAAAATTAACTTATTTAGATTCGCAAGGATTAAATTATATTTTGTTTAAATAATAAAATATTAAATTATATATTATAAACCATAGGCATTGAGCTCGAACCATAAGGTCTAAACCATTCATAAATTCGCGTAGGAATTTATCTGCTGGTTACGTTCTGAGTATTTACCCTAATCGGATTCTTCGGCTTGATTTCGTCGGTGTTTTTTTCAATCACTCTATTCCGGTAAGCCAATCTTCGATTTCATCTTGGTTGGACGAGAATTTCAACGATCTTCATTCTCAGTTTTCGTTTCTGTAACAGTATGCCTTCCACCTGTTCGACTAAATGCTGCAATGAAGTTCCAGGCTATGGCAGAGTCACTAATACGATGCGACTACTCGAAATTTTACGAGGGAGTAATCTTATGAGGTAATTTCGGAGTCATGATTATGACGCATAAGCATTCTCAGAGGTTGACGTTCATTTTTCGCGTAATTCATCTCAACAACACGAGATCTAGATCTTTGCATTCAAATCCTAAGCTATATCACTGCACAGAGGATTCCGCCGGCAATGAAGAGCAGTTGCCGGGCGATTGGTACGAGAAAGCGTTTCCAAAGATTAAGAATTTAAGCTGCTCGCTGAGGAATGTGGATTCGATCGATGGACGCCTTGTTAATGTTAACGACGATTCCACCATTATCGACGATCGTATTGAACAGAGAGTGCGTGCTTTCAAATCTCTTGTAAGAGTCTTCATTGGTTCTCCGTCGGCTCAGAGGAGATTAACAGAAATGGCTGCTAGTAATTGCCAGCCTCACGGATGTTTCAGAAACTCGAGGGAAAGAGAGCCGATGGTTGTTGATTCTCTCACCAAGGTTAGCAACTTTCTCAATGTTACTTCTCAACAAAGGAAACTGGTGCGCCACACCATATGCCCACAGGTTAGTTTAAATCATGGCTTAACTCAAAGTTTAGAAGTAGATAGATTATGTCACATTTAGTCTTGTGTATGATATATATAATATATATGCTTTACTTTTTTCACGCACGCGAGCTTGAGTTTTAAATTGATTTGCTAGTGATCCTAGGTTGGGTTAGGGGAGATAGTCTTGTTAAATTAAGAGATTATGAATTTGATACTTGGTGATCAGGCACGTAATAATTAATTTTTTATGATTATGGCTCAATAGTGGATGAGAATATGAAAATATGGGGGAGAATGATTATTGGAGAGAATAGTTGTCTTATTTGAATCAAAAAAAATGTTTATGAGAGAAATAAATATCTGAGTTTTGAGTACAGATAATTACTACCGTGACCAAAAGTGAGTGTGATAAGAATGTAAATTGGTTATGAAGATATGTCATTGCGAGGAGAATGAATAGTAATTATGTGTAGAACAAATATTGATTATGGGAGAATTGATTTTTGGTGGTTCAAACATGGATAAAAGAATCATTCTCCCCATAATCGTTCTCATTCTCCTTGCCTTAACACACCTTAAATGTCGTTGGTTCAAATGGTAAATATAGTCAATATGCATAAGTTGGTCTATATATTCACAAATATAAAAGAAATTATTGATTTGATATGTTTTCTTTTTGGAAACTGAGAAAACAAAGTTTTGCTCTATTATACTCGGGGTAACCACGCCTGTTCCTAGATCAGATACTGGGAGATATCGAAGGAACGGAGACAAGGGAGTATTGATTTGATTTGTGAAGTTAAATATTTACGCATGAACTAACGATAGGTGTCAATTTCCTTCTACTAGTTTCATGAAACAACTGTCAATCTTAGTAAAAATAGTTAAGTTGCTTGCTTGGCTTCTTTTTTTACCTCGTAACTTTTTGATTTTTATCCGAAACAAGATACTTTAATTGAGGTGTACACTCAGGACATGCTCCCTCGAGTTGTCTGTAGTTTATTCCTTATTTCACATTCTCAATGAAGTTTCTTGAAAAAAAAAAAAAAAAAAAACTCTTGATGTATAGGCTCCCCACCCACATGTCATTGAACTAAAAAAACGTTAGACTTTTATTCTAGGCAAGTGGGCACCATGAAACTTGAATCTTTACGCTCAAATTATCTCTAATCCCTTCTAGGCAATCCTACCGAGGTGTTTGGTTGAAAAGTTGTGGAGGAGTTATTAAAGAAGTTATTATAAAAGCTCGTTTGGATGTGTTTGTTTGTAGAGGAGTTATAATAGCGTTTATTTTGATATTAGGCTAAACTTAAAAGTTTGAACATGTAGATGAATGTATCTGTAATCTTGTAACAGGTTACACAATATCACATTTGGACTGGTGCATTAAATGACATACTTAAAGAGTTAAAACTGGAGTTGGATCCCTTAGCTCAATATCAGTCAACTAACAAAGGAATCAAAATGGGGCAGCAAATAGTTTCAAGCTGCCTAAAGTTTTTGGATGATGCCACCAATTCAAATGCTCACTCCAGGTCATGGATGCGGCCAGCACCATCGCAACCCATCAAAGATTCCCTCGGATCCCCGAAATGGGAAGACATGCTCGAGATGTTCGTCGATCTCATCGACTTTCTGAAGGAGGAAAAGAGTTTGCTTCATTACGTGACAAAGCTTGGGGTTATGAAAGAAGGGCTTTCCCAAATCAAAGATGTGCTGACTGATAAAAGCATTGGATTTAAGGAAGGCAGGCAGCAAGAAAGCTTGGTGAAGAAGAAACTTTCAAAGACATTGGGACACTCTTCCAGGTGCTTATTCACTCTTTTATGTTACTATATTTTTGGAAATTTTAAGGATATTGAAGTGGATATTTGTGGTGGGGTGTTGGAAAATGTTGAAAATAAGAAGTTTTTGTTGTTCATGGGTAGGGTTTTGAGTTGTGATGAGGAGAAAGTTGTTTGGAATGGAGTTAGGCAGCTTGATAGAGCAATGGGGCTTTTTAAATTTGTTTGGGAAACAGCTGGAATGAAGGGAGAATTAGAATTGCAAGGCCATTTATTTTGTGTTGGGGTTGAGAATAGGCAGCTTAGTTATAAAGGAAATGCTTATTTAGTACATGAGATCAACTTATAACCAAACTATTTACCCTTTTATTATTATTATTATTATTTTTTTTTTGAATTGAGGTCTAAGAGATTCGAACTTATAACTTTTAATCATTAGATATATATTAAATGTTGCTGAACTTCGTTTATGCGCTAAAAAAGAACATGATTAGCTCGAGTTCCCCAACTCGTTAGTGTACTAAAAAAAGGTTTGCTAATCAATGAATTCAAGAAACTTTTGAAAGTCGAATTTTTGTGTTTAGAATTATGTACAACTTAATTTGTTAATATATAGACGTAGGGGTGAAAAGAAAAATCAAAAAAACCAAACTAATTCAATGGATTAGGTTGGTTTATTTTAAAACAATATTGCATAGTTCAATTTGATATTTTGTAAAATCGAAATATATTGATTGGATTTTGATTCTTGAGGGAAGAAATAAAAAAAAAAATCGAAAATATATAAATATTAAGATTGTTGGTATTTAGATTCGATGAAAAAACAAATTTTGATGTGAAGTATGGAGTAAAAGGAGTATAATGATTGTGATATTATTAAAATTTTTAAAATCAAATTTAAATAAAGACAAAAAGTTGAAAAATTAATCAATTTTTGTATTAAAGTAAAATTTGGAACAAAATTGAACCAAACCAATTAATTAGTAAACCAATAATTTTATTTTTTATTACACGTATGTTTGGACTAAATTATAGAAAAATTGAAGATATTGATTTGACTATAGGCTTAACACAAAATCGACAAAAATCAAACCGAAACCACCCCTATACCTATTGGAATTATGCTATTTTTTGCTTTATTTATTTATTTATTAATTAATCTTTATGTCTTATAATTTTGTCACATATATTCGGCATTTATTAATGAAACTAAAGGTAGTTGCATTATTTCTGTTGCATTAATAATCAGAAACATCTTTTTTTTTTTTTTTAAGAAAAAAAAAAAAACACTGCATCATTAACCAATGTATACATGAAATTTTAGTTATCAAAATGTTATGTCTACATTTTTAAAAAGTTAAAAAGTTAAAATTTAGTTTAAACTTTTTTTCAAAACATAAGCCTAAATAATTTAAACCAAACTTACTATATTCTAATTTTTAATCAAGCCACATGATTAAAAAAAAATAAACCTAAGTTATTTTTTTTTTTTTACATAAAACTATATAATGCAAGAAATATAACTTTTCTCGTCCCAACAAAAAGGAACAATACGGAGACAATCGAATGATGATGATGAACATCGCTCCCAACATCTATTAGAAGTAGACATCATTGTGCAGAAAATATTCAAGCTTTTTCGTCAACTTCAAGAAATAGCATTCTCGTGGGATAATCGCGAGACTAATAAAGTGGCACATAATTTGACAAAATTGAGAATCTGTTTCAATGTACAAGGTAATTAGATGGAAGATTTTCGTGCAAAAGTTGTGGATTGGTATGACAACGATTTAAATAATGTAATTTTCTTCCTTTATGCACCTTAAAAAATGGTAATGAGATCTCGCAAATGCGTTTTCACTCATCATGTCAATTCAGTATTTGCATTTGCAAACAAGAGGGCTCTTTAGAAGTCGAACTTTGGCCAAATCCTTCGTCTTTCTTCTGTTATTTTGTATTATATATGTTTTTAAGAAAACAAAATATGTATATTATTCTTCGATTACACTATCATCTTGATGTCATAACTTTCGTATTTGTACTATATTAATTTCTAAACTTTCATGCTTCACCGCTTTGCAAAAATATAAATAAATAAACAATAATATTAAAAGAAATAGACATTGAATTAAGAAAACAAATAATCATGGTTTAAATTTGCATGAATTGAAAGAAATAAAGTAAATAAATAACAAACAAAAAATTCCAAAATAAAGCTATCAAAATAAAGTTAAAGCGAGCACCCAACTGACACAAATTATACATTAGCATCCACTTGATCAATAATGAAATATATATTATTAATTATTAAACTAATTACTTATCTCACACTCACATTATTAAACACATAAATAATTAAATTTTTCTTATTTTATTCACAAAAAATTACAAATGATATTTAAGTTTTGTCAAACCTTAAAAAAAAAAAACAAAAAAAACAATATATATATATATATATATATATTTATTTATTTATTTGAGAATTTAAATTATATTTTTTTAAATCAAAGAATTAAATTTTAGATTTTTGCCGAAGACTAAAATATGGAATTTTAAACTATATGCACTAATTTACCCAAAAAACAAACAAATAAAAGCTTTGATTCATTACTCCATTCTGATTAGTGCAGACACTCCTGCTCCCGCCATTTCCTCTGGGCTTCACAGAACGGGTAAGCTTTTTTGCTTCTTCTGTTGCTCTCGTGATTCGTTATCCTAATGCTTTCACCAGATCCATTTCCTAATTATTCGATTATTGATTTTAGCTCATTTTGGTTATCCTTGATGATGCGTATGTCAATGCATTTGGATTGAAATTAGCTCGATTAATGTTACTTTTGCCGTTCTTGTGTAATATCAACTCAACGAGCTGCTCGTTGATGGATTCTGTTCATATTGTTGATTTCATTGTGGTTTAGTCGCGAAGAGTTACAATTCTAATGCATTTGATGATTGAGATATTGTTATTTAATTGCGCGTGTTTTGTTTCTATAGATGTTTATGCATCGGATTGAAAAATGTTGGCGAGTTCATTTTACTCTGGTACTATTACTCTTAATGCTTTACGTTTTTGCCGAAGTGGATCTAAATCCAGCCGTTTGGCTTTGAAATTTGAAAATACATTGAATTAGGGTGTCTTGATTATTAATTGAAATGAGAATTTACGAGAGTTTTGTGTTTGGAAAGGGTGGATTCGAGTTGGGTTATGGATTTTGTGCAGGGTTTGAAACTATTATTCATGGGAGCTTTGTAGAGAGAGCTTAACGTGCACTGGGTAGTCTGTGATCCAACGATGCAAGATCGTAGAGCCAAAATGAAAATTGCTGTTCTTATAATCGCGACTTTATGGATCAGCCTTGCTGCTATATATGATCTTCTAAAACCAATTGCTAATGGTTGTAATATGACGTACATGTATCCAACATATATTCCAATTTCTTCACCGGTGGGCTTATCGTCAGAAAAATATGGGGTGTATTTGTATCACGAAGAATGGAAAAGGTTTGATTTTAAGGAGCATCTTAAGAAACTTAATGGAGTTCCAGTCCTTTTCATTCCAGGAAATGGAGGTAGCTACGCGCAGGCAAGGTCTTCTTCTTCTTTTTCGGCTTCTTATATTATATATAATTTTCTTACCATTTACTTCCCTTTATGTATTTGATTGAAAGTCGGAAGGTAAGTGTATATTTTACTTGTTCTAATCTGTAAATAGTAGCTACGTTTTTCTTGTGGATTTTGATTTTTGATTACAGGTGCGATCCTTGGCAGCCGAATCTGACAAGGCATATCAAGGAGGCCCTCTTGAGCACACTTTTTATCAGGAGGCTTCCATAGGTAAGGTGGAAGGTGATCAGTTACCCGACCACTACACGCGTCGGTTGGATTGGTTTGCAGTGGATCTTGAAGGTGAACATTCTGCAATGGATGGAGGGATACTTGAAGAACATGTAGAATATGTAGTACATGCCATCCACAGGGTATTGCTCCTAAAATTTTGTGATCTAGTTGTCTTATGGATCATACCATTTTCAAGATTACGGTCTTTTCCACCAAAGTAAACGGGGAGAGTGGGTGCATGTATGTGTTGTATGGAAGGAAGGAAAATTGTTCTATCATGTTCTCATTACTCATTGGCTGGTATGAATTGTTTATTATTGATGAGGCACATCCCTTTTTTCCGGCCTTGTTCATCCAGACCAGAAAATTTAAATAGAAAAAGGAAAATGGAACTTTTGGAATAATGTAAGAAATGGTGGAGATGGTCTCAAATAGAACATATTAGAATATCTACAGAAACCAATGAAAAAAGAAGCCAAAAAAAATAGCTCGCTGGATATTTTGTGCAGTCATATGATTGACTTGAATCAAGATATTAATTCATTTCCCATCTATTTCTCTGTGTAAGAACAATGCAAATCATTTTTTCAAACTTTCTCTATTTCTTGAATGCCATCCTTTCGTAATGAGGGCTTTCCCATTGATTTTTTTGTTAAATTTATCCACTTGATCGTCGATTTACCTTGTTGTGTGAGCAGATCTTAGATCAATATAAAGAATCTTTTGATGTCCGGGCACAAGAAGGTGCTGCTGACTCTGGAAGTTTGCCCAGAAGTGTGATATTGGTTGGTCATTCTATGGGTGGGTTTGTTGCTAGAGCTGCGGTCGTGCATCCTAGACTTAGAAAATCAGCCGTCGAAACAGTTCTTACACTTTCTAGCCCTCACCAGTGAGTTGCACTTACACAATGCTGCTGAATACATTTTTATTTTGTAAATTTGGCGCTTCATCTGGTTGTTACTTGTTATACAGATCACCTTCTCTAGCACTGCAGCCATCGTTGGGTCGGTACTTCACTCGTGTAAATCAGGATTGGAGGAAGGGCTATGAGATTCAAGCTACTCGAAGTGGATATTTTGCATCTGATCCTTTACTTTCACATGTTGTGGTAATTTCAATTTCAGGGGGTTATCATGATTACCAGGTATGTTTGCAACATTTTGTTCAGATTCTTACCTCACAAGCTAGTATATAATAATGAGAAATATGCCTAAGCATAAGAAAAACCATAAACGAATTACTATGGACCCCACACGTGAGTGCCCTGATTCTGTGAAAGTAAATTCAAAACTAACTTCCCTAGCTATTCTCTACCTTTACCATGATTAAACTAAAATTTGGTCTTTTAGGTTCTATTAAAAGGATAATATTTTTCTCATATGCTTACTTGGCTTGAATACATTGAATGTATATCTGTAGCATCTAACTTTCAACTTTGACGAAGGCTTGTGATTCTGATATATTTTTAGTGGGTGAAAGAAAATCTTAGTGCATAAACACCAAAATAAGATGTCTTTTTATGCCCTTGTCTTCTTTCATTATTCTCAATGAAAACAGTTGCTCTCCTAAATATTCTTTATCACGGTTAGCTTTAAGAGTAATATGATTCTGGTTCATTCGTTGTTTTTTCTTTATCTTTGATGCATGTTGATAGTTCTATCCTTTCGTATAGGTAAGGTCAAAGTTAGGATCCTTGGATGGGATTGTTCCTCCTACACATGGCTTTATGCTCAGCAGTACAAGTGTTAAAAATGTGTGGTTATCAATGGATCATCAGACGATTTTGTGGTGTAACCAATTAGTTATACAAGTGAGTAACTACGAGTTTGAAAGAATAAGCTGTCTTTAAATTGTTCTGAAAATTTCTTTATTGTCAAGGTGTCGCACACTCTTCTTAGTTTGGTAGACTCTAGTACGGGCCAACCATTTTCGGCCACTCAAAAAAGACTCGCTATATCAGCAAGAATGCTTCATAGTGGAGTACCACATGGTTTGAATTGGAGGACTGAGTCACATGGTTCTCAACAATTTGCTCATTTTTCTGCAAAAAACGTGGAAGATGCATCTGGTAGTTTGTTATTCTGCTTTTGTGTATGTGCATTGAAGTTCTATTGCATGTTCAAGTATGGTGTTTGGGAAAAGAAAACAATACCACTTTCAGACTTTCCTTTACTCTAGTTTTTAATACATGGGGTTTTTTCTTGGTCTTGTAAACTCTTTGTTCTCTTGCATAGGATCTTTGTTGATAAATTAGAAGGCAGAATGAGGGGCAATTTTTAATGGATTCAATTTTCTTTGAAGTTTTAGTGTCAAAAAGTTGTCTAAAGCCTTGGTATTTAGAAAAATTATAGCAGTGATGATATTTTGCAGGATCTGTGGTTCTATTCCCATATGCTTGTCCTAAAAAAGTTCATTGGAGTGATGGTGGTCTAGAAAGGGATCTATATATCCAGACAAGTACTGTCACTGTTCTAGCCATGGATGGTCGCAGGCGGTGGTTGGACTTGAAGAAACTGGTTAGATTCAGTAATAATTACATCTGCTATCTTGAGAATTTTACCTCAACGTGTTATAATTTTATTTATTGCATGAGGTACTATATTTGCTGATGTGAGATCAGCCCCATAAGCCATTCGTTACTAAACCTTTGTAAAATGAAGCATTGGGATGTTATTGTCGACACTGTTTTGACAATCATCCCTCACATTAGTTTGCACATATTTATTTCTTGGTTTTACTTTATTCCTCGGGTTAGCGTTCTAACTTTTTTTGTTCTCTGTAGGGGTCAAATGGAAAATGCCGCTTTATATTTGTAACGAACCTGTTACCATGTACTGGGGTCAGGCTTCATCTTTGGCCTGAAAAGGGAACGTCTGCTGGCTTACCTTTAAGTAAAAGAGTTCTTGAAGTGACCTCAAAGATGGCGCAAATAAATTCAGGACCAACACCGAGACAAGTATTAGTTTTGTCTATAAAGTGGATATTTTCTTCTTTTTTTTTTTGACAATTGATATCTTTATTCTTGTGGACCGAACAGACAAAGGCTTAGGATTTTATTTCATCGTTGATCTGTGCCATGTGTGTTAGATTGAACCTGGTAGTCAGACTGAGCAAGCATCTCCTTCTGCTGTACTTATGTTAGGACCTGAGGATATGCGTGGTTTTAGATTTCTTACAATTTCAGTTGCACCTCGACCGGTATTTTTCTTCACTCATTGTCATTTATATATTTTTTTCTGCTTCCATAAAAAGATTAGCCATTTAATTTATATATATATATATATGTATATATATTGTTGGTTTGATATAATGAAATTTACCATAACCAACCGTTTAAGCTTTTGGGTTGATTGGTGGTTTAACATAATTTGACATAAGCACACATATATATGAACAAGAAACAATTTCATTGATAAATGATAAGTGAGAAGTTAAACCTGAAACACCTAAATGTGGTTACATGAAAAACCTTTGTTCAGAGATAAAAAACGGTAAGCTGTGAAGACCAAGAGGATGAACAATCATACACCACTAGAAGGCTGAAGAAGAACAATATCTACAAAGCGATCAAAAGAAACAATGTCATTGATCATGTTGAGTTACATTGAAGTCTCCACAATAATCCAACTATCTCTCCATTAACCAGCCAAATCATTTCGTTTTTATAAGAATAGTCATTGAGATTTTCCTTCTCTACTACAATTTCATTGATTTAGTTTTTATAGATTTAGGTTGAAGGATTTCATTCTAAAAAGTTGGTTTCATCTTTGAATAATTTTATTGAGCGTGTGGTATACTTATCTTTTCACAACATTAGTTACTTAAAAATCAAAAATACCAATATGTAAGAATTATAGTGCCTGCATTGTAACCACTTGATGCTCAGACTGTTTCAGGCAGACCTCCACCTGCAGTTTCCATGGCCGTTGGGCAATTCTTTAATCCTGATGCCGGGAGGGTGGAAATTTCACCTTGGTCAATGCTTCTTTCCAAGTACTACAATGATGTAAACACCTCATGAAGATGCTTTCTTTAAGTTCTCCAAAAGTGTAGTTTAGTGTCTCACTTAGTATCAACTTCATGATTAGACATTTAAACTACTTAAAATTAACTGTGGCGTAGGACATGTTTATGAAGGAAGATCATTCTCTGGTGTTGAACTTATCATTCCCCATTAGCTTAGGACTTCTTCCAGTTACCTTGCAACTAGAAACCACAGGTTGTGGAATAAAGAATGTTGGACTTTCAGATGATGAAGAAGGTGATATTGAAAACAATAGTAAGTTCGATGTTATGTTGCATAGATTCTGTAATATTCTTTTATGTATCTTTTCTATCTATAATGTAACTTGCAATACATAAATTTAAGTTCTTCACGTGAATTTCTTTCTTTTCATCATTTTCTTGTTCCAATAAATTATGTTGTGGATTTTTTTATTCTTCCTCTTCCTTGTGGGTGGGGTATCCTATCCCAATTCCTCCTATCCACTTGTATGTCCCCTGCAAACTAAGCCCAGAGTTTAGTTGTTTACTGAATGCGGTATGGTATGGCTTGCTCACGAAGTGGAAAAGTCTTTGTTGTTTTGCTAAGAGCCTAGCTGTAATTGACTTGTATTCTCGACCTAGAGATCATAGGTTTGAATCCCCCAACCTCCAAATATTGTTGCTATACAAAAAAAGTCTTTGTTGTTTTGAAGAGATTTTTCCTTAACATTTTATGTCACATTGGGCATTTAGTTTGAAAGAAAAAACAATTTCCTTATTATGAAAAAAAATTAGTGGAGGCAACTGGCTTTCATGTGAAAGATATCTGTATAATTCTAACTTGTTGTGGTAATGGCCTAAATATCATAGATATGTTCTTCATATTCATATCACTAGCGATCATTGACAAGTTCAAGTTTCCTAACTAAGTTTAGGGTTTAAACTTTGACAGTGCTCATGTTATCGCGACAGAGAACTTTTGTTTTATTTTACTATAAAGTTTAAGCATAATACGTTTGAGTCATTTAGATATCGACTAAGTACTATTTTTATGTGCTTATGAAATCCATCATGGACTTGTGAAAGGAACTCCCTTTTGTTGAGAGTTGGGACAGAGGTTTGATGACATTTTCATGTGGTTATTTATCCACTCCGTTTCACTTTTTTGATAATCCAGGGCTGTGTAGACTGCGTTGTTTTCCACCTGTAGCACTTGCTTGGGATGCCATATCTGGTCTTCATATTTTCCCAAATCTTCTTCAGGGTGAGACCATTCTTGTTGATTCCTCACCAGCAGTATGGAGTTCTAGTGCTGGATCTGAGAAAACAACTGTTTTACTGCTGGTATGAATTTTCTTCTGGTCTTCTTTAAACTGTCCTTATATAATATTAATCTGAAAATTTGATCTGTTTAGCTCCTTTCATCTACAGGTAGATCCTCACTGTTCATACCAAACAAGCATCATTGTATCTCACAGTGCGGCTGCTGGCAGATTTTTGCTTTTATATAACTCACAGGTGAGGTAACATTTTATTAATGTAGTTAAAATACCATTTTGGTCCCTCGACTTTGAGATTTGTTCCATTTTGGTCGTTGGATTTTCAAATGTCTAATTTTAGTCCCGGGACTTTATTGTTTGTCCAATTTTGGTCTCTCGACTTTCTAATGTCCAAATTTGGTCCCTAGACATCAAGAAAGTTAAAAAACGGTCCTTTTAGTAAAATGAATATTTGCACACTCCTAAATCATTTTCTCTCTAAAAGGAAGGAGAAGGTGGATCGAAGAGAGATAAAACTTGTAAAAAGAGAAATGATGAGAGTGAAAGAGAGAGAAAATAATTTAAGAGTGGAAAAAATATATTTAACTAAAAAGATCATTTTTAACTTTCTTAATAGTCTAGGAACCAAATTTGGACATTTGAAAGTCGAGGAACAACAAAGTCTAGGGACTAGGACATTTGAAAATCTAGGGATCAAAAGGGAACGAATTCTAAAGTCGAGGTACCAAAATGGTATTTTAACCTATTTAATGTTCTAATACTGTACTTGCTTATTTGTATAGAGCTAAATGTTTCAAATTATTCCCAGGTGAAAGAAGAGTCCTGCATATATTTGTATTATTTTTATGCTTTATTATATTTTCTTTTCTCCTGCTTTGGATAAGTTCTTACGTAATATTTACTCGTGAAAAATATTGAAAATATGTGAATCAAATGGCACTGTGTTCGATTACAGTTTGGATGAGGTTGTAACTGTTACATGCTCTTGTGAGGTAACTATGCAAAAACTGATTGGGATGGTTGTGTTCTGAAGGTCTTAACTGTTGCTTGGAACCATAAAATGATTTTTTTAGTTTGAATTTTATTTTGTTTAAACGTTGATGAACGTATTAATACGCTTTATTTTTTTTTTTTAAATAACAACACTGATTGCCATCTCAGTTTTCCTCCTCCTTTTCTAGCTTATGATACGCTTTTGAACCTTTTCCTTACTCTTGTTCTTTCACATGCTTGAATTAGATTTATCTTATGTATTCCAAGTTTTTTTTTAAAAGCTTATATATGCATTATTTTCTTGCAGATAATTGGATTTTGTTTTGTTGTTATTTTTTTTGCTCTGATGCGGCAAGTGCAAGCATGGAATCAAGATTTTCCTGTACCTTCAATGCTGACAGCTGTCGAGTCCAACTTGAGAATACCGTTCCCATTTTTTTATTTGGTCATTGTACCTATTTTACTATCTTTGTTCCTTTCACTTGCAACTTCTCAACCATTACCACCTTTGGCTACCTTCACCACAGTCTCAGTGGTCTGTTACTTGTTTGCAAATGCTACTGTTATCACTGTGGTTTTGTTATCCCAGCTGATATTAAACGCCATGGCGGTTGGGCATGTTTTCATCAAGACAAGGTCAGTTGGTTTTTCAATTGTCCAGTTCTGCGGAACTAGAATACTAATTGAATAGGTGATATCTTGAGCAGTTCTTAGAGAAGAAACTTCTCAACCAGGGAAGGGTAGGCTTATGGATTGTCCGTGTAATAACCAACTATTGGTACTAACTAATCAGAGATCACAATGCAAACATTTTTTGTGGTCTCTATCACTGTGGGCCTTCATCTTTGACCATAGTAGTCAAGTTACTTTCAGAGGCTGTGTATGCCTTTGAGGCATTTACTGAAATTTCTACTATGATTTTGCATTTGCAACGTCTCATCAAAAAAATATTTGAATTTGCAATTAATTGCTTTTCTTCTACTTCAAATCAAACTTTTGTCCTAGATATCTTATTCTCGCCGTTCTTGTTCGATAAATTTGATTCAACCTGAACTATTTAGTTATCTTCCTGTGAGTATTTTAGCTATCTTTATGAATGCCTTGTTGCTCATGTGTCTATATTATTGACTGATATGTTGCAGGTGGGAAGGAAATGTCAGCTTTGTACCATTTAGTTGGTTTAGCAAGCTTTTTTCATGTTTTCAATCATTAAAGGTATGATTTCGAGTGATAATATATGCAGTTAACCATTCCCGTTTCAGACTACACTAGAATTAGATCCTCGCTGGACTAACCAGACCATGTTCAATTTTGTCATCTTTATTTTAAGTCATGTTGGGTTGTGCTGCACTCAAGTTTTCCAATAGCTATGAGCTTCTATCTTGCACATATTGTTGTGAACTACTAATTAACTGAACAACTTTTTTCGAGTAGACTTTTAAAGTTTATCGTTGAGCAGTACTAAGCCTGTTTGATGCAATGAACCTTGAGTATCCTAACAACTATTCTCAAAGTGCATCCTAGATCTGTTACCTTAGAAACTTTGTTGTCGCCTTAGAGATGCATTAACATCCGCTCGATCTGTGGTTCGAGTCCTTCATCCCCAATGTTGTAACCTCAAAAAAAAAAAAAAAAACTTTGTTGTCCATTACTTGGTCTATCATATATGTTAATAACTCTACTATATTATTTGAAAAGTGGTCTGTTTCCAAATTTGTGCTTTTACATATTTAACGGGAGAATCTAATTCTGAAAACTGAGAAGCATAGAATTTGTTGTCCTAGTTGATCAACTTAACTTACTTCTGTTTCGATAGTGTAAGGCTGTGGACTGTTGATTTTCAACTTGATCATTTTATATAATTAGGTAGTGAGGATGTTGGGAGTCAATCCGTTACTGCCTACTGCCCTTTTTGCTATTATCTTGGCATGCTTTATTCATCCAGCAATGGGATTGTTTTTGCTACTTGGTTTCCATGTTTTCTGTTGTCACAATGCACTATCCAGGTACTTATAACTTTTCCCTTTTTGTCTTCTTGTGGGAAAACCTTAAAATGACTTCTTGGTTACGTAACGTTTTATTAAATCTGAAATGAACATGAAATTCGAATGTGAAGATTCCACTAACATCATATGTTGAAAACTTTGACTCTCAAAGGTTTTCTTAGAACTCAAGGACGCGGTTGAACAACCTATTGAACAAGCTTTATTCAAGTAAAGTCGGGAGACTCTTGATGGATTTCTTTAACAAACTAAAAAGTAATTGGGGATCCGTGACTAAGATAAGGTTGTTAATCTTGTATGATACACACAACTAATCTATTACAAGTTCAAATGTAGGCTTTACTGGCACAAAACGTGTGGTTCGTTAAAAGATTTACTGGCATGTATATTTCTGATGATTGAGTCATAGGAGTGATGGAAAGCAATCAAAACAAAATGGGTTTGAAAGATAAGCTCTCTGCTTTGAGTCTAAAGGATCACAAGTTCTGGCAGCCGGTTTTTGCTGTGCTGCTTAGAGAAGATGCACTCTAATATTTTTTTAAATGTCTGAGTGGATATTCTTAGTTTTTACTATGCCGGTTCCGAGTGTTCTTCTGTGTTTTTGTACTAGTTTTTTTACATCTTACTTTTGCAGCCATGTAAGAAGCAAAAAATTACAAGGCGAAAATGGTTCTCAACATTTTACATTTCCATTGCCGGATAAATTGAACTTGAAGGAGTCTATTGAAGATAGCCTTTCCACTTCAAAAAGTTTTGCGGAAACACAACTGGAGATATTTCATCATTGTCATGGCTTATTGATCTTGCATCTTGTGGCAGCAATTATGTTTGTACCTTCACTTGTCGCCTGGTTGCAGGTATGATTACGGAAACGAATGTTAGCCTAAATCTTTTTCATAATATATTCTTAGTGTCTAAAATGTTTAGCATGACGTCGTTACTTTTTTTTTTTTTGGAAACTGGTAAATCAGAGTATCGTTCCATTATACTTGAGATGTTATTGGCCTGTCCCTAGACTGGACACAATTTCTATTTAGCATCATTTATAAAAAAATGAATAACACATGAGCCATCGGATCCATTTGATATGATAGATTGATTGGACTTTGAAGGAAACTTGTAGGAAATCAATTTCTAGATAAGTGCTCACCATGGATTGAACCTTTAGTCTTATGCTTCTCGTATTTTATGGGGTTTCTGGTTTTTTTTTTAGAATAAAGAACAAAACTTTATTATTTATATTAAATTATGTTAAATCACCAATCAACCTAAAAGTTTAAGCCGGCAGGTTAGAGCAAATTTAATTATATCAACTTATAATTTGTTATCTGACACATTCATTCATTTGAATTGTGCAATCTAGTTCGCAAGTTGTTTTTGTTAGAAGGGAAATAGTTTCATTGATTAAAAAAAGAAAAGAAAAGAAAGAATGAGTAAAAAGTGGATGCTTATATTTACTCCAATGCATAGCTTGCAAGAGAGTTAAATTCATGAAAGTATCAAAGGTTTGGTTTTCTACCTTGTATTTGAACATCTTGTTGGTTCTCACATTGCCTATTCTTTGGGTTGCAGAGAATAGGGACAAATCAGAGCTTTCCATGGTTGCTGGATTCTTTTCTTTGCACTGGGGTCATCCTCCATGGTGTCTGCAATTCAAAACCCGAGTTCAATTCCTATTTATTCTCCTTCGGTGGGTCACGGAGCGAAATCAGACTCGACTTTGTATATCTAGTTGCTGGATATTATACCTACATGTGTAGCCTGGCCTTGGCTCCATATAAAGTCTTTTATGCCATGACCATCATAGGGGCCATTTCGTTCGCCTTCAGGATTTTCCGAAGAAGGACCAGGGAAAAGGGAGAGCCCCCTTTCGGCGGTCGAAGGCACTCTCACAGACATTGAGAACTATGACAAATGTCTACCCGAGTTTAAGAACCGACATTAGGCCGGTTGCTCCATCTTTGTTTGAAAAAAGAGTCAATGTTGCAGCCACAGAAGTTGCCATAGATGACATGTTCGGAGTCTTACGAGGCTGAGCTGTTTTCACCATATGGCCAATGACAGTTTATGCTTCTTGAGACACATTTAGTTGTATTCGTTTCGACATCAATTTGTAGAGTGTGCTCATGTTCGGCTCGACAGGTAGCTAACTCCTTCGTACTATATTAGCTCATTTGCAGATTTGGTTGCGACAATCAAGAGGTATGCGATTTCTTTGTTTCGGTTACTAAAACATTTGGTTTGTTGCTGGGATACACTTGCATTGGTTTGTAGTTTTTCATGTTTTTATGTTCAGTCGATCCGTCGAGTTAATGATCCTTCACTTTCCCATATGCATGTTATTTTTTTCCCGGTTAAAATATCATTTTGGTCTATAAACTTTTACCTGTGTACTTTCAAAAGTTCAATTTTAGTCTCTAGATTTTCAAATTTGTTTCATTTTGGTCCTTGAACTTTCAAATTTATTCTATTTTGATCATTAAACTTTCATAAATTCAATTTTAATCTCGTACTTCAAAAAAAAAGGGTTAAATTTGGTCTTTATAATTTTTTGTTAAATTTTCTTAAGAAATATATCATATTTTCATGTAAACTTTAGAAATTTTTTTACATACTTTCTTTACTTGTATTAAAATTATTAAGATGGTTGATCCAATTTTATTTAACATCAATTTTAAATTTATCATAAGACCAATTTTAAAATCTTGTTAAATCGAGTGACTAAAATTGAATGAGTAACAAAAATAGAAAAAACTTGAAAGTTTAAGGACTAAAATTAGACTTTTGAAAATTTAGAGACAAAAATAAAACAAAGGTGAAATTCTATAGATTAAAATGATATTTTAATTTTTTTTTTTTTCTTTTTTATTCCACTCCATTTTAAGGCCAAGATAGATATTTTAGTATTTAACCTTTGGTCGATGTTTTTAGTGCCCTAAATAATTGAGTTGTGCTCTAAACCTTTTATAGAAATTTGAATCTTTTAGGCAATTTAAACTTGTATTCACTTAAAAGTTTAATCGTTTTTTTTTTTTTTTAAAGATATATGTTTTATCTTCTCTAATTAAGTACGTTATTATCTAATTTCATTAATCAAAATAAAGATTTGGAAGTTATTTTTTTAATTTTGTGTTGGTTTTTAAAAATACAAGTAAGATGTGTATATTAAATAATAAAAATTACCAATAGTTACATACTTAAATTTCAAAAATCAAAAATAAAAAACAAAATGTTTTCGATTGGCCTTAACTTTCAGTTACTTTTATATTATATTTTTATCTAATTGAGCTCTCATTAAGAAGAAAAGGATAAAAACGTGCAAATACAATCATTTATTTTTATTTTTGAGATTACAAGGTAAGGGAACTCGAACTACAAATTTAGTAAATACTAGTGCATCTCCAATTTATTAATCTTTGCTCATTAATAAAATGAAAATGTGAATTATGTGTTGGTGTAACCGTCTAAAATATCTTGAAATATCAAAAGATTGTAAATTTAACTTATGATAATTACTAATCTAAAAATTAATTTATTACGATTTGTGAGATAACCAAAGTAAGATATGTTTGTGTAAGAATAAATACGTAACCAGACTCTAAATGAAAATGTGGAAGCATGTAAGGAAAGTTGTTGACGACACATTAGTTTTATTATTTAATGTTAATTCAATTTAATACCAATATCACGAGTTTGATCATGTAAATCGATATTTAACTCTCAATTTATTTGAGAGTGTAGCGTATAAGGTTTGTGTCCTCTCCCAATTTTTATTAAAAAAAAAAAAAAAAAAAAAAAGGCATGTTAGAAAAAGAGGTGGCTGCTTTGTTATGCAGTCATTATCAGCCTCTCTCTTCAATAATTGTCCCAATTGTCGGTCCTGAAATTTCCTTTTTCTATTAATTAATTATTTTATTTTTTTGCTTTTTCTTAATTCAAGAAACAAGATTTAGAAATTATAAATTCATTCGAAGTAACATACTATTTTTTTTTTTTTTTTACCGTATTTATGTGTATGAAATTCAAAGGCTAAAATATAGACTACAAACATAATAACCATTTTTGTTTAAAAAAGAAAAAAAAAAGATTCAAATATAAAAATGAGGTTAATTTCACCTTCAAATTTTGGTTTGGTTGTTGAAATAATATAGAGTACAAAAAGCAAAATAACCATTTTTCTTTATAAAAAAAGAGAAGAATAAAAAATAACCACCATGGATTTAAATAATTTTTTTTTCCAAATTCACCTTTAAATTAAACAAAAAAAATAAATAAATAAGTGATTGTTAATAATAATTTGAGCATAGCTTAGCTTTAGCTTACGTTTGATGGAGGAGCAAATATTCAAATCTTCAACTTCAAGTTTAACTTTAAATAAAGTACTAAAACAAAACTAACTAAGTGAGTTTGACAATAAATCCAAGACGAATGAACCAACTAGCAATTATTAAATTTTAGAAAGTGATTAGTTGAATCAACTCAACATAATTGTATTTCTCTTTTCTAACTTGTTCGAAGTCAAGAAAAAAACTCGAAAAAAGGGAAGGGGATTAGTAACATATATTTGATTGTTTTTCTAATTTTCTTCGCCTCTTCCCAAGTCAATAACTAAAATTAAAAAAATTGGAATACCAACGTATTGGAGAATAAACGATTGATCTCGATTAATAGACTCGCTAAAGCCCCGAACCAAATAGTACTTACTACTGGTGCCACGGAGAGATATGTATTTACAGGAGTGTCCTAGATCTTAACGCCATTCGTGGGTGATGTTGTTTTGATTTTCTAGGAGTTAAATTCCTCTTGGTGTAAAAAAAAAAAAACACTATGGATAAATAAAATTAAAAAGGACAATTTATTTAAGAATAAAATTAAAAAAATATTGCAACATTAAATAAGATATTTAGCCAAAAATAATAAAATAAAAAGACAATGGTCGAGCCGTAAATACCGAGAAAAGCCAAATAAAAGAGCATGCAGCTCACAGCTTGCAACAATTGAGTCCACCGACATCCACAAAACCCAAAAGTTCGAAGCTACCGACAACTACCGGTGTCTCTTACTACAGCCTGTTAACAGCAAAACCAATTTATTTTTCCTTTTCTTCTTAACAAAAAAAAAAAAAAAACATTATTTATCCTTCCACGTCCACAGCAACAGTTAAACTAACCTTCCACGTGTAAGTCAATGATTGGTTACTCTCTAAAAAGTCAAATAAACACAAAATTTAGAAAATTAAATTTGTTTTAGACAATAAATTTTCGTCATAGTAATTATTGAATTTCTTAAAAATCTTTCCTATAATTCTGACCATTATTTTTATTTTTACTTATTTTATTTTACTAATACTGATTGAAAATTGTATGTTACATTAATTGAAAATTATTTGTGATATTGTTGAAATATGAAGGCCCTCCGGGTGAGAGATGGATGGAGGTGGATGGAGCTGTTTTCAGATTCATGGAAGGCCTCCCCGGGTGGGAGATGAAAGTTAAATGTTGATGGCTCTTGGAATACTCGAACCGGGATATGAGGCATTGGATGGATTGTTCGGATGATTAGGTGGTGGGAGCTCGAAAAGGCATTGTGGCTTCCTCTGCAATCTTGATGGAAGGTTTGGCTTTGAAGGAGGGCCTAAAGCGTATTATGGATGTTTATGATGTTTCTCGCCCTGTTATCTTGGTGGAATCCGATTCTCGTAACCTTTTGAACATTGTGAACGAGATTTCTCAAGATGTGTCTGAGCTCAACAATGTTGTAACCGAGTTGCTGACGCTTTGGCTAATCCGTTAGTGGTGCCATGTGATTTGTCACTTTGTTTATTAGATCTTTTGTGGCTCGTGGTCAAGTTGGAGAACGAATCTTCCCCCTGACGTGCTTGCTTTAGTGTCTTGTTTGAGATTCCGGGCTCCAACATTATTTGATTGAATGAATTATTATTGTTTTTCAAAAAAAAAAAAAAATTGTAAGTTTATTTCAATTTTCAATATCGTGTTTCTTCTCAAAAAAAAAAAAAACCCATCATTTTTATGTTTTTTTTTAATTTTACATGAAAAATCCTAAAAATCGATCTCCCTCCATCTAATGAACACTCGCCACGTCATCAACTACCCAAGAATCAGTAAATCCCAGTAACTTAATTAGGCAAGCGGAGCCGAGCTGTTTAGAGCCCAATGGAAACCGGTTGTCCCGGTAGTAAGTACACCAGACCAAGAGCCGGAAAAAAAATAATAATATAAAATAGAAAAAAAAGGAAATATAAAATAATAAAGAGATGAGAGCAGCTGGTTTAGAGTAATGTTCGATGGAGATGGCGTACTGAGTGCGGCGAAGATCTCAGGAACAAATAATCAATTTGTTCTTCATTGATTCCTTCTGATTCACTTGCGATCTGCTTCTTGTTCGGAATCTGAAGAAATTCCGACAAGATGGAAGCAAATGCGGGATTGGTGGCTGGATCTTACAAGAGAAATGAGCTTGTTCGGATTCGTCACGATTCCGACAGTGGGGTTAGTCTTCATTTCGATTTATTCAATCCGACGTTTTTAACTTCGATTTTTTTTTTCGTTCTTGATTTTGTGATCTTAGTTAGTGTTAGTTCGTGATCTGTGAATTGGAAGTTCAGGTTGGGGTTCTTTCGTTTTCATCGTTTGCGATCTTGTATTCTTACCGAAATTTGGAACTTGGTGATGCTTTTGTAATTCTGAAGATCTAGATCCATTTTGTTCTTTGAGCTATGTTGATTGAAATAATGTGTGGATCCGCGTGCTGATTTGATACTAAATGACGATTGAGCTTAAGTTCCAATGTCTTAACCTTTTTTTAATTTATCGTTGACTATTTTCATCAGAATTATTGCCCAACGGTACAAGTCCATGGAACTAGTATAAATTAAATTTTAAGTTGATGACCACCCTGAGTTGAATCCATAATCTTTCAATTTCTTTATGCCTTTGTAACCACTAGGCTCTATGATGGTAGTCCGACATCTTAACTAATGGTTGACTGTCCGCTGTTCTATTTATTTCATTATTTGGATTTTTGCACTCTCTTTCTTTTAATTTTATTTTTTTCTGAAGGATGTGTTGATTTCTGTCATCTTTTACTTGCTTTGCTAGTGCTTCTTGTGAAAATGCCGAGGATCTGCTTCTGTATCTGTTAGTTGATATCTGTACATTAGTTTTTTTCTTCTTCTTAAGTTTCTTTTTGTGCTATGGCCTCTTATATTTTATGAATTACTCATTCTTTGTCTTGATGATGCAGCCTAAACCTCTGAAGAATATAACCAGCCAAACATGTCAAATATGTGGTGACACTGTTGGCCTTACAGCCTCTGGTGACGACTTTGTTGCTTGCAATGAATGTGCCTTTCCTGTTTGTCGGCCTTGTTACGAGTATGAGAGGAAAGATGGGAACCAGTCTTGCCCTCAGTGCAAGACTAGATACAAGAGGCACAAAGGTTTGTTGTGTTTTCATATGTGTTCTTGCTGTCTTCAGTTGAGTAAAAAAAGAAAAGAAACTCAGCCATCGATGTTTTGTTTCAGGGAGTCCTCGAGTTGATGGTGATGATGATGAGGTTGATGGGGATGACATCGAGAATGAGTTTAATTACATCCCAGGAAGTAACAAGACGAAACGTCAGTGGCATGGGGAAGATGCTGGACTGTCTACTTCTGCAAGACATGAGTCTGAACAGCCTATACCACTCCTTACCAATGGACAATCGGTATGAATTTAGCGATTCCACTATGAATAATGCATTTTGATATGCAGAGTTGTGGTTATACTTTGCTTGTTTAATATCTTATGAATACATTTCAGATTTTCCTATACTTATCGATCAAATTATTTAACATTTGGCTTATTTAGGTATCGGGCGAAATTCCTTGTGCTACTCCTGACAATCAATCTGTTCGAACTACGTCTGGTCCTTTGGGTCCTCCAGAAAAGCATATGCAGTCACATCCTTATGTTGACCCACGGCAGCCAGGTATAAAAACTTCGAGTTTTTCATGAAGATCTTAAAGGAAGAATTTCTTTGTTTTTTTCTAGGTTGTAACTTATTTCATTTTGTTGTATACAGTTCCCGTGAGAATTGTGGACCCATCGAAGGATTTGAACTCCTATGGTCTTGGGAATGTTGACTGGAAGGAAAGAGTGGAAGGCTGGAAACTGAAACAAGAGAAAAACATGATGCAGATGACAAGTAGGTACACTGAAGGGAAGGGAGATATGGAGGGCACTGGCTCTAATGGAGAAGAACTTCAAATGTAAGTCCTTTATCCAAATCTGTGGCTACTAATAGAAAATGAAACTTGTTTTCTTTCAAAATATTTTTAATCATAAATATATGCACTTAATCTATTTTTCTTTTACTTCAACATCCTTTGACATTGTTTATTTACTTCACAGGGCCGATGATGCCAGACAACCTATGAGTCGTGTGGTTCCAATTCCATCGTCTCACTTGACCCCATACCGTGTTGTGATCATACTTCGACTTATTATTCTGGGCTTTTTCTTACAGTACCGTTTGACACACCCTGTGAAGAATGCATACCCCTTGTGGTTAACATCAGTTATTTGTGAAGTTTGGTTTGCCCTATCCTGGCTTCTAGATCAGTTTCCAAAATGGTGTCCTGTCAATCGTGAAACTTTCCTCGATAGACTTGCGTTAAGGTCAGTTTAGTTTTTCTGCATATTGTCTAATCAAATGGGTTTAGATTGGAAGATCAGTGACTATTGTTATGCTATTAAGTTAATTGTTGTCTTCACCTTTCAGATACGATCGCGAAGGAGAACCATCACAGTTAGCTCCTGTTGATATCTTTGTTAGTACGGTGGATCCTCTCAAAGAGCCTCCACTTGTCACAGCAAACACTGTTCTTTCCATCCTTGCTGTGGACTACCCAGTTGACAAAGTCTCTTGCTACGTATCAGATGATGGTTCGGCAATGCTCACTTTTGAAGCGCTCTCTGAAACTGCAGAATTTGCAAGGAAGTGGGTGCCTTTTTGCAAGAAGCACCTCATTGAACCAAGGGCCCCTGAATTTTATTTTGCTCAAAAGATAGACTACTTAAAGGACAAGATCAAACCTTCTTTCGTGAAGGAGCGTCGGGCAATGAAGGTAAGCAGACTATTCGTATTTAATGATGATTTTGTATTCATATAGTCATGTCCATTGTTTGATAAGCACTCCCTCAGAGTGCGAGTTCCTCACATAGAGTAATATATAAAGACGAGTATGTGTTACCAGGCAAACGATTCGAGAAGGAAATCTTGCTGTGAAAAGACAAATCATATGTACTAATAAGAGCTATTATTAACTCAATATAATTTAAAGATGATATAGATATGAGTATGAAGTAATATCAAGCAATAGTTTCTCATTATTAGCGCGTTTAGAACTGGATGTTCTTAAAACATGGTGTCTGTGCTCAGGCTAATAAGAATATAATCTGGAAAAAGCAAGCATCACTATGGATTCCTCAAATTCACGTAGATTTGTAATAACTTTTGTTTAGATTTGGACTTCTCAAGCCTGCTTTATATAGACATGAAATGTTATGGTATTGTTTTACAGAGAGAGTATGAAGAATTCAAGATTCGGATCAATGCTCTTGTTGCCAAAGCGCAGAAGATGCCTGAGGAAGGTTGGACTATGCAGGATGGAACTCCATGGCCAGGAAACAATCCCAGGGATCATCCTGGAATGATTCAGGTATTTTCTCTTAGCATTAAAATACTTTGTTTTAGCACTCTTTTAACCTTTTCTGGGTTAATATTGATATTGTGTATGTTCTAATGCAGGTTTTCTTAGGTCACAGTGGAGGTCTCGATACGGATGGCAATGAACTACCCCGACTTGTTTATGTTTCTCGTGAGAAGCGACCGGGCTTCCAGCATCACAAGAAAGCCGGAGCTATGAATGCATTGGTCGGTCATTCTTCTTGGATACAATCATACAATCGTGACATTAAAAGAAACAATATTTGATAGAATAATTAGTTATAAATATTAAGCATCCTCAGAAAATGATGGATTCGTAAAAATGCAGCCAAAAAGAAGAGAAAAGATGAGTAGTGCATGTTGGTGGTTTTCTGTAATGATTTAGTGACTGAATTTTATCTTATCTGCAGATCCGAGTTTCTGCTGTGCTTACAAATGGAGCATATCTCTTGAATGTCGATTGTGATCACTACTTCAACAACAGCAAAGCTTTGAAGGAAGCCATGTGTTTCATGATGGACCCTGCTTATGGAAAGAAAACATGTTACGTACAATTCCCACAACGTTTTGATGGCATTGATTTGCACGATCGATATGCCAATCGCAACATTGTCTTTTTTGATGTAGGTTATTCGACTTCTCATCATTCATTTCATCATATATCTTGATGGAATTTTGTTATTGATATCATGTTCATTCTTGATGTACCTTTCAGATTAACTTGAAAGGGTTGGATGGCCTCCAAGGTCCTGTCTATGTGGGAACTGGTTGTTGTTTCAATCGGCAAGCTTTATATGGATATGATCCGGTTCTGACTGAGGCAGACTTGGAACCAAATATTATCATTAAGAGCTGTTGTGGTTCCAGAAAGAAGGGCAAGAACAAGAAGTACATCGACAAAAAGAGGGCTGTAAAAAGGACTGAATCTACCATTCCAATCTTTAATATGGAAGATATTGAGGAAGGTGTTGAAGGTTGGTTTTCCCCTCAAAATACTTCATGTTCTTTTTTTTAATCATCTTATCTGTAACAACTCATTTGAACTGCAGAGAAAAATTTTATTTGTAACCATGTCAACACATCATAGCAACATTGTTACACCTGAAATTGTCACAGCTTTCATTAGATTAGGCGACAGACAATCCAATCATAAAACAGAAAGTTCACCTCATTTGCTGTGTATTACAGGATATGATGATGAGAGGTCACTCCTGATGTCTCAGAAGAGTTTAGAAAAGCGCTTTGGCCAATCTCCCGTTTTTATTGCAGCCACTTTCATGGAAATGGGAGGTATTCCACCTTCAACCAATCCTGCAACTCTTCTAAAGGAAGCAATTCATGTCATCAGTTGTGGGTATGAGGATAAGACGGAATGGGGAAAAGAGGTCAGTTGCCTATACACACTCCTCATTCTCCTTTCATTTACCTTGTTTCTTCTCCTCTACCCCAAGAGAGCTTCAAAGGCGAGCCTGATAAACTCAGATCTAACACTTTGTTTTCTTACTGCTAGATTGGGTGGATCTATGGTTCTGTGACAGAAGATATTTTGACCGGGTTTAAAATGCATGCTCGCGGTTGGATTTCAATTTACTGCATGCCTCCGCGCCCAGCATTCAAGGGATCTGCTCCCATCAATCTTTCCGATCGTTTGAACCAAGTGCTTCGATGGGCTTTGGGATCCATAGAAATCTTGCTCAGCAGGCATTGTCCTATCTGGTACGGCTACAATGGAAGGCTAAAGCTTTTGGAGAGAATCGCATACATCAATACTATTGTCTACCCGATTACATCAATCCCACTTCTTGCATACTGTACGCTTCCTGCATTCTGTCTTTTGACTGGAAAGTTTATCATTCCTGAGGTAACTGATACTTTCTTTCTTGTGAAAATTGAAACTTGATCAATTTATATTTTCATGATAAATTATTTGTTTAATCAGATCTAAGTGTGGGGTTTCTCACATATTTTGATATTAGATGTAATAATTATAACCGTAGTGAGTTGACCAAATGTTTTAGGGTTAAGCGGCCTGTCTCGCGAGAATAGTCGAGGTGCGAGTAAGATGGCACAAACCCTTACAAAGATAACAAAAATGTAATAACTATGATAATCGAACAACCTCAATGACACCTTATTCTGTTTCATAGAAACAGCCATTTTGTTTTTCAATTCGAAGACGCATGATATGGAAATATCTTTGTTTCTTCATTTTAAATAATGCATCATCTTCATTACCTAATTTGCAGATAAGCAACTTTGCGAGTATGTGGTTCATTCTCCTTTTCGTTTCCATCTTTGCAACTGGTATTCTCGAACTTAGATGGAGTGGGGTTAGCATTGAAGACTGGTGGAGAAATGAGCAATTTTGGGTCATTGGTGGTACTTCAGCTCATCTGTTTGCCGTTTTCCAAGGTCTCCTAAAGGTTCTTGCTGGAATCGACACCAACTTTACTGTGACGTCAAAGGCCAGCGACGAAGATGGGGACTTTGCAGAGCTTTACGTGTTCAAATGGACTTCTCTTCTCATCCCTCCCACCACTGTCCTTATTATGAATATGGTTGGTATAGTGGCAGGTGTTTCATATGCCATTAACAGTGGTTACCAGTCTTGGGGTCCTCTCTTTGGTAGGCTGTTCTTTGCAATGTGGGTTATTGTCCATTTATATCCTTTCCTAAAGGGTTTGCTTGGAAGGCAAAATCGCACGCCGACCATTGTCATCGTCTGGTCCATTCTCCTCGCTTCCATATTCTCCTTGCTCTGGGTGCGAATCGATCCATTCACCTCAGCCTCGGCAAAGGCTGCCATTGGTCAATGCGGTATCAATTGCTAGCCTGTTTCGCCATAGTTTTGTCAAGTGGTATGAAATCAAAGCATTGAAAAGAGCCAGCCCTCAAGAAGGAACCAATCTGAAGAAAATGAGAAATTGTGGCCTTTTCAGGTTGATTCTCTTACAGGTCTTGCTTGAAGTTGTATTGGCTTGTATGTTATAATATTATTGTGCAGTGAAGAGTCTCATTTGTTTAATTAAAATAGATAAAGGAATTATTAAGGGGAATTTGTATGAACAAACTGAATTTTTTGATGTTTACAAGTTGTATGACAGTGAAATTATAATTTAATAATTGCTCTTGTTCAAGAACCATGTGTGACATTATTTTATAGATATTTCTCGTGTCTTCATTTCTTTGATGTCTTTCAATGCTTGGTCTAAAGACAAGCGTGGTTATCCCGAGTATATTGGAGCAAAATTTGGATCTCTCGTTTTTTTTTTTTTTTTTTTTTTTTTTTTTTTTTTTTTAAATAATTGAGCATTTTCACGTGATTCAAGTCAGTTTCAATGTATTCTATCTGATATCAGGGCTGATTTCACCTCTAGTTTCATAAGGGTGAAAAATGACCCTCTTTTTTTTTGAATATGATCTTTTATATATTTATTTATTTTTAGACATTGTGTGACATTAACCAGTTCTTCAATACAGAATTAAACTGAAGCTGTAAAGCTTATAACCCATCAATTATACTGTAAATTTGTCAAAGCAAATAGGATATAGTTGACATGTATTTCTTCAGTCCAGATAACTAAAAAAGATTGCACTAGTTTATGACCGAAGCAAGGATAGATATGTCATCCAATTATAAGATTTAAACTCTTTTCAAAATCAAATAAAAAAAATTTTAAATACCAAACCGCAAAACCAAAGTTTCGCTTTAGCAATAGTCATGCATGTCCTTAGGTTAGGCACTAAAAGAATAGAAGAAATAGAGATAAGAGAGTTATCTGCAGATTATGTCATAAATAGAACACACCTCTAAACTCTAAGCCTTCAACCACGGGACTGTCCGGACCAACCTGAGCTTGTTGAAGAAGTTGATGCTAATCATTCTAGAACTTCTTTTATTCTTTTTCTTTAATCCGTTCAAGTTTAAGAATTCGACATAATCTCTTGATTTAATGCATTATATGACTTTCCATTCTTGAAAATCATGTATTTCTTCATTTTAGATAACTAAAAAAACGCAGATATATCATCCAATTATAAGATTTAATCTCTATTTCAAAATCAAATAAAAAAAAAAAATAAAAAAATCTTAAGCCATATAAACAATAAGCCTCAAAGCACATCCAAAAACTGATTTGGTTTTCTTCTCCAAATATGAACCAAAATTTAACTTAAATTATAAGTTCACATCATCCACTAATAAATTTGTATCAGCTTAATAGATCTATACATTTTTTATTTTTTATTTAATAGGTGCACAAACTTAAAAAATGTATAGTACATGACTGAACTTTGACTTTCAAATTTTGTCTGGTATGTCAAATAGATCAATAATCAATTTGAAAAAATTTATCAACTCAATTGGATACAACTATTGCAAATGAATGTTTATAATCGTTGACAATCTTTAAACAACTTTCATCCACAAGTTCTCGTTCGAAACTATTTAAAATAACCTCTCATTTTTAATCACTCAAAATAATCATTCGTGCAATTATTCATCCAAACACTACACAAATATAACGATTCAAGATCTATTAGATACATTTTAAATTCCGAAGCTAAACAGACATGGAAACTAAACTTGTAACTTTACCCAAAAAACAAAAATAAAATTACCTTCTAATTTTCATCATCTTTGTCCACAAGAATCCTCTTGCAAGCTTCATAACACATGAAGGAAATGCCTGCATTAGGCACCAGCTTGATGCAGCTGGGGCCAAGACCTCTATACAAGCCCTCAATGCCTTCCCTTTCAAGAATGCTCACGAGTGCATGGATTACGTTCTTGTACACTTGCCTTCCGCTGAGAGCTCCGACTTGCATCTGCTTCCGAGCTACCTCTAGCGGGAACGTCGCACTGCTCGAAATGGCACCGGCAGCCGATCCTATCAAAAGGGTTTCAATGTTGCCAATTTTGTCTTGCTTGAAGATCTTCCGGTAGGCTTTTCGAAGCGTGTCGTAAGCAAAGTAATTCGCTGCGGAATATGGAATCACTCCGATCAAACTGGGAGCTAGGCCTCTGTAGAACTCTGCAGGACCCTTCTCTTTAAGTATCTTAAAGAAAGCATCTAATAGACCATCATAAACACCTCTCTGCAAGAGTTAAGAGACTCTGTGATTTTGTTTAGTAGAGAATAAATATTGTTCTTTCAGTTTACAACAAATTTCCAGCTACCTGTATGGTTAATCTGGTTTTGAGCAACTCGAGAGGGTACGTGCAGAGGGTTGCGCTAACTCCGGCACAGGCTCCCGCAACTAATGAAGCAGGGATTGGAATTTTCGGTTGCTCCCCTGGTCCAGGTGATAGGTTCTTGTTGACTGTATCAAAAGCAAAAAGCTGCACAAAGAACAATAGTAATAACTGTAAACATTGAAATAAATATCAAAAAACAGTTTCCACTGCAGAAGAGGATGAATTCTTCCTATTATAATCTCAGAACTCAGTAGTACAATCTTCTAGAGATTATATCATCTAATAGATTCTAGCAAAGTATAAGAATATTTTGGTTTTTTAGAGTGTCCAGTTTAGCTTATGCACACTTCGACTATTCTCAGACGTCTAACTCTACGAGATTTAGATGTCAAGAAAACCCATAAATTTTTTTTTAGTATTATAGATTGAATTCATCGCCTCTTGGTTTTCCAAGGTCTTTCTTGACTATTAGGACAACTCATGCATACGTTGAATGATAATTAAGATGAATTGAACCCTATTTGTCTAACTCAAATCATCAACCAGAATCAATCTTTCAGCAAGTTCCATATGTAAGAAACCTTGCAAGTCTACAATAGAGCCTAATAAAACAACCAAAACCATAACTCATTAACCACCATCAGGGTTAGTGAAAACAACCGAAGTGGGCTAAGTCTAACCGCAATCGAGATGTATAAGAATAAGAATAGCCAAAGTGTGCGCGAGTTATTCTGACACCAGAAGATATTAACCAAAAGAAAATACGAACGAGTAGAAAAACAAAACGAAAACATCAAGGAACAAATAGAAAGAAAAATACACTAAAAACAAGAAGAATTAGAGTTTCAAGTACCTCAATAGCCTTGCTGGGTGCAACTCGAATGACATTAACCAAATTCCCTCTAAACAATCCCTTCCACCCATCAATCTTCATAATCTCATTAAACACCTCACTAACAGAATGGCCACAGCTTCCCACCATCAAATGAGTTCTTACGGTCTCCAATGGCGCCACACAAGTGTTCGACACCGTCCCAGCAATCGCACCACTTATCAACCTCCGCAGTGAAGGATTTTCAACTTTTATCCTCAATTCGAAACCACCCTTCTTCTTCTTCTTCTTCTTATTATTATTATTCTTTACAACAACTTCCTCAGCAGAAGCCACATATTTCATAAACAAATCTAATCATACCATAAAGTGACTTAGCGGTCAAGAAGAATTTTAAATAACTAAAATATGATGAATTCAATCTACGTTGATTACCTATCGATCGAAAAATTAATATCTCATGAGTTTTTTTAACATCTAAATGTCATGAGCAATGGCAGATGCAAAGGGGCTAGGAGATTATTACCCCCAAAATTTTTGAATTGGTTAATTTTTGTAGGAAGAAATGGACTCGGTATATATATTTTAATACTATTTGACGTTATATAACTTCTCCCCCCAAATAAGTTGAGAGTCAAATACCGATTTCCAAGATTAAACCCGTGACGATGGTATTGAACTGGATTAACAACAAATAATGAAACCA
>JBBMEG010000018.1:2696454-2719739 GCA_037832605.1 Cyclanthera cordifolia
CCTCCAGTGGGTCTTATTAATACCTTTATCGCTACCCCACCAGAAGTTAGCACACAACTGATCAAAATCCTTGCAGACCTCCTTAGGGAAACGAAAGCAGCTCATGGAATAAATTGGAATCGCCTGGGCAACCGCTTTAATAAGAGTTTCCTTTCCCCCTTTAGAGAGCATCTTCCCCTCCCAACCTTGCAGACAACTCCTAACGCGACTCAACATCTTCTGGAAAATAGCTTTTTTATTACGATCGCACTGCGACGGCATACCGAGATAGTTCCCTAAGTCACAGACCGGCTTAACCCCCAAGATGTTGCAAAGAAGCGCTTTAACAGGGCTTGATACACTTTTACTGAACATGACAGTTGATTTATCAAAATTAACCGATTGACCAGACGCGGCACCATAAACATCAATGATATTTTTAATAGCTTTACAATCATTCTCCGCAGCCCTGAAAAACAACAAACTATCGTCAGCAAAGAACAAATGAGAAACAGAGGGGCAAAATTTATTAATTTTCAAACCCTTACAACTTTTCAACATCTCTCCCTTATTGAGGAGCGACGAGAAGCCTTCAGCACAAATAAGAAATAAATAGGGAAAGAGGGTCTCCCTGTTGTCAGGCGTATCTTTTTACATATGAGAATGAAAGAAAGAATTCAATAAAAAGGACAAACCAACAATTTCTAAACCAAGAAAAACTGTTGTCATTTAAATATTAAAAGGAAAAAAAAAATAAAATTAGAATATACAATTTCTTCAGTTTCCACTCAATAGGTTAGACACAATGAGTTCAAAACTGAAATAACGTTGCAAATAAAATTACAAAATTATTATAATTTTCATAATTAAACTGACAAAATATTAAATGTTGATATATATATTAAGGGTGATTTCGATTCGGTTTTTGTCAAATTTGTGTCAATAATCGAACTAATATCATCGATTTTGCAATAATTCGGTCTGAAACGATGTTCAATAAAGACCAAAACCATTGGTTTAGTTTTATTTGATTTAATTCGGCTTTGGTTTAGTTTTCGATTTTGATTTCAATAAAAGTTTTGGTTTATTTTTTTGTATCATTCACAATTTGATTTTTAATTTTATTCTAAATATTTTCATTTTACTAACAAAAAAATAATATTTTCATAAGTATCGCAATATTTACAATACGTTAACTTCATATTTCACATTTAAATTGGTTTTTCCATCAAATTTAAATACTAACATATATATATTTTTCTTGTTATTAATATATTCAATTTGGTTCAATTTTTTATTGATTATTACATCATGAATCAAAATCGAACCGATTTATTTCAGTTCTGTTGGTTTTGTGTGTATATATTAACTTTAGCCAATCAAACATGATAAGAGGCTTGAGTGTTCAAATATCTTTACTCCAAATATTGTGAGCTAAAAAAGAAATGTGACATTTTATTCGAATTAATGGGGTTTTTTAAACAAGCGAATTAATGGTTTTCACCTAGTGATCAACACATTTTTATATTCATGAATTTCTGGATCAATTTATACACATTTTAACTATTATAGCAAAACAACCCACTTGACCATTCAACATTAAGATATCAAAAAAAATTCATATAAAGTTAATTCTTCAAAGTGATTATCATAGATTAAATTCATAAGTATTTTAGTTTCTCAAGACTCTCTTGACCACTAAAATAACTCACGATGGTTTCATATGATCAACATGGTCACGAGAATTTCGGATAGAATGAATGTAATTGTCAAAATATCATTTTAGTTGTAAACTTTGAATTTTTTTTTTCTTTTTCTATTTTGATACCTAGACTTCCAAAAGTTCAATTTTAGTCCATGAATTTTAATATTCGTTTTATTTTAGTCCCTAAATTTTTAAATTTGTTCAATTTTAATACTTGAACTTTCAAATGTTCAATTTTTGTCTCCAGACTTGCATTAAAATTGTTTTTTTTTTTAAATTGGTCTTCGTTGCAATTTTTAGTTAATATTTCTTAAAAAGTTACTATATTTCTCTATAAATTTTAAAAATATATTTACCTTTTTTTTATTGGTATTAAAATTATTAATATTATTGAATTTCAATTAATATTAACTTCAAATTAATTATAGAAATCAAATTAACCTTTATTTTTATCTAGAAACTAAAATTGAACATTTAAAAATTTAAAAACTAAAATGAAATAAACTTAAGTGTGTACGGACTACTATTTAACTTTTTGAAAATCTAAGTAACAACATAAAACAAATGCGAAAGTCTATTTCTTTTAACAAGGTTAGACAAATCAATTGTCTAAGTCTATCTTTTAACAAACCAGTCTCTCTCCTTTCTTTTCTTTTTTTTTTTTTTTTTTTTTTTGTCAAATAAAATAGCCAGTTGGACCAAGGAAATCAATAATATTTTAACTATGCAACAAGTCAGAGAACACTAATTCAAAGTTTAACCACTTAGTGATCTAACTTGCAGACCTTAACAGGTCCAAGAAACAATAGTAAAAACCGAATTACAAATAGGGAGTAGGGTAAAAACTTATGGAATTACCATGATTAGTTGTGTAAAAAAAAAGGTTGAAAGCAGCAACATTGGCAGAGCCGTTTCATTAATCAAAACTCATTTGGAGGTTTTAATCTTATAAGCCTCTTGATCCTGTCTTTCTCTGTGTTCTCCAAAATTCCCTTCACAAACATCATCAAACAGATCAGTAATAACAAGTAATGAAGATGCCAATGCATTCAACCCATCTAATTCAATCACATAATACAACAAACACTAAATTTATCCATCTAAACTATTAGGGGTATTTGCCCTATCTATAAGTTTAGGTTACGTGTTTGGGCTGCCGTTTATTATAACTCGACCCCAACCATAATAATCATTCAGCCATGTTATTATAAAGCTCTATCTTATAATAACATAAGATAGAGTTTTATAATTTAGAAATGACATCTTCACTACGCTCTCTCAAAATGATGCCTCTTTTAGGTTCATCAATCTTGAATCAGATCTCAATTTTATTTTATTAGACCGAATACCCGTTTGGACTTAATGAGCTCTTATATCATATTAAAAAGTGTGGGTATCCATCTCAAAACCAATTGGGAATGAGAGGAGTAGTCCACCTTATCTTATAAATGTTTGGAGGACTCTCAGCTTTTCCAATGTAGAATAACGAGATCCTCCGGATAGTGTATGTTTCACCACCTCACTATGCAATATGCAATATGCAATATGCAATATGATAAATTCTTTTGCAATTATGGAATATGATAAATTCTTTTGCAATTATGGAATACCCTCAAAATTCTATTTAGAGAGAGACATTTTGCAAAGCATTTTCAGTTTTTTTTTTAAGAAAAGAAGAAACGTGGGTAAAATCTTTCCTCCTCGAATTGCAATTGAATGATTAAAAAAAAATCAAATTTATGAAATCCAAGCAATGAATCGACGGTTTTGTTCTATGCCCACAATAGAACGAACAGTGCCATTTTTTTCACACACTGTTCTCCCAATGGCAATTCACAACATATCTAGGGCTGAATTATGAACCTCAAACGCGATGATTAATAGCCACAAAACATACAAGAAAGATTCTGAGTGAGGGATAAAAATAAAGGGCGTACCGTCCAGACAATTTCATCAAGACACAAACAAATCTTTCCATATTTGTCAAGAAACAAGCGTTCAGTTGGAGCTTTCCCACAGGCATCCTTTATAGATGATGTTATTACAAAGATCACTTCTGCCACTTGAAGAAGGGAAAATGACATTAAGTTAAAGGTTATAATATAAACCCAAAGATCAACAAAAAATAAACGTCGGTGAGACCAAAGAAATTGGAAGAATCGTTGTTTGCTTACAAGCTAACTCATCGTATCCGTCCTTCCCAACAACATACACTGCAACATCGCCAAACACAGTGTAAACAATATATACAGACCTGTAACAGAAAGTTAACTTAAACAGATTGAACTGGTAAAACCAGCTATAGTAAAAGTACAACTTTTTAATCCAATGAGCGGAGCCACAAAAAAGAGAGACTGATTGATGTAATGTGAGTCATGTTATCATTCATTATAAATGGGGAGGGTTAACTCTTATTCAATTTACTGCCTAACCTTGTTATTTAAGCTTCCCTTGTAAGCAGGGCAGTCCATTGATGATTAAAAAAAGAGTTGTCATAGTGAAATGTCCATATTTTGCTATTGAAGTATTCTAGTTAGCAAGAAAAGCTAATTCTTTGTTATTAATTCATGGTTTCTCATTGAGAAGGAAAGAGAGAGAGAGAGAGAAGCCCCAAAACCAAAAGTATACATGGTTTGGCAACAACCAAGCATTCTAGCAGTAGTTCAAGACGCCAGAGGCTTGTGGTTGTAGCTAGTTGCTTTTTTGGGGGGAATCGGGGGATGAAACGAAGTTGTAGGTCGCAGCTATTATGTTTCCAATACCTCCTTCCTGAGGTGAAGGAAGGATGAAAATTAGATTTGGATGGACACTTATATAAATGAGTACTCAAACCAGCAATCAATAATTAACTGGAAGAAAAATGACAATCATTTTTTAAGTTCAAACTATGCCAGGTTAGGATGGAACCTTACTTTTAAAAAGACGTTAATGACAGGGAAGTGGAAAAATGGATTCTCATCGATCTATCTTCAAGACTGTATTTTAAAGTTGAAGGCAATTCCTTGGTCGTGAGGGTTTAGAAATAGAAGGTACCTATGAAAAGTCTGTTATTTGTGCAGCCATTGGTTGGTGGAGTGGATAGCATTGATGTTATACGAAAAGGAAAGGAAGATGCTTGATTATGTCCCAATTGGTTTGTGTTATGCAAGGTAATGTGTGAGACCCCCATTGGTGCACGTCTATTAGAGAAGGACAAAAGCCAGCCCGAGTCCCAGCTGAGGCCAACGGCTAATAAGAACAAATATGTCGTTGGTAGTTACAATTTACATATTTAAATGTCTTTTTGTGCTAGGGAGGGGAGGCTTTTTTTGTTTCTGATTAAGTATCTTAGAATAGGTGCTTGGGAGAGAACCACCCTCTCAAAAGGTGGTGTGCTAGTGATTTTGTAACACTGATAAGAACTCAAATCAATTTTATTTATGTATCAACCCTAAAGACATTATAGAGGCCTTAGTCTCTCCCTAATTCTCAAAGAGAATTCCTACAAGTTTAAAAAATGACATAAACCCTAGAAAGCAAGAGAGAGAAAGCTTTTATAGCTCGCCCAATTACAAGAAAAAGAAATAACAAAAATAACAAATAAACCATTTTAAAATTATCAAAAAGGATTGTGGTCCCCAGATAAGGACTCCTTCCTCAATTCTCCAAACCCCTTGATTAGTCATTTCTTTGGGCCTTGCTAATGCTTGTTTCTTCGGGAATACACCCTTAATCCCGGGGATGTATCAATATCCCTCGATGTATCAAAACCACTTGAACCGTAAAAGAATTCTATAAAACTAAGTGGCAAAAACTTCAACCAGACAAGTCGCAGTTCCGAAAGCAACGACAACTTCTGGCTAGAGTTCAAACACCACTATCAAACCCTAATTTCCTAGAAAATAGCTCTATATCATTTAAACCTTAATAAAGAGAACATTTCATATACAGAATGGCACATATATAAAGGGATACAAGAAAATCTAGGAATATAAGGAGTCCATGTTAAGACCCTTGTGGGATCTTAACTATAAGTCGCTCTAACAGTTAAAAAAAGAGAAGATTGGAAACACTTGTGCAGCAAAAGAAGTTGATATTGTAATGCAAATAGGGTAGTTACAAAAAGGATTTAAAGCTAGAGTCCCCCACCATTCGAGAGGGTGGCACTCTCCCAAGTCGTAATCGACTAATTCCCGATTACCGATTAAACAAAAGATCATCCTCCCTATCCAAAAACACAAAATAAATACTAAAAGAAATAACGGTCATAATGGCTAAGTTCCCAACGGTTACTTTAACCGTTGGAGGAAGAGGGTTGGTTGGAGTCAGTTTCCTTGTTCCGTCGGGAGTACACGTGAATGAGAGGAGGTCTTACAGTCCCTTACTAGAATAAGATACACAAAAAGGAAACCTAACTAGAATAGGAAAACCCAACTTGAATATGTACAAGTAGAATTACAAAAAATGACAGATACAAATAATATTCTTAATATGTACATATCACAACATATTGAACTTGTTCCCTCTAAGCATTTTATGATTTCCATGGCCTAATATACTATGTCGACTCATGAAGGTGTTCTACTTCTAGGAAACAATTTCAACAACTCAAAATCAATGCATTTTGCTGTCAGTTAACATCAAAACATCAAATATACTTCTTTGTTTCTTTTTTATTGTATGGATCGTGGTAGTTTTAGCTGAAGTAGTCGGTAGTCCAATGATGAAATATTAAGCATGCAATAACAAACGTCAATGTGCCATTTTATATATTACTGGCCTGCATATGAAGTACTAATACATTATATCAATAATCACGCAGATAAATTTCTATCAATTTTTTTTTTAATATTTGTGAGTATTAAAGCTAGCTTACGTGTACTTCGACCATTCTCACGGCACAACCCATCTAACCCTACAAAATATGGGTGTCAAGGAAATCCATAGATAATTAATTTATAGGGAGAACGCCATCATGGATTGAACCCATCTTGTGCATTCAAAAATGTTAGTCTAAGTCTTTATATTTCAAATGAGGTCAAAATACTACGGATGAAGCTCAAAATATGAGAAACATCATTGTCCTCTTTTCACTTTATTTTTTATTCATGAGCGTAGAAAAAAGAATTGTGCACCTTGACTATTATCCCGGGACAAGCACTTAATCGAACTATATTTAGTTGTTGAGAAAACTTGTAGATGATAATTTCCTCTATCAATATTCACCATGAATTCCCTAAAAACACCTTATGATTCTTAAATCCTTTATTGGATCGCTAGCCTCTAGGCCAACACATTGTTGTTCTTTGGTTTTCTCCTTCACACTCTAGGGCGAGGGAGATCAGCTAATCGCTTCCTCCAATGCAAAGTATGGAGGAACAATTGAAATGAAAAAAATTCTCTTTTTTTCTGCAAGGATTAGTTTTCAATTATAATGCGTCGCTGCTAATTATTCAGGATCGCTTCTAAAGAGCCCATCGGAAAATTCCACTCACTTGTGTGAAGCAACAAAGAGTTCTTCATTCTTTGCACCTTTGAGATTCTCTGCTCCCAGCTTCACTAAAAAGGATCGCCAATGCAATCGCTCCTCGGCCGGAACTCCATGAAACCTAATACACAAATAAAAATCATGATTAACCGTTCAAAAGCATGAAATTAGATGGCCAAGAATTCCGAACCCATAGAAACCAAAGTTAGAGCTGATGCCAGGATCAGAGCATCATTTCACTCCTAAACACTAAATTTTCAACCCAATTTCGATTTTAGTCAGATGAAGGTAATCGAACATTTCACATAATCATCAAAGAAATCGGCATAGTAAAAATACACCAAAGCGATCAATCACACAACAAAACCATTCAGATCACACTTTCTCACTAAAGAAAATCAGAAACATAAAAATGCAGTGAAAAAATGTTCGATCGGTCAATCCAAACAGCGGAAGGTAAAAGAAAGTGGTACCGTTCGACGAGAATGTTGCCGACAGAATTAGCGATCAGAACGGCAAGCAACATGCCTGATCTTTGGCTGCCTACTTTCAACTGTTCGATCGGAGTTTCTGAAGGAAGAAATCTGGTTTAGGGCGTTTGGCCAGAAAAATCGAAGTCTCGTAATGAATCTTACAACTCCAGATTCTCTCTCCCAATTTTACTTCCAATTAAAATTTCATTTTCTATATTTTTAATTTTCTTTCGGGCGAGCATTATTAACCTAACTAAACCTAGCCAAACGCAAACTCAATAAAGCAATTACCTCATTTGCAACCTAACCATATGAAACTATTTCACTAGACAAACAAAATAATCGAAGAGTATTTGTTCACACGAAATTTTTGTAGGAAGCGAGACATGTGTGAATGAAGTTAAATTTTATTTGATTTTATGTGTGTGTGTTACAATCTCTAATGTTTGTCCTCTGATTCTGACGGTGAATGATCAATTTGTTGAAGTCTTTAATGTTTAGTGTTTTGAATTCTTGAAGCAGAGTTCTCTATCGATAGCATTAAACTTTGACTTGTCTTACCTCTCCAACTCCGGCTCTGTAATTTCAGCACAACATATATGATCTTTTAAAACTCCATTAACGTCGGCAAAGTACTAGATAATTCTGGCAAACTCCCGCATAGATTTTGAAACCCATCGAAAGCTTCCATCTTGTCTCTAGCTTTGACCATTCTCTAGTTGCAACCTTTCTTCTATCAAACGACATCATATTTGCGCCTTACCCTTTGTAAGTCAAATGTCTCATCTCAATCTCCTTATGTGAAGCCTCCTCACCCCTATAGAGAGTTCCTCCTAACCTTAAGCCATCTCTATCTCCTCCTTTTCCTTCAAGACCCACATACCTCTCGCTTGTATGAATTCCAATCAAAATCGCAATAGTCTCCAAACACCCACAATTAGACCTTCCAGTGTGAGGATGATGGCATCATTAATTGTTATGATGGCATTAAAGCAAAGACTTGTATAGGGATAGAATCATTCAAATGTGAATAATGATGACATCATTCATTATTATGAAAATAACATGTCATGTCTAAAAATCCAGACATGTGTGATGTGATGGAAAGAGATGGAAAGGAAAGAAAGAAATCTCTTTATCACCGTTTCACTTGTCCAATTATCATATCATCAATCACAATCTATTTTTATTTTTCTTTCTTTATTTTTTCTTTTCTTTTTTTCTTCTATTCTATTCGCTTTTCAGTTTTAGCCAAACATGAAGTGTATTATGATACGATATCTCCCTCCATTTAAATTTGACAACCCACACTCAATTTAACACCAATTTTTAACCCCACAAAAAATACACAAATTTTCTTATAATTATAAAATAAAAATATCCAACGTTTAATTTGTAACTTTTAATAATAAATTTGAAAACTATTTTATCCACTGGTTCAATGTAAATAATAATTTCAATATAAAAAGGAAACAATACAGACATAATTATAAAATTTGTAGAAAAAAAAAATTAAGGTAGATGAGTTCATTTAATAAAATTCAATAAATTCTAAGATTTGAATGTATTACAAAATTTAAGCTTTATTAATAGCACAATCCCAATAAAAACAAATCTAAAATAATATTTTAACCTAATAATATATATATATATATATATATATATATTTTTTTTTTTTTTTTGTCTTTTTTTTAATACTAGTGGAAGGTGGGAGACAACAGGCCTTACATAGAGAACAAGATTCGAACTACTGATGAAGTGAATGCTAATGCATTCAGAATCTAATTCGGTTAATGGGTATCCCTCAATTACTCGAGGAGGTCACACCTTGATGGTATAAATAGTACAAATCAACTTTTATTTTAAGTCTTTCCTAACCATAGGACTATATCCTCTATGATCTCTTTCATTCGATGTGGACTCAGTTCATTCATGTCCGTAGGCGTTACAATATGTTTAAATGTGTTGAATAATCCTCACATTTTCAATGTGAGATAAGTGCCACAAAGTGAATATCTCTAACATTACAATTTAAATTGTTGATAAAAGTTAAATTCAACATCATGTATTGTATTATGCAATAATATAAGATTCCAAATTCAAATCTAACGTCACAAATGTATAGTTGAACCACGAAATCAGAATGGTTCTTGAGTCAACGAGAATCATCTCAAAATTATATTTTTTTTTTTTTAAACTATTTTTCATCCTTCTAATAAATTTTTATTTTTCAGTATACAATTTCCACTCTACCCATTATTTTATTTTTCTAATAATTATTTTATTTACTTCAAAGATAAATTATTATTATATTTTATATTTTAATTTTCCTAATTCTCATTATGCTCGTGTCATTCTCATTTTCTTTCTCTATAAGAAAAAAAGAAAAAAAATTAGAATTAAATGAGAATTTGTACGGCAAGTTCGTTTAAAGCCATGTAATATTGTCAACCCTTTGCCAAAGGGAAACTCTCTTCAACCATTCATTGTTCCCTACAAAGTTTGTGGCTCCAATTGCATTTTGCTTCAATTTCTAACACATTTAAATTTTCCCTAAATAAATAAATAAATATATTATTTATTTAAGTTAGTCATATAATTTAATTTCATCTGGAAAAAAAATTGCCACATATTATATATATATATATATATATATATATATATAGTCTTTCTAATGACTTTGAACCTAAGCCAAATTGAGCATTGACTTCAACACGGTGAATGATCCTGTTGAACTCAGCAATATTGTAGTTGATCTCTTGGATTTGACTTTTATTATTGAAAATATTTCTTTCTCCTTCTAAAAGTCACTAATATTGTGACGTGTGATTATTTATTCTCAAAATTTTTTTTAATCTAACTAAAAAATTTCTAAAATAATTTATAACATATCTTATAGTAACCTGCACCTCAAACATTATTTGTTATAGGTCTAGCAACTCGCATGCTGATTTATTGGCCAAGTCAGTTAAGCCTCATGCTTAGAGATGTTCATTTTCTCCGTGAGGTCAGGTCCCTGCACGGAATCCTTGGTTAGGCGGGGAATGGAGCCGGGTGCGTGGAGAAATTTTTCTTGTTGCCTAAACGATGCCGGGGACGGGGAATGTTTCCACGATCCTCGTCCAGTTTTTTTTTATAAATATTTTATTCTTTGTTTTATACCTTTAATTTTTAGAAAAAAATATATTTGTTGATAAAATTATTTATTTAAATAACTCTTTTTCTCTAATAATTTATATTATAGTCGAATCTTTGATTTATATTTTCTAAAAATATTTAATTATTTTAAATTTTTACTTAAAAAATATCATATAAAAAATTCTCACCGGGGAACTCGATTCCTGCGGTTATCGACGGGAATTCCCGCTCTGATCACCGCGAAAAAATAGTGAATTTTCGCAGGAACGAGGATTGGTTTTGGAAGCGGCGACGAGATAGGAAAGTCATTCCCCGGCCCTGCCCTACCCCATGGACATCTATACTCTCCTGCCAGTAGTTGAATTCTTTTTTTTCTCACGATATTCAAGATTGTTATTGTAATACTCGAATTTAGGAGGGGTCCATGAATGAACAAAATCTGCATCTGAACGATAGGAATTTTGGGACATAAATCCATAGATAAGAGATGCTTAAAAGAATTGATTTGTAATATATATACCAATAATGTGCACTTCTTTTTCGGTGACTCAATGGTAAGAACTTCACATTTAAGCGAGTTTAACTTTTAATTAATCCTTGGTTAGTTAACCTGAAATTTCCCGAGATGCATGTGAGCAAGAAAAACATGTCGAAAGGACCAGTATTTGTCTGTGGAGATAAACTTCAGGGCAAATCACCAAAGTCATCTCTAAACTATGTTCTTGTTGGTGTCTTTGAAAACATTATTGTTTTGTCATATCATAGGTAGATTATAATGTAATTTTTATCAATATACTTTGTCTAGAAATTATCTTGTTTTGATTATGTCATTGATGTTATAGTTGAGTTATGGGAATTGGACAAGTAATTAAACACCATTTGATTATATATCATAGGAGGTGCTTTACCATAGACTTCATTCTCTTATGTCTTGTCTTGATTTTCTAATCAAATTTTTAATAAATAAAAAAGCTCAAATGCTTACCTTGTCACATTCTTTTTAAGGATGAGGATTAAATAATTGCAAATAAAAATATAAGGACCATGACATTAAATAAACCAAAAAATAGATCAAGTTTATATTATTATCACGAAAAATGTTGGTGACACATTAATTTTATTGTTTGGTGTTAATTCAATTTCAATACCAGAAAATCGATATTTAACTCTTAATTTAATAAATGAACTAAAACTATATAAGTTACAACTCATATTTTTAATCACTTAATTTTTTGTTTTTAATTTTTGAAAAAGAAAAACCTCACATTCTCTTGAGTTTATAAATTCTAATCAAATTTCATAAATCAAAAAAAGTATTTATAAACTATTTTATTTTAATTTTCAAATTAGATAGAGATATCAAAATAATGAAAATTATGTGTTGTAGTAGTGGTAGACTTAGATTTCAAAATTATAAAAATCATATGTTTCAAATAGTAGTAGTAGGCTTAAATCACAAAAAAAAAAAAAACAACCTAAAATTTAGTTTCCATGATTTTAAAAACCATAATTCACTCTATATGGTTTATAATTTCCACGAGGAAAGAAAAAAAAAAAAGAGAGAGAGAGAGACAAATAAGAAAATTCCTATAACAATTTATGAACCATGAAAACACGTCAAGAATTTATATCAAGTATATACAGTGACCACATATCTAAGAATTAATTTTCTATGAGTTTTCTTAACATTTAAATGCAACGCCCGGAGTTAGGATGGGTACATGAATGAACCGAGTCCACATCCGAATGGGAGGGATCTTGGGAAATGTAGTCCCATGGTTAAGAAAGACTTAAGAGAATTGATTTGTACTACCTATACCATTAGGGTGCACCTTCCTTTTCGGTGGCTCAATCGAAGGAACTTCATAATTAAGTGTGCTTAGCTTGGAGTAGTCCTAGAATGGGTGACATCCTAGAGATTTTCCTAGGATGCATGTGAGTGAGGACAAAACATTACAAGTTCCTGTTCAGCTCATAATATGCAAGGGTCTGTTTGTTTTGAGTGTTTATGGAGATTTTATAAACAAGTTTTTATAACCACTCTTTAAAACCTTATACAAACGAGCTATTATTACAATTTCTCTTTATAATCACTCAAAATAACTCCTCATTTCTAAACACTCCACAATTTTCCAAACAAACACAAGGTTTTTCCTTTCTCTTTATACATATATATATATACTTACAATCATCTATGATTCTGATTCAACCTGACATAAAACAGAAACTTATCTATATGCAAAAGCTCCCCTTTATACAGATTTAGAGTTTAACAAAACCCATAAACAGATTTACAAAAGCTGAAAGTAACAGTAAGCTCAACAAACATATATGTACAGGCATACAGAGTTAAACACACAGATTAATTAAGTTTATTTGTTTTAGTTTAATGGGTTCTTTTTATTTTAGAGTTGAGTTTTAGTGATAAGATCTTGTACTTAGCTTGAAGTTGAAGGAAGAGGGCAATTCCAATTAAGCAGCTCTTCAATCATTTGCATTGCAATTCTGTCTTCTTCATCAATTCCGTTCCCCTGGCCATCAGCTTCCTGGCTCACCAACTCGGGCAATGGTGACAGCGACAGCAATGGCGTCTCCTTCTTCCCTAGCTCAATCCTCATGACCCAATTGGAAGCAGCTCGAGGGCCTGCACGCTTCTGCCAGATGCCGATGTGCGCGTTGTCACTGTCGAGGCGCAGGCATGTCAATGAGGGAGATGGGTTCTTGCAGCACTTTCTGAGCTTGGTGCTGAGTAGCTCTGAAAGTGCTTTTGGGGACAATGGAGAAGCTCCATGGCCATGGCTGGCTTGTTGATCGGATTGGTCTTTTGTTGAAGGGAAATTGGTTTTTGCATTTTGGCCGTTCATCAAGATTGCTGCTTGATCATACGCTCGTGCAGCATCTTCGGCCGTGTCGAATGTCCCTAGCCACACTCTTCTCTTCCTACAAAGGTAAAAAAAACACATGAAAATTATAAGAATGTGCATTCAAAATGTAATCTAGTTTAAAATCTTAAAAATAACCATAGCCAAAGCAAGGCTAGTTTCTTTGCAGAAAATCAACAAACAAGCTGAAAGAATCAAAGAAGAGGAATTTTCACTTTTCAGAGATCTTTTCAAGCCAACACTGATATTTTTTTGAATTAAACAAAGTTTGAGACCAAGCATTTGAATTCATAACCTCTTAATTATAAATTCATACATCATGTCAATTGAGTAAAGCTCTAGCTAGCAAGCGACACAATTAAAGAACATATAAATTTACACCAGAAGAATACACAACATTTGTAAAAAATAATGTAGTTCACAAATCAACAGAAATATGTATGTCATTGCCATGGCCCATGACCACCCAGCTTCTTAAAGGGAAAATCAACAAACAGGTTACAGGCACCAGATAAAAACATGGAGTGTCTCCAACGGGTGGCACAATGTTTGAAGGGGCTTGGGCTTTGAAGATGTGCTCCCTCAAGGTCTCAGGTTCAAGACTTACTTATGATATTAATTTGGAGACATCTTTCTTGTTTCCATTCCTTTGTTGTCTCCCGGTGCCTAGCCTAGTGACAAGCGTGGTTGCGCCGTAGTGAAGCAAGGTTTCGATTTCCCATTTCAATAAAATAAAATAAACATGGAGTTTCAGGGCATTTCTGAACAACCCCACGCAAGCAAATACACACATATTTACAAAAACCATGCTGTTTACAAATCTAATCAACCATGGCCGCCAGGTTTCTTTCAGGCAAATCAACAAACAGGTTATGCACCAGACAAAACATGTAGTTTTCAGAGCATTTTAAAACCAGCAAAGCAGAATGGCACACAATATTCACAACAAAAATGCAGTAAAAATATCGACGCCGCCATGGCTGCCAAGTTTCATTGGAGACAATTCAACAAACAGGTTATGGGCACCAGACAAAAAATGTAAATATAGAGCAATTTGAAGCCAACAAACTGGCTCATATATTTATAACACAAGAACAAAAAAACGTAATGAAAAAGAGAATTTACAGCAATGGGTGGCGAATTTCTGACACCCATGAACCCCACTGCCGCTGCCTGACTCCTCTGAACTTCCTAGAATAAACCATAACTCTAAAGAGAGAGAGAAACACACAGAGAGAAGTTTCAGAGGCAAAGAACAAAACAAAAACAGGTGAGGGAGTTGAAAAAAACGTACAGAGAGTAATAATTTCAGCCATTTATATATAGGTGTCGGTGGGAAATTGAAATGGAAAGTCGTCTTCTATGAGAAGAGTACTCTTTTTTTTTAATGGGTGGGGGTTGGCCATTAAAATCTTTCACCTGCTCAACCATGAAAGATCCATAGACGCAGCTGCTTCTTAACAACCACAATTTAATGAGGCTCGCCATTGCAATTGCAACTCTCTCATTCTGCAACTTTTTCTTTAATGGTGGATTGAATTGACACCTTGTAACTTCTGATTTGTCTGCTATCTAAAAAGAAGTTTTGATCAAATTTACTTCTGAGTTTTGAAGGAATGAAAAAAAGCGAAGAGGACATTTGCAGGATTAGGTCATAAAGCGCCATTTAGAGCTCGTTGAGGAAGATGGAGTGTTTGAATTGAATTAGGGGCTGTTTGGCTATTAACTTATTAGATTAAAAAAGCGAATAATTATGGAAAAAACGATTAATCATGTTTGTTGTTAAGTGGATGATTACGGAGACAATGATTAATTATGTTTGGGAGAAAGATATTGATAATGAGAAAATTAAAATAATTGATATGATATAAAATAGTTTGGGGAATAAAAAGATGATTATGGAAAAACGTAATTAAGGGAGAATGATTTTCGGTGGCTCATTTTTTGCCGATACAATAAAAACTGCTTACTTATATCATGATATAAGATCAAAATGAAGGAATCGACTTATGTAATAGGGTGGATCACATACGATATTGAGCAGTGGTGGCCATCAGATCCCAAAGACAGTAAGTCTTTTCTTTCTTATGAAGGAAAGTCTTTTTTAAGGATTCTATATAAATTTCTAGATGAAACCGAGATAGAATCATTCTTGGTACAATTCTCCCTTTTTTATTAATGGTGGCCCAAACACCTGTACGTATGTTTGAGACAAAGAGAATGTGAATGATTATGGTAGAAATGAAAATTAGGGGAGAACGAGAAAGTGAATGATTATTAGGAGAATGAATAATTATGTTTGTAGTTAAGGGAATGATTATGGAGATAATGATTAATGTGTTTGAGGGAAAGAGAATGATAATGAGAAAAATCCAATAATAGATATGATGCGAATGAAAAATAGTTATGGAGAGAATAAAAAGTTGGTATGAGAAGAATAAAAAGTAGTTTGGAGAATAATAAAAATATGATATTGGGGAAACTTGATTATGAAGAGAATGATTCTCAGTGATCGAAACACCTGAAATCATCTCGGTCTCATTCTCTCCCTTTATTAATGGTGGTCCAAACACCCACTTAAAGACAATCACGAAGACGAAAAAATTACGAGAATTGATAACTAAAACCCTAAATACTATCTTAAAAATCGAAACTTTTAAATATTCTTAAAAATCAAAACTTTCATAAACTCCTAAATATCCAATACTAGAAGTCATGGAGTTTATATTTTTCAAAGTCAATGATTCCCAAACACATTATCATATATAAAAGCTAAAACCTCTTAGAGGCTAACTAGCAAAACTACATTGTCAAGAAGACTAAGGTAACTCAAACTCTCCTTACATGTTGAAACCTTTGTTCAATGAGCTACAAACTTAAGAACTTTAATAAGCTATAAGCGGAAAAACTTCAATAAGTTGCAAGCCGAAGCCTCTTCATAAGTTACAAGCGAAAGAATTTCAATAAGTTACAAACCCAAGACCTACAATAAACTATAAGCCAAAGGCTTTCAAATAACCTGCAAGGTGAAGATCTTTAACAAAATTAACTTTGAGAACAAGTTATCTCAAGTAAGATCGACTTGAAGAGAAAATTGTACTAAAGATAATTCATAATTGAGAACAAACTATGATACACTCGAGACAAGCCAGCATGGAAAACAAACGGTAAAGCTCTCTGAACAAGCTTCAAAGAAAAAGCATCAAAAGAACAAAATAGAGATTGTATATCATACTCGCACATATTAAAATTAATACAAACGTAAATTTTATATTTACATGTATCTTACATAGTGTTGTTGGGAAAAACCTTTCCTAAATTACGGTAGGAATAAGGAAAAAATAATGAGAAATTAAAAGGAAAAACAACAAAATAGAAGACAAGAATTTATGTGGAAAAACTTCTAAACCGGAAAAAAAATCACGGACATGAAGGACTTTTGAAAAATTGCTACAATCACACAGAGTTCTCTCCCGGACTCGGCCAATTGCATAAACACCATCTTCAAAGTTTATGCTACTCAGACCATTTTCCTTACTCTCTCACAAGAGAAGACACAGAAATTTTACTAGAGTTAGTACACAAGGCTTAGTGCTTGTAACTGGGATGCATTGAATCTAAGATCTTTTTATAGTCCTTGCAGTACACGACTTTCTTTTAGGTTTCCGATTCCTTAGACCTTTCTGAATTATTTTAGTTTTCCGATGTGAGAATATCTTCTTCTAATATTTTGCCAAAAACACAACAATTCCATCTACTCCCTCACATTTTAGTGTGGACAACCACCAATTTTGATAAATTTAGAGAAACAATTGGTCAAAAAGATTCTACTTTTTATCCTATTCCAAACCAAATTTATATTACATAAAAAAAAAAACTAACCTATAGAATATCTAGAATATTTAAATAACGAAATTGGATACATTTAAGAATTAGGTAAAATCTTAAAAATGGAGGAATTCGCCAAAGCGACCATAGTGTCACGGTCGCACTCTTCGACTCGTGCGGTGTCATGATCTCACACCCGTCATGGCCAACCTTAGAGGAAAACTCAAGCTCCATACTCGAACCGCCATACTTTGTGGCTCGTTGGGTCGTTAAGCGAGGTTCTCAAGGCCTCGAATATGCTTCATCGAATAGGCAACATAATTATCTTGGTCATGTTTATATGCTCGTACACGCATCCATTCGGCTTACGAGAATCCAAAGTGAGATGACGTGTCGCCTCTCGATATATGTGGCAACCTCCGTCCCATGGGCAATGACGCTATGTCGGCAAGTCCCCGGATTTCCGTTTCCGAATGAAGCCTCCTAAGACACTCGTCTTGCAAGCACTCGCCCACACCACGACACACGCATGTGCCATGGGGTAGCTCACTTAGGCCACATGCCTAGGAGTGGTGGAGAGCTGACATCATTTCTCCCCTATAGTACATTCTGGCACATTTTTCAATATTCCACTAATGCATGTCTCTTTGGCGATGAATCATACGTCAGTGTGGAGCGTTCGTCGGATGCCCGATTGACACCAAACTTGGCGAGCTTACATCATAGCTTCATACTGACTTAACTCCAGAGCCGCTCTTCAAAACTCCATCTCGAGCCTTGATGTCGTCGGAACAGCTCGGGACCCCATCGTGCCCCCACTAAAGCCTTGACACTGACACCTTGACACCATCGTGACTTTGCTTCCTAATGCATCCAACTGATACTATTGAACACTCTTATTGGTGTGGTAGATGATGTACCATCCTCCTCGGTCACATCATGATTTGTGATCGTCAAAGCATATACTATGACTCTGACACATAGCTCAGCTAGCATTTCTGATGCATTAGCATTCGCTCGATCTGTAGTTCGAGTCTTCGCCCTCCTAAAAAAAAAAAAAAAAACTCCCATAATTTTTATGAAATAAAGAATTTAGTTATTGACACTGAAAATTTATGAATTCAAAATTTAACATTCTTAATTATTTTTAAATAAAAAAATTAGTATCTAAAAATAAATAAATAAATAAACAGTAACTATTAATTTGCCAACATGAGGCATATCTTTCTGAGGAAAACTGGGCTCCTCTCTGGCAAGCACCTCTGCCTCCCTCCCTACTGCCTAACGTAAGTATGACCGCAATTTGTTTTTAACTTTGCCATTTATAATTAATTTATTTTATGTTTTGTTATGAGAGTATTATTTATTTTTAAATTATCAATTTAAATTTGTGAATTATATCTTCTCAAAAAATTTGTGAATTATAATTTTTAAATTGACAATAAATTTATTTATTTTTAAGATAATTTATAATTTTAGTTCTTATAATTAATAATAATAATAATTAGAGTTGGATCTTCATAATTTCAAAATTAATTATAATTTTTATGATTAAAAAAAAGGTTAAAATTTGTTATTTATGGTTTTAGAAACTAAAATTTAATCTTAATGATTTGATAATTTTTTTTAAAAAATAGTTCATGTTCTAATCATTAGCCAATTAAATAAGTAGAAGTTAATTGTCAATGATATAGGGTAAATTAAGCTACACATTAATAATAAAAAAATCATATAATTTAGATATGGTTATCGAACTTCCATTTATTTAATTTACTAACAATGATGAATAATAAAAATTAATATTTAGATTTATCATTTTAAAATACAGTGCCTATAATTTTAAAAACTAAAATTTTATCACGATGATTTAATAAAAATAAAAAAGTTAATGTTAGATTTTTTTTTTTTTTTTAGTTAACAACAATTATAGTAGAGATTCAAATCGGTTTATATTGATGTCACTAACTATCACGGTTGACGTTTATGTTGTTCTTAATTAAATGATAAAACCTGAATGTGAATGTTAGTTCTTATTATTCATTATTGTTAGTGAATTAAATAAATTAAAGTTAGCTAATCTTGTGTAAATCATGTTATTTTTTTTTTATTATTAATGTGTTACTTAATATATACTATCATTCATATATTAATAATTAACTTCTACTTATTTAATTGACTAATAATTAAAAACAACATGATTTTTTTTTAATCAAATCTTTGTGACTACATTTTAGTTTTTAAAATTATAAGTATATTAAAGCTTAACTTTATTTCAATTATAGTGACTAATTTATAGTTTTTAAATTATGAAGATTTAACTCTAATTTTTTTTTTTTAATCATATGAATTGAACTCATAATTTATTCTAAAATAAATTAATTGGTTGTCTGTTTAAAAATTTTAATACACAAATTTAAATTGATAATTTAAAAATAAATAATATGAGATAGTTGATAAAAGAAAAGAAAAAACATAGGAGCATACTACCAAGAGAAAGAACATATCCACAAAATTTATTATCATACTTAAAATATTGATTGAATTTAAAATTACAATTTTAATGTTAAATTTGAAAGAAAAGAGAGAGAGAGAGTTTGTTTTTTAATTAAAGTAAAAATCACTCAACTAAAATAATAAATTATATTATTTCACATTCAAATGTTTAATGTAAATAAGAGTTAAGCTCAACTGCCATTAAATATTACATAATATCAAAGAATTACTAAGAAATTGTTTGTTTGTAAAATTGTAAAGTGTTTAGAATTGAGAAGTTATTTTGAATTATTATAAAAAAGAAATTGTAATAATAACTCGTTTGTATAAGGTTTTTAAAAAGTGATTATAAAAATCCATTTATAAAATCTCTATAAACACTCAAAACAAATATCCTCTAGTGAAATCTCCAATCCTATTAAATTAAAAAAAAAAAGTTCGAATCTTCACAGCAATATATACTGTTTAACAAGTGATATTGAGGTTTTACGTACTATATGATTGAGGTAGGCTACGATAGAAGTTTGTATGATTGTTGTATGTATCACGACAAGTGTGAAGATTGTTCAATATATCTGATTATGTAAGTAAACGATACGCTTATAATTGTGAAATCCAAATTTGATATTCTGAAATTGAAGAATCTGCTTAGTGTTGTAAGGATTTTGACGCCTGCTTAAATAATCTTGAATATGAAAATTTATAGAGATAAGATGAGTTCGAGTGTAATTCTTAAAATTACCATCCGATTAGAGAGATTTGTGTGAGATATTTTGTTCGAGAGAAGGATTTTTTGAAATACAAATTTATAAATAATAATTAAAAGAAAAAAAAAAAGTGGTATCCCCCACTTGGGCCAGCCCACCATAGCCCATCACATGTTAATGACATTGATCCACATATTTTATATATTGTATTTTCATATTGATTTCATATGTCAATAAAAACTTAACTCAATTCATATAATACAATAATTTCATTGACTCCTACGTAACTTAATAATTAAGAAATTATATTTGTTACTTAAATTTAAAAGAAAAAAAAACTAATCGAATATATAAACTCTTGATTAGTACGTTGTACGAGATATAATTAGTTGTACATTTTTTTTTTCATGAAATTGAAGGAAAGGACCGCAAATCTTATATGGAGGCTACTGAATACCGAACACATGACACCGAGTTTAAATTTGATTACAACAAATCAACCAAACGACCAAGTCAAACACTCTTTCGATGATGTACAACTTACTCATAAGTTGAACTTGTTCGTTTAATACCATACTATTATATAACGACTTTTAGATATATTGTTAGAGATCTAATGATCAAGAGGTCTTAAGATCGAGTCATCTGTCTTCTTGTATTGTATACTCAAACAAAATTTTCTTATATTTAATAATTAAGTTATATGATAACAATCAGAGGTGTTTGATAAAGGGTTTTAAAATGAGGTTTGAATTTTAGGTAAATACTAGTTTTAGGTTTTTTTTTTTCACAAATTGTCTGGAGCAAGGCAGACTGGCCCATTGCAATGCCACGTGGTGCAATTTGATTTTTTTTTTCAACTTTCTTTTTTCCTCCTATTTATTCAAATATATTTACAAAAAAAAAATTATTTAAAAATATTCATAAATGCCACGTCATATCATATCGCAAACACTTTTCATAACTCCTCTATAAACACTCTACTAAAACTTTCAAACAAACAAAAATTAATAACATCTCTTTCTAAACGCTTTACTAACCTTCAAGCAAACCAGCTATTACTAAACACTGATCAAAATAACTCTTTCATAAAATCTCTAACAAAAACGGAGCAAATTTCCAAGAAGTTAGGAGGAAAAATAAAATAAAGGAATAAATAAATGCGTTTCATGCAGTGTGTTATATTACCAATTAAAAATAAAAACTAAATGCCCAATGTGGAATGTGTGTTAAGAAGAAAATAAATAAACAAATTAATCAAATGGAAGAAGTTGGTAACGTTTACACGTTTTATTAGTCAAATTAAGTTCTATTTTTAATCCACCATAAAATTAAACCGATAATTTTTTATTTATTTATTTTTTTTTGCAAAAATTTTAAGACCCGGTTTGATAATCATTTCGTTTTTTGTTTTTGTTTTTGAAATTTAAGCCTATCATTACTACTCCAACCCATAATTTTCATGACTTTGATGTCTACATTTTACTTGTGTTCTAAAAACAAAACCAAAATTTGTGTTCTGTTTTTTGAAATTTGGTTACGATTCATATACTTATTTAAAATATATATATATATATATATAGACTTAGATTTTAAAAACAGATATTTGATTTGCATCTTTTTTTTACTATTATTAAATTTAATTATTGAAAAATATTTGATTTTTCATATTTGTGTGTTCAAGAAGTATGAGAGGAAGCAGATCTGGTGTTCATGACGGGTAATCAACTCAACAAAAGGTTACTCAAGTGTCAAAATACAAGTTATAATGATAAATCTAATTCATGTCATTAATGGTTTGACCATGACACTTTCAAAAGTGTCGTTAATATTATTGTGATGACGAAAGTAGAATGTCATTATTTACTCAAACTATGACATTATTATAGTGTCGTAAAGGAAGATACTATGACTCTAAAATATTGTCATTATCTTGTTTTCAATGACGAAATTTGAGTGTCATAATTTGATCAGTGTTGACATCATTTTAAATGTCTTTAATACATCTTGAATGACTATGCATATCTGTCATTAATGTTGATATTATAACTATAATATAATGTCATAAATAGTTCAACCATGACATTTTTTCGTTAAAATCATGGTTGAGCCTACCATTAATGACGATACAACTAACTCTAATTTTGAGTCATGAAAAATGTTTATGACTCTAAAATATAGAGTCATCATATAAAATTTTTGCACGAGTGATTTGATTTAAACTAGACAAAATTTTCAAATCAACCTACTCTTAATTCATTTTAATTTTAAGAAAATATCAATTATTAATACACCTAAATTTCTTCGTTAACTAACCATGGATTTCTCAAATGAATCATGGATTCAAATTCGTTGTTCATAATCATGTGTGGAATTATAAAATATAGTTTTCGATTCGTATATCTAATAATTAAACTAGATGTCTATATATAGATAAATAATCAAAGCTACATGCAATTGGTAACACTAGACTTATTTTAACATATTTTTCCATGGAGTTGAAAATATTAACAATAATAATAATAATAATAACAATAATTAAATTATAAAGTAATGTATGCCAACCATGCCTAAAATAAAATCAAACAACAAGTTGATAATTTATTCATAATT
>JBBMEG010000018.1:2719839-2738191 GCA_037832605.1 Cyclanthera cordifolia
AATTAAATTATAAAGTAATGTATGCCAACCATGCCTAAAATAAAATCAAACAACAAGTTGATAATTTATTCATAATTACGTACAATGTACCTTTGCCAACTTGGTAACCACACTTGCCCTTAATATGTTATAAAATGGAATAAAAAAATAAAACTTATAAATTATATTTTAATCATATTTTAGCATATGAATTTTAATACTTACTCCATCTTAAGTTATAAAACAACACATTATATGTTTCTTAGGTTTACTAAATTATATTTTAATCATGATTTAACAGATTTACGTCGTTCGCTAATAATGTATTATTAGCTACACATCCACGAGTAGGGAAGAGAGTGAATACATGAATGTTGATTGGAGGGGCTAAAGTTTTATGAGGAATTAATACGGTATACTCTCGTAAAATTCTATTACATCAGTTCAATCACCTAAAATGCTAAAATTCGAATATGTAAGTCCAATTACAGTTTCTTAAGTTTAGCAACGCCCCTGGGTCTCCATCGGGATGTCATCTCTAGACCCCGACTCGTTGACGGGCCAAGCTCTCTAACACACTATCTTGAATCCGTTTATTGACTTATGCATGGGAGGCCATGTGGTCACACCACACCAGTGTGCCTAATTTTGTGGTAAATTCGTCCACTGTAAATAAAGTGTATCGTTGATCCCAGTTGACCATTTTTCGACATCACCCCTAATCAATTGAATTATATTCAAGTTTGTAAAATACATTTAGTAATTTTACTTGGTTTCCATTATTTTTTCTATTTGAAAATTTTGTTATAGAAATTTTATGGTAAATAGCAAATTCTAGGGTTTTAATTTTAATTCTAAACAGTTTTTTTTTTTTTTTTTTAATGTTGTACATCGCAAAATATTTGAACTTTGGTTATTTTGAATTAATTTTATTTGTTTAAAATTATCAATTTGTAGACTTAATTGAAACTGAAATTCATATAATTTTTTCTTTAATACCTTCAAATGTATAAATCAGCCATATTTATCCTTTATTTTTTTATTTAATGATATAATATTTGAATTGAAAATTTGATAGGTGATTTGATTTTGAGTCGATATTATTTATTTTTAATAGATAAAGAATATAGATTAATATTATTCGAACAAAAATATAGGTTAATTATTGTTTTTTTTTATGAGATAGATATTCACATTATATCACAGTAACCACACCCGTCTTTAAGTCGACTATTGGAAGACATCAAAGGACGGAGGTTAATTATTAACAAATAAAATCAGACCTATATTCAATAAATTAGATTTGATTTTCCACCCAATGATTACTGAAGTAACAAGAAATTAAGTAATAATGCAAAGTTTTTCATTTATTTAAACTAAAGCATTTTTTTAAAAAGAAAAATAAATGAATTTAAAACTCCCAAATACAAAATTAAAAAAAAAAAAAAAAAAAAAAAAATAATAATCTCAACTTGGGACATGCTTGATTTCATCCTTTAATCAATTACACAAGATGTGAATATTTTAAGTCTATTTATATTTAGATTTTGCAACATGTATTCAAAGTTATATATATATATATATATATAAACATATATTCAAGAACTGTGCTGGCTTCTAAGTTTCATTAGCTGTAAAGGTTTAAATCATAATCAATTTTTGAAAAAAAAATAAAATAAATAAATAACTATAAACAACTTGGATATAGTCCCATTCCTAGTTCATGTAATTAAAAAAAAAAAAAAAAAAATATATATATATATATATATATTTTTGTGCTTCCTTCCGACGTGTTTGTTTGCAAAATTGTGAAATAATTATTTTGAGTGATTAAAAATAAAAAATTATTTTAGAGTTTATGAAAGAAAAATTGTAATAATGTATTTTTATTGTTGAGATTTTTATAGTAAATTTAAAGTAATTCAATAAAATTTTCAAACAAACATTCCCTAGTTTTGAGGTTTCATGTAATTTGATGACATATTCCAAGTTTTCAAAGGAAATAGATATTTAAGCTTTACTATCAAAAAAAAAAAAAAAAAAAAAAAAAAAAAAAAAAAAAATCAAGCTTTACTTATTTTTAGATTTAAGAAATTTTTTGATAAATAATAAAAAAGGAAAAAAATTCTACAAATTCTAATATAGCAAAAAACTAATTAAATTCACTTTAAATGATAGCGACAAAATTGATTGAAAAAAAATTATACAAAATAAAATTGATAGGTTTCGATTGGATGAAATAGATAATTGATAGATTTTAATTAAGTTAACACATTGATAAACTCTATCAAACCAGGTATAAATTACTTTTTTTAAAGAAGATTATCAATCGAAAGGATTGGTGACAAATCTTCGGTGTTAATCCTGTTCAATATTAGTGTCACATGTTCGAATCTGAAAAATGAGTATTTGAGCAATAATATATTTATTTAAGTTTAATTTACTTTAGTTTAATTTAAATATTGGTTTTACGTATTTAAATTATAGAAAATGAAAATCAGTTTGGAAAGGGAAATAAAAATTAAAACGGAAATAAAAAATAGTAATGAAACTTTTATTAGATTAAAAATCAAAATCAAACGGTAACTTACACGTCGCCAAACCGACACAAAAAGAAACAGCGTCGAGTTAGAACAAACACGTAATCCAACCGAGTCACACTCGGAATTCGGGTTTAATTCAAAGAATAGCGCGTATACGTCAAAACTTTTTTTTTTTTTTTTTTTTTTTGTAATTCTAAATTTAATTTATTTATTTTTTTTATATAATTTATTAAAGTTAAAGCTTAGTGTATATAATTTTAAAACATTATGCCAAAAAATATAATTTAAAAATTAAAATGTATTGTTTATTGATAAAAGAAAATTATACTAAAAAAAAAATGAAAAAAGAAAATCGTTTGTAACGATTAAATTCAGTAGTTATGGTTGTATTTAATGATGAGAGTGTGAAATAAGTAATTAATTTAAAAAAACATAATTATTTTTTTGAAAAAAAATATACATAATTCATGCATCACATTTCACCTACTTGATTCGTTTGCAATTTACGAATAATATGAATTATTTTTTATGTTTTATCAAATCATAGTGACTAAATTCTATTTCTTCAAATTATAGGGACTAAATTTTATATTTCTCCAACTTATAAATTTTAAATTTTTAAATTTTAAACTATAGAGACTAAACTCTAACTTTCATAAAATTATATGAACTAACTTTATCTTAAATTTTACTAAATTAATATCCCTAATTTTTTTTTTAATTTTATGATTCATGTCCAAATTTCTTGATAAAAGTTGAAAAATAGTGTAAAATATTTATAAATTTTTGGCAAATTAAAAAATTGAAGATAATTATTTCTATATAAATGATAAGATTTTTTGAATAGGACAAGTTACTTAATGATTAACAAGTGAATAATTAATGTTACATATTTAATTTGTCAAAAATAATGAATAAATAAATTATTTTTTAAAATTTTATCAAATTATAGAATGAACGAGACTAAATTATGATATTTCGTTTATATTTTTAGAAGATTGTTAGATAAAATGAATTTGAAATTTGAGTCAAAACTTTGGTTCATTCAATTTTCAACAATATTTGTTTTTTTTTTTTTGCGAGTACAAATTGGGAGAGGGGGATCACAAGCATACCGATTTTCAGGATCGAACTCTGTGTTGAACTGGATTAACACCAAACAATGAAATCACTACGCTACCATCCTTTTGGTAACAATACGATTTTGAAATTTGGGAAAAAGTTGGAATAAAAACTTAGGGTTAAATTATAAATTTGGTCAAACAGTTTGGTTTAGTTCATGATTTAAAATTTTATACTTTAGTTCCTATAATTTGGAAAAATCTACAATTTAGTCTATATAATTTGAAAATTTAAAATTTAGTACTTGAAGTTTGATCAAATCTAAAAAATAGTTCATGTCGTTCGTAATTGTTAGTGAATAAAGTATATAGAAATTAGTTATTTATGTGTTAGTGATAAGAGAGTGTGGGATAAGTAATTGATTAGGTAAAAAACATATAATTCATAAATTACATATAAATATTTAATTCGCCTACGATTTACGAACGACGGATTAATTTTTATTTTTTACCAAATCGTAGAGACTAAATTCTATGTTTCTAAAACCATAAAGGGGTGTTTGTTTGTAAAATTGTGGAGGATTTATTTTGAGTGTTTAGAAATGAGGAGTTATTTTGAGTTATTGTAAAGAAAAAATTGTAATAATAACTCGTTTGTATAAAGTTTTTAAAGAGTGATTACAAAAGTTGGATTATAAAATCTCCATAAACACTCAAAACAAACATTCGGTAAAGACTAAATTTTATATATTTCTTCAAAATATAGGAATCAAATTATATATTTGTTCAAAAAACAGAAACTAACGTTTATACTTTTAAATATATAATTGAATTTTGTTCGACCAAATTTATAATTTATCCAATAATTTGCATTATTTTAAATTTGAAATGAATACATTCATGCAACAAGTCACATTAATGCATACTTGATTCATAATTATATCTTCAAAAAAAAAAAAAAAAAAATCATAGTGATCATCAAAGACCTTCATTATTTATTTTTTATTAGAGATTAAATTCAAATTTCAAAGTCACACCTATTATTTATATTATTTATATATTTTTATTCTAAAAGAATAAAGAAAGATACTATGGTTTATTGAATATTTTCATCCTAATCTAATCCGAAATTGTTAGGAAATATCAATGGTACTTTCGTAATAATGTAGAAATTTAACTAAGCTTTGAGTAAACTCTTTAATTAGTTGAATTATATTTAGATTGAATAATAAATAACGTTACTTTATAATCAAGTTTGTATTTAGATTTTTTAATGTAAATTTTCATATATTTTATTTTTATTATTCGACTATAACATCTCTCATGGTTCGTGGTAACACACTATAAACAACAAAAAGAAATAATATGTAGTTGAAGTTTGTGACTCTGGTCGAAGTACCACATCACATAGCTCACCAATGACAAATAAGTCTTGTTACCACATACGTAGAGAAACCTCATAAATCTAACATCATAAAATAGAGTGATTATACATCACCAAATAATTTTTGTCTGCAGTAAACTACCATTCGTCAGCAGAAGCTAAAATGTCACATTAGTAACTCTTGAACGCAGATCGATTTGTCCATGGTACTCGAGATCTCACAATTGTGTACCACTTAGCACATACCATCTTATCTATTTACTAAGCTCCTTGACTAAAGCGTGAGACATATTTGCACATCACAACTTTTGACTAAAGGCGTGGTTCAAACCAAACTGGTCAGGGGTACGGTGATCTCCTAAATTCTTACTACCTTGAGTAAATCGCTATAACACTACTCTCACTTGACCACTCTCTCGACCTTGATTATCACCCTATAAACCGCTATATATATGACTTTATAATTGATATAAAGATGGTTAGATTGGTTTGAATAAAAAGAACAACGTTACAACTGCAATAGATCGAGAGTAATAATGATGAAGAAAACAATGGGTGATATACAATGCTTTTACGTAAAACTACTAACCAAATATTTAAGATAAACGGACAAGGATAAAAGAAATTCACTATAAATTGTGAACTTTCTTTCTTACCAAATATCAATAAACATTTTGTAACGAGGAATATTCTTTAATTTTATCTAACATTCTCACTCATTTAGGAAGTAGACAAATTTTTCTCGAATATGAAATGTCATGGAATGATCTGAGACGGTCAATAATCTGCACCCAACTATTAATAACACACATAAATTTGAGCTTTTAAGTAAATCAAGTCCATAAATATATCAAATATTTTTCTTTGGTGATCAAGTGAAATCATGTCGTCAAAATTCATATCATTTTACTTGACAAAATGTGATATAGATTTTCCTCGTGCAATCCAACAAAAATGAGATATCTAAAATATCCTTACAATCTTAGTGAGAAAGATAAGTTGTTTCTAAAAAATCTAATGTTATATACGGTCATGTTTGTCCAATGCGTGTTGCATATATACGGACGCATGTCTGTTCAACTTCGTACATGTTTTAATGTTAAGTTGTCATTATTGCAAAGTTAGAACAATTTTATTCATTTAATTTTAGTTGTTGACTCGTCATTTTCATATGATGAGTGTCACATCAAATATGTTTCAAAGTATACTATAAGATGGTATGATTAATCAGCTACCTATGAAGTTATATGACAAATGAAAATATAGGTTGATGAGGTAGATAGTGTAAGCATTCACCTCAAAACTGGTAGCCCACATATCATATAAATGTGTTGAAAAATCCTCACATTTCCAAATGACCACAAGATGAGTATTTCTAACAAGCCCCTCAAGATGGTGCCATACTACATACTTTCGTTTACTTGCTTGGATCGAATCCAACTTTTTGGATCATCAAATGCCCACTTAAGTCTTTGCCCGCTTGAGTGAGATTCTCGGAATTTCAGAGACTAATAACTCACACTATGCTCTAATTCCAAATTAGATAGTCTAAGCATCCACCTTAAAACCAATTGGTAATGAGGGGACTAGCCTACATATCATATAAATATGTTGAAGAATTATCAAATTTCCAATGTGAAATAAATGACCACAAGGTAATTATCTCCAACAATCTCTAACAAAAACTTTTTCTCGAGTCTCGAGATGAGCGTTGCACCTAATTGTGCTATTTGCTATGTGTTTTCGTTCGATCGACTTGCTCGTTGAATTAGAGTAAATGTTGCATAATTGCCATACCACTGCTTTTGAAGCGCGATTGTGACATTCATCATAAACAAGTCGGTTGATTTTGTATGAATGTTCTATTTTAGAAGGACCTAGAATAGCATTGATTATTTGATATTATTTTTTTTTTCAAAAAATATGGTAAAATGATTTAATTTCGAAAAAAAACAAAATAATTATAATAATAAAATAATCACATAAGTCAAAATTTCTAGAACATCACAAACTAAGAGGAAATGTTTTATAAATGGAAAGTTTATTTCTATAATTATTACACCAAAATCTGAGAGTATGTTAATTTTGTAGTCATATTTAAGAATTTCATATATTCTTGAATATTATAAATTTATATAGTAAAAATAATTGAATAAGTGAGTGAGTTTTGTCGGCTTAAAACAATTGAGTTTATAATTAAGTTTTTATTTTTATTTTTAATTCGAGCAAATAATTATTATTTATTTTTATATTAATTTAATAACTTTTTAACCTCATTTTATCCTATGACATGTATATTTTAAAAACTTAAATAATAGTTTATAGAATTTAGGGCAATTAAAAAATCTAAAAACAATAATAAAATAAAATAAACACATACATATAATTATGTTATAAGTTGAAAAAAAAACTATTATTAATTATAAATTTGGATTAATTCGAATAACCCAAATTAATTTTAAATCAACAAAACAACCAATCGAAGTAAAAAAAAATTAATTTATTTATAATTCAACCCAACCCGTGAAAATGAGTTCATCTACTGATTATTTAAATTATCAGATTATTTTAGACATCCAATTCAACCTCTTATATAAATGGATAAAGAAAAGTCAATAATTCAAAAGGTTAAAGAAATAAATAGATGAAACACGAAAGACTTACCTACTTTAGCATCGGAGAAATTTATAAAATTATTTAAATTTAGAAAATAATTATAAATATAATCATTACAAAAAAAATTAAAAATAAACGTTATTGTATTATTAATGAATATTATCACATACTTTCTTCGTCCGTAAGTATTTTAAAATTTAATTACATTTATAATTATTTTGTTAGAATAACATACGCCAGTTATTTTACCAAACATAATTATAAGTCAAAATAAGCTAGCTTTACCGATATAGGATATTATTGACTTCGAGCTTTGAATTTATATATATATATATATATTTATTTATTATGAAAAAAAACTTGTAATTTAATATCTTTAAAAAATCAATAAAAAAAAAGAAAAGAAAAACAGAGTCTGGTTTTAGGTTTGTGGTTTTTTTTTTTTTTTTTTTTTTTTTTTTGATATAATTTGGTGGGAGAATATTACTAAAGAAACCCCACTTTGTGAACCAATACATTGCACTTGGGTTTTTATTGGGTGTATGCGCATGTACTGAAACTTTCTTCATCTCAAAATAAAGCCTTCTTCTAAACCGCCTTAACACTTCCATTTTTCCTCACATTTTTCTTCTGTTCTTCGCCATTTTTTCCCTATTCTCTATAGGGTTTCAACGATCATCTCCGCTTCCGCGTTTCTCTCATGCATTCGCAATCTCTAGCTGAATTTGTTTTGCTGTTCTTCTTCGTTTCCGCTCTCTTTCGAGGGTTTTTGGCTGCAAATCCGTGCAGATTCCACTTCCTGGCCTTTTTTGAGTTATACTCATGTCGAAGCTCTTCTCTTATTCCGGTATGTCGGTGATTTCGTGTTGAATTTTGTTGTGTTTCATTTGCCTGGTGTATTCTTCGAGTTTGTAAATTTTCGAAGATGTTTAGAATTTGGATGTGAGAGTCGGTAGATTGATTAGTTGAGGTTTATGTATTTTGTATGGCTGTTGAGGATTATATGGATGAAATTGTTGATAGTAGGGGAAGATTTGGATTATTGGTTTAATTATGTGTTTTTCGCTTTGCCTATTGGCGGATCATGCGCTGTTGTGAATTATGAGGGAGTATGGATGTGGATTCATGTTATAGGTTAGTTTTCTGGGGTTGATTTGTCCGGTTTATGGTATCAAACAATCCAGGGCGGATGCTATTTTAGGAATTGATCGGTTAATTTGTTTTCTTGGTAAGAAACGCTGTATTTTAAGGTTTCTAGGCAAGTTCATGAACGTATATGATTGGTTTTCGTGATTAATGATATATATGGTTAATTAATCATTCCAATATTGGTTGGAGTAAATTTGATATTTTCAGGACTACCTTTAGATTTGAATACAAGAACTAGGTAGCACATAGATAATAAATATTGAACTAGGAGAGAGTAGTTTATTCAAGACTCAAGATTACACTCTCCTTTTTCTATTAAGATTAATAACCATCCATTTAATCTATAAGTTAGAGTGGTATTTTGATCTTGAAGTTGTATGAATCTAACTTCTTCTTGTTGAAATATCAGGTAGTGAAGATTTTTGCCCTGGGGGTTCAATCTACCCAAATCCCAAGGATTCCAGTTTGTTCTTGTCTCTTCCTCTCCACGTCGATGTCTATTTCCCCCCTCGCAAGAGGTCTCGCATCACTGCTCCCTTTATGTTTGGTGGAGAAGGAGTTCGATCGAAACCGAAGGTTAATGTCTCTATTGAAATTCTTCCAGACGAGTGTCTATTCGAGATTCTCAGACGATTGCCTGGTGGAAAAGAAAGAAGTGCCTGCGCTAGCGTTTCTAAGAAATGGCTTATGCTTTTGAGCAATATATCTTGCCATGAATTGAAGTCCGAGGATGAGGCGGTCTCCAAGGAGGTCGAAGACATTAAAGTTGAGCGCGATGGATATCTATCGAGGAGTTTGGAAGGGAAGAAGGCTACAGATCTGAGACTTGCGGCCATTTCGGTTGGAACTGCCAGTCGAGGAGGTTTGGGCAAGCTTGTAATCCGTGGAAATAATCATGTCAACAAGGTGACAGATGTTGGACTCCGGGCAGTTGCTCGTGGATGTCGATCTCTGAAGTCTCTTTCTTTATGGAACTTGTCTTCCATTGGAGATGAAGGTCTTTGTGAGATTGCCAAGGTGTCTCAACAGTTAGAGAAGCTTGATCTCTGTCGATGCCCTGCTGTATCCAACAAGGCTGTGATCGAGATAGCAAGAAACTGCCCGAAGTTGACCGATATTACAATAGAATCTTGTGCAAAGATTGGAAATGAAAGTTTGCGAGCTATTGGGCAGTATTGCCCCAAGCTGAAGTCTATTGTGATCAAAGATTCCCCTCTGGTTGGAGATCAAGGAATTGCAAGTTTGTTGTCTTTGAACGCATGTTCTTTGAACAAAGTGAAGCTTCAGGATTTGAACATTTCTGATGTGTCCCTTGCTGTTATTGGGCACTATGGGAAGGCCGTTACTGACCTCGTCCTCACCAATCTAAAGAATGTTAGTGAGAAAGGGTTCTGGGTCATGGGCAATGGTCATGGACTTCAAAAGTTGAAGTCATTCACAATTTCCTCTTGCAATGGAGTAACGGACATGGGGATTCAATCTGTTGGAAAGGGTAGTCCAAACTTGAAGCATTTCTGTCTAAGGAAGTGTTCATTTTTATCTGATAATGGCCTTGTCTCTTTTGTTAAAGCTGCAAGGTCGCTTGAATCGTTGCAATTGGAGGAGTGCCACAGGATTACTCAATTTGGATTCTTTGGTGTCCTTTTGAACTGCAGTTCCAGTTTGAAGGCTCTTTCTCTCGTAAGCTGTTTGGGAATTAAGGACGTAAACTCAGAATTGCCTACCCTGGCCTCTAGCGGATCCTTGCGGTCGTTGACCATCCGCAACTGCCATGGTTTTGGCAACAGAAACCTTGCTCTACTGGGCAAGCTGTGCCCCCAACTACAAAATGTTGATTTTAGTGGAATTGCTGGAATTGAAGATTGTGGGTTTCTAGCTTGGCTTCAAAACTCTCAATCAGGTTTGGTGAAGATCAATGTCAGTGGTTGCGTCAACCTGACTGACAAAGTAGTTTCATCCATAATCGAGCACCATGGTTGGACCCTTGAAATGCTTAATCTCGAAGGTTGTAAGAAGATCACCGATGTGAGCTTGACATCCATTGCAAACAACTGTTCGTTACTAACTGATCTTGATGTCTCAGAATGCTCTATCACTGATTCAGGTATTGCAGCCCTAGCTCATGCTAAGCAATTGAGTTTGCAAATCTTTTCGGTTTCCGGTTGCTCGTTTGTATCAGATAAAAGCTTGGAAAACTTGAAAAAATTGGGCGAAACTCTTAAAGGTCTGAACATCCAACACTGTAATGCAATCAGCAGCAGCACTGTTGAACTGCTTATGGAGCAGCTCTGGAGGTGTGACATTCTTTCATAAATTGATAACATATGAAACGAACTCAATCGTAACTTGGACCGACTGCGAATGTTCATAACTCTAGCCAGCTGCTCTCAGCAGGGGAGCCTGTTCATAACTGTTCATATAGTTCCGGGTATAATCACCAAGAATCGATCATCCCAGTCCGACCCGATGCAGCATTCTGGTTCTTTTTTTCCAGGGTATCCAGCCATTTCCCTCTCAATTTTTTGCAGATCTCTGTGGAGATCTGTTCACGAGCAGAGGGATGTACCTCCTTCAAATGGCTGGTCTTCCCTGAGAACATTGGTACCAGAAACTGCATCGTCGTCGTTGCTGTGTATCGACCCCTTGATTCACCTGCTCGCATCGATACCACATCACAGGTCCATGCTTTTCACAGTTTGCTTCTTTTCAAGTTGTTTTTTTTAAGGAGTCAAAGTTTTAGAAATTACTCAGGTTGTCATGGTTTTGGCTTTTTAGGATTTTCCTCAAAGGGTAGGGGTAAAAGTGTCAAATGTGTTTTGTAGGGGTGTGTCAAAATGGGTCAATCATTATTGTGGTTGGTTTGTACAGTTCAAAAACTAATGGTGCCTTGTGTTTCCTTTGGGGGCTTTGGCCATCACAGCCCATTTTTGGGTTGTTTTTTTTTATTTGTCTTTGTTGCCAAGCCCTTATTTTTGAGGTGCCTCTTTTTTTCCCCTTTGGAGAACTGTACATTCAACCTCTCTCATTTGATAATGCATTGAAACTCCACATCACTGCCCTTTGCATTTTTCATAATGTAGTATGATTACAATTATAAATAAAATGAAGTTTGTCCATTTTGTACCTAACAAACTGAAGGTGTGCTTCTTTTATATGCTCTATGATTGGATATATATCCCCATTGGTGGAATTGGTATTTTTAAATTCATATCTTGGATGCTCTTATGAAATTTTAATAGGTGAACAATCATGAATTGGTTCATTAAAAGTGGTTAAGTACATTCTTATGTGGTTATGGCTTAACTAGTTCATTTTTTGTAATGGTTTTTGGTCGTTATGGTTATGTTTGTTTTTGGTAAAAATGAGTGGTAAACCGCGGACGCCTCTTCAAAAATTGTTCTGATTAGTAAACAATTACTCTTAATCACTCTTCAAATCTTCTATCAAATTATTCTATCAAATTCATATCAAACAAGTAATTAGTCATTTAATTAATATTAAAATTAATTTTTTTTTTGCTACAATTCAAATTAATGATCATTAACATTTACTCGATTAATGGTTCGAGTTTTCTTTGAATCATCTATATGTAGAGTTTGTGGTTTTTTTTTTTTCTTTTTTTTTTTTTAATTTATACTAAAAAAAACACACCATATAAAATCAGCTTTTATCTATTCACTTTTTCTTGCTATCATTAATAGAAGGCTTGAAATTTGGTTTTCTTTTTAATAATTGTCATATCATCATCTATTGCAAACATTGAATTTGACCAAATAATTTGGGCAAAAATGTTCTTTCACCTAATCAGCCTCCTACTTTTTTTTTTGTTTAACTGACCTTAAAAATTAGAGATTTAATACCCTTTAATTTAGAGGGTTTTTTTTTTTTGGGGTGGTGGTGATCATAAAGGAGAAAGATTTGAAATTATGCTCTTTTTCTCTCTCTTAGTTTATATTAAGCTGAATGTTAGAATGGTGAGTTAGCTAAATTTGTGTTTAGTGAGTGATGTAATCTGAGTTAATTTAAACTAAGTATTGTTTTTAGTTTAAGTTATTTAATATGAGAATTAAGTAAAAATTGAATGTTAATTTTTATTTTAAATATACGTTTATATTACTTATTTTATGACAATTTAGTATGGTTTGATAATTATTAGTTGTTTTGCTTTTGATTTTAGAAATGATGAAAACTTCTCTGCTCGTTCATGTATAGGTTACTCTTACATTTTATCAATGTGATATCATTGGATTTCACATAATTATTTTTATTATAAACAAAATAGTATTGTAAAAAAAAGAAAAATAATTGTGTGTACCAAATAGCGACACATAGGAAAATATAGTAACACCCTACCCATGAGCAAGCCGGTAATTTTTTTTTACTTCAACACATAGTTTTTATTGAAAGTTAAAAAGAATAATTTCTCAATTTTTATTTTGGTTTATGAAATTTTATTGAGATTCACATACTAATTTAAGAGAAAGATAAAATATATGTAGAAAATTTGAGTAAATATTAACTTAAGTTAAAAAAATGAGAAATGAAAACCTGGTTACCAAACGAGACATTAATTTTTTCGATTATCTAACCATCTATGTGGTAATAGCTGAGTTTCCATTGACTTCTTTACATTACTATGCTTTTTCTGAGCAAATGTTGTCATTAGAGAAAGTGTAAAATTTACCTACTTGTTTATGTGTAAGTTGCTCCTACATTTTATGTACGTGATACTGTTGGTAATAACATAGTTTTTTTTCCTTTTTCTATTTAATCGACATGACAACTAAGATGAAATTAAAATAACACAAATCAAAACTTAAAGAATATGAAATCAATAGACGAACTTAGAATTAAAAACTTAATAATCTTTAGAAAAGATATAGAAAAAAAAACTATAAAGAAGAGAAGAGAAGATGAGATGACGGGAAATAAGATCGATGAATTGAAATTTGTGCAAATTTGAACATCAAATATAAATGGTTCAAATCTTTGTTAAGTTAAGTTAACCGAAGTTAATTAAACTTCTACCAAAAACACCATATAAAAAGACTCCTCTTGAAGTCAAACATCTTAGTATTTGAGGCAAGAAACATTTACATTTAGTTTTCATAGGACTACAGACATCAGAATATACAATATCAAGTACTTCTAGCTTTCTTGAAGATTGTGATGCTTTAAAAGATACTCTTGTTTGTTTTTCGGTCAAACAATATTTGCATCTCTTCAAAGACACATGATTTAGTCTAGAAAGATGATTTTTTTTTTTTTTTGCTAGAATCATCAAACTCTTTTTACTGATATGACTGAGTGTTTTATAACAAAACTCAACATTTTGTTCATTTGTTCATTGCATTTAAATCACAACCTATATTTTTTGCTTGCAGTGAAGAACACTTCTTTCCCTTAGCTACCACCACTGAACCTTTAGTCAACTTCCATTTGTCATCATAAAAGGTATTAAATATTAAATTTATACGAATATCTGAAATGTGTTTCATATTTTTCAAAATTAGCATAGTGCCATTTTTTGTTTTCAATTGTGCATCTCTTATGCCCGCTGCTTTTGCTAATCCATCATCACCCATCTTAACATTGTCAAAATCATCAGATGTATAGGATGTAAAGAATTCCCTCCTAGATGTAGCATGAATTATTGTGTCATTTTCAATCACCCAACTGCTTTGTTCTGCAGCAAGGTTTACACTATGTAACCACCTGGTCCGTAACCGTTAGGTTATAGCTCGTGGGTTACTAATGCATGAAAAATTTTAAAAAATTTTCGAAATAGTTTCTCCTAAAATATGAAAAAAACACATACCTCCAAAACCTGTAAAACATAACATCAACATTTCGAAAATGCATTTAAAATGACACTGCAAATTGAAATCAAATCATGTATCTTATCCAAGCAGTCAACAGTTTTATATATAATATAAAATCTCGAGATCTCGGTTTCAAAACTAAAGTAGTTCAAACTAAGTTATTACAAGAGTTCGTCCAAAAATAAATGCAATGACTTAAACCCAAAAAAAGGGAAATGCTACACAACTCAACACAATAGACACGCCCTCACAATGACTATCTTCAGTTGCCGGTTATCCATCCTGGCACGTACCTACAACTATGGTTTTGAATCCACGACCAACATTAAACGAAGGGGGGAGTCTGTGACAACTCAGTAAGAAATCCCGCACGGGGTGCACATAGCATAAAGAGCAAAGACATGTGTAATCAAAAGTCTATGAATAACATATGCAAACGAACGGGAATGTATCCCAACTATTGGGTACATTTGTCGCTAAGTTCGATGACCATTAATAATAATCGTGGAGAAGTCTCACGGTCGATGCCATGAGACCCGAAAAGCCATTACGTGACTCTGTCGCGTAAGGCTAAGCACCTCAATACTTTGGTGTAAGCTATGAAGTCTCCCGGGTGTCTCCCGGGGTACCTCCGGCGAGAGTGAAGCGAAAAAAACCTATCAGGTTCCCCCACGGTACTAAGCAAGTTAGCATCTCGTCCAATTATAGGTGCAAGTATCTGCCCAAGCATTAACAGATGCACTAGCCGAAGCCTGGATCACGCTTTCGCTTTATAGTCTGAAATTCGTACAATCTATGGTGCTCTAACCATACTATTGTTAAGTGTTAGCCCAATATATAGTATCTCGAGTAACTCCCTAGGTATCAGAAAGCACTCGGGAGCCCCGATCGCGGTCGGTTACCCAACACGTCTATAGGATCCTATGGTCAGACTTAATGGTCACGTGTCGCTCCCAAGATGGTTGCAATCCATCATTCCACAATCACAATCTCTTACATCTGACTACCTCTATCTGTCAGAGAACATTGTAGCATCTGGCCACCCTGATAGGTCGTTCCTGACGTACCATGTAGCAATAGACCCTCTGGTCTACTGCAACCACCATATGGTGGCGTGGAGACATGTTTAGGCCGTCTGGCCGACATGCTCGCGCTATCAAGAAAAGTGACTCAAATGCAAAAACACATCAAGTAATGCAATAGATCCTACAACCTATGCAAACAACTCAAGCAAGACATGTCATCCAAGCAACGTCGTTTAAGCAATTCATTCAAGACACTTTAAGCAACTAGGTAAGGCATGCTTTCTACGTATTTTAAAACATGCCAACAACATAGATCATGCAATTCTCACATAGACTAGGCAACATACACATCATCATATTCAGTTCGTTAAACAATGCAACTAAAAACATGTTTCCATTTACATACCACACAAGACATGCTTCAGTTTAGATGTTTATAAATACGATTATACAAGAACATGTAGTTAACACACAATGAAGCTTACAAGACATTAGTCCTAGATTGATTTTAAAGAAAACAAGCCCGATTAGGTTCCCTTACTCTTAGTTCAACTAGGACCAACTATTAAGGCTCGATCTCGAGGCGAGCACTCCAGTTACACCTTTGAACCTACAAAGAAACATACATTAACAATGCAACATTCAAGGATTAAACTACAACATAGAGTTTGGGGATGCGGGGTTACTTAACTCAACTCGCTGGCTTCAACAACAACTTGACTACCAGACCCTTAGGAACATCAAGAAGCTTTAGCTCTGCTTAAGCTTCCAAAATCACTCTTAAGTATAATCTCAAGCGAACTAGCAAACTAACCGAAACCAACAACCAGAAGCCAAGCCTTTGCTTCAAACCAACTCTTGCTTCCAAACACTCTTGATCTTAACTTAAACCGAACAATACATAGATCAAATGACAATGTAACTAGGCACTTTGAGTCAACTCCACAACAACTCCTTAAACCGAGCGCTAAGAAAACGAGAGGTTACCATTCTCGTTTACTCAACACCTACTAGAGCTTGAGCGTTCACACGACTTTGCTTCCTCGACTAGTCTTAGGTTTCTACTTGACTCTTCTTATAACCCAAACTCGGCTCAACTCTCAACCAAGCTCGATTACTTCCAGATACCAAGGCCTTTGAACTTAACGCTTACAACACACACACACACTTGTCACTCTCACCACCAAGCTAGAAAACAAGCTCAAACACCTTTCGTAACCCAAAACAATCTCAACGGCTGCCTTGATTAACATCACCACAACTCGCGTGCCCGCTAACTAATGTAGCCCAAACCACCTAAGAGAAAACAATAGACCCAACTTGAACCAGCTACAAGAACCAAAACTCAACTCATCTATTCCAAGACTAAACCACTAACGACATCTCAATAAACCAAATAAAATCTATCTATTCAGAGCAATGAGCCTTAAAATCTGAATTTCGCAAAAAAAAAAAAAAAAAAAAAATCCACTCAAGCAACCCACTCATGTTGCTCGGCTACAAGAGAACGAAACCCTTGGCCTACAATAAACTTCCAGCACACAACTCCTCGCCAATTGTTCCAAGCTCGATAGAACCAACCTCCATCTCGACATCAACTGGTCAAGTACAATCCAAAACAAACCAACTGCATTTAAAAGCTAAAACCTTGACGATTAGAAAGGTGAACTTCGAGTGGAAACCTGCGTTGAAACTCACATCGAACTGTCAAACGCAAAGCTGGCCAAGATGCAGCTTCAGCTTACCACACTGAGCTCCTTCTTAGCAAAGACAATGAGCGTCAGTGACCAGCGCAAACCCAACCCATAGAAGAAGAGACCTCGGCGAACTGAAGAGAGAAAATGGAACGAAATCGTGGGAGAGAGGAACGAACCACTGCCGGGGAAGAATCGCGAGTGAGAGAAGGACTTGCATTCAGATTTTCGCACAGTAGAGTCAAAAATCGAGAGAGAGAGACGTGAAAGACAGATGAGGATTGAGTGGGAGAGAGTACGAGAGTGGGAAGGGCAACAAGAGAAGAGAGATTGCGAGAGAGAGAGAAAGAAAGAGGCAGAAGATCAAGAGAGAGGGGAAAATCGCAGGAGAAGAATGAATCAATGGGGGTTAGGAGAATTTGGGGTTAAACTTTTGGGTATTTGCAAAAAAAAAAAAAAAAAAAAGAAAGATAAAAACTCACAACCAATTGTTTAATCATTAATTGGACTCTATAACTCTGATTCTAAATAATCAAGATAGGCCCATCACAAACCAATTTCATACGAGCCTTGTTAAGGCGGTTTGTCACACACTATCATCGTCAAATAAGAACATCAATATTTTGTGGCAGCAGTAACTTTGTTTGCATGATCGTATGTTATCTTTTCTTTTTCTTTATTTTCTCTCTTCAGTTTTTTGCAATGTTTCTTTACAAGTCATTTCAAGCCACAACGAAAACATTCAACATTAGAAAAATGGTCACTCTTACTTTTACTTTTATCTTTATTTTTTGGACCTCTACTCTTACTCCTCTCATATCTTTCAGTAATAAGAACATCAAAATGTGAAGAGTCTTGTGACTTCCTTCTCATTTATTCGTTCAATACATTGCTTTTTACCAAGTTTGTACTTAGTACAACATTTGAGGCTGAGTCTCACAGTGAAATTTTAAATCTCTCATGAATCTAGTAACGAACCAAGAAGTCAAAATCCATGCATCTCATGTTAAACTTGATATTGATTCCACCTAACTAATTAATTATACCTTGGAATGTATTTAAGAGATCTAACATAGACG
>JBBMEG010000018.1:2738291-2750021 GCA_037832605.1 Cyclanthera cordifolia
GGTACCATTTGTTAGGAATAAACCTTATATATCTCTGGTTCAACTATTCTTCCTCTTGTGTTTCTAAAGAAAAATCAACAAGCATAAATACGATAGATAAATCAAGCACAAGTACACACAAAAATTTTAACATGAAAAAACTTCTCCAGGTGAGGAGTAAAAAAACTCATAGATCGAAGTCAAACCTACCGTATAATCAATAATGGGCTACAACACCGAAATGGTTGATGTCGCGATGGTTTCATTGTTTAGGTAATTCAGTTCAACACTAATGGAAACAAACCTTTTTTCTTTTTTTCTTTTTCTCTCATTTCTGCTGGTAATCTCTTTTTGTTCCTATCTAAGTAAGCTGAAAAAGTGAATAAAAATCACAATAAAAATAGCCTTAATGGGCTTGGGCCTCTACATACATATATAAAAGCCCATTTACAAAAATTAAAATTCACCAATAATTACTGGCTCTCTATGATTCTTTGGGGTTGCATTACATGCATATGATCTGAATCAAAGATTTCTAATTAAGTTAGTAATAATTAAAGATGTTATAGTTTAATACTTTGGTCTAAATTTTAATCAATATCTCAACTTCATTTAATATCTGTTACAAGCAAAACTTTAGCTTTGTTAATAAATGAAATGCAGTTATGTTGTGGCTTCATATACTAAGCTTTTGTGGAATGTTTGAGAGTTATAATTCATACCATTCCGAAACCATTAGTCCTAGACTTTTAAGTTTGTTCCATTTTGGTCTCCGGACTTTCAAAATCGTTCTAGTTTTACTCATAAACTTTCATAAGTTTAATTCTAGTCCCTAGACTTCAAAAAAAAAAAAAAAAAAAAAAAGTTAAATTTGGTCCATATTATAATTTTTTTAATTTTTATTAATAAATATACGTATTTTCGTATAAACTTTAGAAATATGTTCACATGTTTTCTTTACTTGTATTAAAATTATTAACATTATTGAACCAATATCATTTAATATTAATTTTAAATTTAAATTTATCATAAGGACCAATTTTAAACTTTGATTAAAGTCTGGGATTAAAATTGAGCTTTTAAAAGTTGAAGAACCAAAATGAAATAAACTTGAAAGTCTAGGGACTAAAATTGAAATTTTTAAAAGTATAGGGACCAAAATGAAATAAAGGTAAAAGTCTAGGGACTAAAAATAATATTTTAACCTAAAATTTATCTACATTTGTAATTATTTTGTGAAAATAATTTATCGAATATTGCTTTTCAACCCAATTGAACTTAGAAATAACTCAATAGATAAGATGGAAAAAATTGGACAAACTATAAGATAGTAGTGTGAAATTTGAGTTAAAGTTGTTGATTAAAAGTTTAATCAAAATTTGAGTCAATAGTTAAATAGAGAGAATAAGATTACTATTAAAGAAAAGTAGAATTAAATAAGTTTTTTTTTTTTTTTTTTGAAATTACAATAATTAGAGGAGGGGATTCGAACCGGTGACTATAAATCAGATGTCGTTGAATTATTACTCTTTTAATTTGATGGTTTTTAAAATTCTATTTTGGAGATCAATTAATTATTTAAAAAAAATTTAAATATGTCAAAGACTTGTTATTTTACAATTGAAAGTTTTGATTTATTTACACAATTTTTAAATTTCAAAAAACCAGATGTACAAGTATGTTTATTAATTAAACATGTACTTTTAACCATAAATTTGTAAGCTAACCACTAATAAATTCGAGGATTTTCGGTATTTAAACTACCGAAAATCATTCTATTGATAATTATATTTCTTAAAAATTGCTTTTTTATTTTTTTCATGTTTTTTTTCCTTTTATAACTACTTTTTATTCACTTAACTAATTCACTTTTTTATATTTATTATTTTATTTTTATTATAATCATTTTATTCTTTTCATAAACACAAATAATTATTCTCTTAATAATTGTTTTCTTCGTCTCAAGTATAAATAATCACTAGCCCATAATTTTTTTTTTCTTTCTGATTTTCATTTTCTCTAAAATCATTTTTATTCTCTTTGCTACGAAGAATCATAAAGGGACAAATTCTTGAGATTTTACAAGTTCGACTACGTTATCATTGATATTAGGGAGTCTATGCCTCTTTTGAAGGAAAGCACAATCAATTAACTCGTCGTAAGGACTTCTAATTATTTTCTTTAGATACATTTCCTTTCATCTATATAAAAAATAGGGGCGAAAGAAAAAATCGAAAATTAACAAAATTGAACTGAATCTAACCAATCCAATGAGTCGGTTCAATTTCTTAAAACAATATCGGATTATTCGGTTCAATATTTTAGAAAATCAAAATATATTGATTAAGTTTTGATTCTTGATAAAAGAACAAATAAAAAACCGAACCGAACTTAATATATAAATAATAAGAAAAAAATAATTTTTAAATTTGATGAAAGAACCAATTTAAATAAAAAATATGAAGCAAATAAATATAGTGATACTTATGTTTTTTTTATTTTTTTGTAAGTAAATTGAAAGTGTTTAGAATAAAATTTTTTAAAAAAATTGAGAATAAAATTTTTTTTTATTGAAATTAAAATTGAAAACATGAACCAAATAAAAATCGAACCAACATTTTGTCATTTATTCGGGATCAGTTCAAACCCAATTATTAAAAAATCAAAAATATTAGTTCAAATAATCATTTGACACAAAACGGACAAAAAGCGAATAGTAGATTGATTATTTGGTTGAATAAATTTGAGGTTTTTTTAAATTAAAAAATAAAAATAAAAGAACGTTTGGGAAAAAAACAAAGGTTTGTTCCTCTGCCCACTAGAGCTTCCAAGTTCCCACAATGATCAGGCTTTTGTCTTTTTGTGCTCATTCAAATTATAAAAACAAATTTCTTTAGAAAATTTACTACAATCTCTTTTATTAAACAATTACTACAATTTCATCTCTATCATTTTAAAATTTTTTAAAACTATCCCTACAATCTTTTAATTCAAAATTTAGTTATCATGTCACCCATTCTTGAAATTGATATTTAGCTTTCAATTTATTTAAAAATGACATATTTGTTATCTCATCTTTAATTTGTACTAAAAAAAAAATAGTCATCATACTGATTTAAAAATAAAATGAGTAAAATATTATTTTTGGTCCTAAATTTATATTTTTGTTCTATTTTGGTCTAGAAAAATTTAAAAGTCTAATTTTAGTCTATAAACTTTGTATTTTGTTCTATTTTTGTCTTCGAACTTACAAAAACTCTATCTTTAATCCTTATAATAATTTGAAAAAAAATTATAATTTGTCCCTACGGCTAATTTGAGTAATTAGAAATGATGAATTATTTTAACTAGTCACAAAGAAGAAAGAGTAATAATAATTTATTTGAATGAGATTTTTATAGAGATTATAAAAGCTCATTTTTAATAGCTCCCTAAAAGTCACAAACAAATACTCTCTCAAAGTTTAGGAGTACAACTCGACTTTTGAAAATTCAATGACAAAAACGGAACAAAAACTAAATAAATGGTATTTTATCAAAATAAAAAATGGTTTATTAAGGAAATAAATAGGTATGGTTAACAAACCATGTGAAATGAAGTAAATTTTCTTTTGTAGTTTTCTAATGATGCGACTTGTAATAGTTAATTGAATAACACATCGAATGCCAGTTGAATTTATCAAATAAAGCAAAATCATACAGCAAGATTTGTCCAATTAGAAGCACAAAAGAGAGAGATATATATTATATAAGAAGACATCATCACAGTCATTTTATAGGGTGTTGGGTTTTTAAAGACTTTCTCAAAAGTAATTTAAAAAGAAAAAAAAAAAGAAACATAAATTAGATAAAAAAAGGAAAGCTGTCGAGAGAAAGTTACATACAATGGGAAGTGCTTTTGAAAAGTGACGCAACCAGCAACCTTGAAGGGAAACACTACTAATTGCTGCTATGAACAGAAAGAGAAGACACCAATAATAATAATAATAATAATACAATCACAAAAGGCAAATCATCATCAGCTCTCATAGCAGCAATAATCTTTGATTAAATTGCCAAATTAATTCATCAGCTCTCATACCATTTTTCGCCTGCGCCCTCGATCACTGCTCGGTTTCTACAGCTTCTTGCACAGGGCTCTCATGCTCATGATATCCTTCTTCCCTCTCGAGTTCTTCCTCCTCGTCCGAATTGTTCTCCGTTTCACTATGCTCAGCTGCTGTAACTTTGTTCTCTTCCTGGCTTAGAGAGGCCACTATGTTGGTTGTGGGCAATGGAGTAATATCCTCTTCGTCTGCAGATCGTAAACACGCAGACTTCTCTGTTGTTGCATCGGACGACACACGTTTTTCTTCTTTCTTTCCGTTTGTTGATGCTAATGCTGTAGGCTTCTCTGCATTTTTCACCTTAGTTGCAGAGGACTTTGCTGCATTTGCTACGATAGCAGATATCGTAGCTTTCTCTGAAGGCAGTCTAGGAAGAGACCTGCGCTTTGGCTTCTCTATACGGGCAGGAGAGACCCCCTTGGAATTATTATTTAGAGCCACATTCTCATCGAGACTTAGACGAGCTGATCGAACATCGCCACCATCATTACTCAAAGAGTCTGCCTGGGTCGAACTCTTCTTTCGCCCAAGCTTCGGAGACTTGGCTCTTGTAGTTGGTATCTGGATCAAAACATATCACTCACCATCTTCTTGTTGACAACTTAAGAGCTTAACATTAGCAGATTGAGGTTTCCAACACTAGGGTAGAATTGATTAAAAGGATCAAAATGCACAAGTGTACTTCTAAACTAATATGCTACAAAAATCTAACCACTATCCGTTGCCGTAGTGGTCAAAAGTTCCGTGAAAAGAAAAATGAAAAATAAAAAATTATGGGTTGTATTTATGTTGATCATCTACCTAAAAATTAATTTTCTACCAATTTTCTTAACAATCAAATATTAAGAAATCAAGTAGTCTATTCCATGATACTAGTCGAACTGTGCATATTCTGAATCCGAACCCTCGCCATATTATTCTCTGATACTAGTTGAAGTGTGCATATTCTAATTCCAACACTCCCTGTATAAAAATAAATACTACAAAAATCTTAATAGATGCCATGAAATTGCAATGACGTATGAAATTGTCACCCTAAGAACCTAGGTCACATGATATGCTTGTGATTGGCAGCTGTCATGCAGAAGACCTACGGGTTCATGCCGTAGTAGATATTTTATATTTTTTTGTAATATAGTAGATATTTAATGAAGGGACAGTAAGTAAATTTACCCCGTGTCTTCTTGAGGCAAAATTAAAATCCAGACCGAGCAGCAAAAAATACGAGAAAATTGTGCATCTCCTCAAGTTCATGAGAAGACCATAAATTTTGAAACCAATATTAATTAATTCCAAACTCTAATCTCTTTTTTCAGATGCAACGTGTTACCTTCTTTAATTCTACTTTGGGTGGAGGTGGTTCCTGATAAAAGCTCGGCATGGGAGTTGCTTTAAAGTTCAAACTCTTTCTAAGCATTTTGATCTCAGCCTCTTGAGTTTCCTGTGGTGGAGCAACTTTCTCATTATATGAATCAAATGATGAACAAATTGTTGTGACAACAGAGAGAGTGATACCTTAGACTTTGCCTGTAAAGAGTTCTTTTCTTCTTCCTTGGCTTGTATCTTTTCCTCAAGTTTAGAATAGAACTGCCCCATATTATATATTATACAAATAATTAAATTAATTATAAAAAATTAATACAAAGATGGTTGGGGATAGGGCCGGTAAAATAACCAAAAAAAAATGCAGGGAATGACTACCAAAACAAACCTCTTTTCTTTTCTCAGCTCGCTCATTGCATTTAAAACTAAAATTGTAGTTGGGAAGCCTCCCAACCCTATGCGGTTTTTCATCACCTGCTCTTGGACTTCTATCAACAGTTCAAGGATAAACTCTTGGATACAAAACAAAAAAAAACAACCAACATTTAATAACCATTTAGTTTTTTGTTTTTGATTTTTAAAATTTAAGATTGTATTTAACTAAATTCCACTACATATATTTCATCTTCTCTTAACTAAGTACGTGAATACTAACCAAATTTCATAAAACAGAACAAGTATTTGGAAGCTATTTTGTTTGTTTTTAAATTTTAGTTTGGTTTTTAAAAGCACAAGCAAAATGTAAATATTAAAATATGAAAACTATGCGTAGGAGTAGTAGTTGTAGGCTTAAATTTATAAAACAAAAAACAAAAACAAAATTGTTATCAAACAAGGTCTAAATAATGTGAAGCAATGTCTAAATATTTCCACATGCATTTCAGGAAAATCTATCCGATGGTTAATAAGAAACAAAGGATACAAAGAACTTTCTGATTCTCCTTCTGATTTACTAGGTTCACCTTTCTTCAAAGGTTTGTTCATATTCTCCCTGTGTAATGAAGGGCCATAGCTTAGCGATATTTGGAGTCAAATAAGGTATTTAAGCCATCCGAAAAAGAGATAATAAAACCATAACAGAAGGCGAAGCAGAACATACTTGGAGTCTTCCCCATCAGACTTCTCGGGTTGCTGCTTGAAACAGATGAAAACAATATGAGAAGGGACCAATCAGAAGAAATAATCAAACCTACAACCTGGGGTTGTAGAGATTCCATGACATAGATGAGGCAATAAAACAATATGCAGTAACTATTACCTTTGGCACTTGAGCTTGCCTGTCATTGAATGATCTACTCTTTTTAGGCTGTTTCGAGTGTGGATGTGATGTACGTGTACCAGAACCATTAATAATAGTAGCAGTTTGTTCTGCATTCTTTCCATCTTTTTTCTTAGTCACCCCTGCCGAATGAATGTGTTTAGAGCCTGATGACTTTTCGTTCTTGATCTTCATTTGACCCTTCCCTGGTTTTACTTTTTTAGGAGGATCAACATTCTTTCCCTCTTCTTCCTGAAAATATACAGAAAGAAAAAAGAAAAAAAGAAGAAGAACGCCAGTTAGAGTCAAATAAAATAAACTACTTCATCTAAAGAAACAAATGAAACAGAGTAGGCTGCCTTAGAAAGGATTGATATATTGCTTTCTTCCGGAAAACTTGATAGCTCTGAGAGTTCCCTGGTAGTAGATTCATTAGTTGCACTTCCATTCAATTCAAGATCATTTTCGATATCCTCTTGCTGCATTGTAGCCTCGGCATCATTGTTTATGCCCTCGCTCACAATAACTTTAGCAACAATATCCTCAGAGGAGGCAGAAACATGCTCATGATACCCATTTTGAAGGGTCGGTTTAAGCCCATCAGCAGGTACAAGGATTTCCGATTCCATCATTTGTTGTAAAACTACAGCAGATCATTGAAATGTAAGCGGCAAGCCCCATAGCAAACAATCTTATAACATAAAGAGAATTCTCATAAGCTTTGATTTCCCAGTTCAAAAAAAAAAAGGAAAGAAAATTCTCAATTGCATAAATTCTGTGGTTCATCAGGTCGATATCATAAGTTTCCTTAAACGTGAAATTACCAAATGTCATAGAAACGCATATATCCATTTCATAGTTCATAATTCATATGAAAACCAAATAGCATATCTGAATAAAAAGCATCTAATAACCGCAAGTTGGTTCCAAATTAAATTAAAGAAAAACAAATTTCTTAAACCAGGACACATGTTGAGCACGGTTTGAAAACCATAGACCCGTTCTTCCGTGAAAAAGGACTTGGGCAAAGATTTTAATATATTTTCCGTCGACTTCGTCATCCAACCACAAACCGAATACTAATAAACCTGCACTTAAACTCGTCAATGAATGACATTACGAAACTCCATTAGCAAACAACGAAGCAAAATCAAAGCATCATCCGGATTCCAACCAACCACAAGCCAAAATCAAAATTCCAGCCATCTCATTCCACATCCGGATTCAAGCGCATACATCAAACTCAAAAAACACCATTCCAAACTCGATCTATACGTAAACAAAGCATGCGGCAAATCAATCCATCTGAAAATCAAACCACAAAACACAGACATCTACATTTCCACAAAACCGCAGTAAAACCAAGAAATAAACCAAAACAAAACCTACACTAAACATTCCTCCAGCAAACAAAAAAAACAAAACACACACACACACACACACAGAAAAAACGATAAGATTCATCACCAACACCAACCATTCCATCACCAGACTCACTAACCTCGAAAACCGCGCAACCGATCAAAACCTCATGAAAAACGAAACCGTGCGAGCTTGGAATAGAAGCGCGAGATTGAAGAAGCAGCGGAAACGATCTGCAACCAAAGAGAAAGTGATAACGGCGGAGGTAGCAGAGATCCACGGATCCGAAACAAGATCTACAGAATCAAACTAAGGAAGAAGAGATTGGAAGGAATCGAAAGGAAAAATTGAGAGGGAAATGGAAATCTCAGAGGCGGGGAGTGGAGAGAGCAGCAGTAGCATTCAAATCCATTTCCAGGTCAAGTCCGCTTTCTTTCAAAGAAGAAAAGAGATGAACAAAACAGAGAATTTTTTTTTAATTTTTAATTTTTATTTTTATTTGGTTGTGAAATTATTTATGGAGTAGATTAAAAAAAAATAGGGTTAAAAAAGGGTATATAATAATTAACTTACGGTTAAGACGATTTTACCGGGCAGAAAAAATGTTTACACGGTTAATTAACTGATTGGCTGGCTCAGCCCACTCTTTGTCCCTCATCCAATCATCTCCAAACTGATTTTTCTTTTTCCTTAATTTGTTTTTAAACTTAATTTTAAATTCCCAATATGACTTTTTGTTTTTTTTAGTTAAAAGTATAATATTTTTCTTTTCAAAATATATATACAATAATTTTATTAATAATAAAATTGTAGCAGATTTCAATAGATTAAAAAAAAGAAATCAATTAACTTTATAAAAAAAAAATTGTACCCAAGAGGGCGGCGGTTGAAAGCTCGAGAGTGAGTGACAATAATTTGTAGTCTCCACGTTTTTGATGTATGCCGGTGTCGGGCCTAAGTACGGGCATGGTTAACACGGGTACAGTGTGAAATATCTATCTCAAAAAAAAAAAAAAAAAAAAAAAACTATTTAAAAATGTAATAAATTATTGGTTAAACTAAAGCAAAGTATTTTTAATAATTGAAAAGTAAAATAGAAAAAGTTTAAAATTTGATGGAAAAATATGTACTCATGTTGTATGAACTATTAAAAAAATTTCAAAAAAATACAAAATAGCTTATTATTATTACAAACAAACAAACAAATATATATTAATTAGTTTTACAATATACACCATGTGTTTCTGATTGCTTACAACTTTTTTTGGTTTTCAATTTGTAAAAATATCTTTGACAAGGATTTTTTTTTTTTTTTTTTTTTTTTTTTTTTTGAGATTTTTGACAATAATTGGATTAAATCTTAGAAAAGAAAAAAAAATGGTATTATTTGAAAGTAGTCCAGTTCAACCATGATCACGAGTTCGATCGTGTAAATCAGTATTTGTAATCCAGTCCCCAATTTTTATTCAAAAAAAAAAAAAAAAAAAAATCAATCTATGAAATGTATCTCATAATTTGGTGATTCTTTAAAAAAAAAAAAATTGAAATTAAACCATAAAGAAATATCTTATAAATTTTTGTTATTTACTTGTAATTGTTTAGATAAGTTTATACTTACAATATACTACTAGTCTACAATATTTGAACATCAAAAAAATTTGTATTTAAAATAATTTATAAATAAGTGAGCACCCTGAATTGAATTATATTTTGATTTAAAAAGTTGCATTGATTTAATTACTTGATCAGCTTATAATGATTTTTTTTTTTTTTTTTTTTTGGGGTTAGTTATTGAGATTCATTGCAATTAGTTAGAAATAGACATAAGATTACTATAAATTTATGAGAAAATAAAACTACCTAAAGAAAAAGGACAATAATTAATCATGTTATTTTCTTAAATTCTATCTTCCAAATTTGTTAGTTATTTACAATGATTTTCTTAACTGCAATAGAATGATTGATCATTACATCTTAGGTTGTTTGAATTTTCTCATCACATCATTTGATTTTCTTTTACTAGAAAAAGGAGTAAAAGAATTCCTAAATACAAAAAAAAAAAAAAAAAAAAAAAAAAGTTGGCCAATTTAATTTAGGTTATGCTCGGTTTTTTGGCATAGTTCAGCTGGCACTAGCAATGCATTAGCATCTACTAGATTAGTAGTTCGGGTTCTCATTTAATAAATAAATAAATTGGCTAGTATAGAGATTACATTATTTCACAACCACCCATCGACCGGTATGTTGTCCAATATTTAGGAGAGGTACATTGTATATAAAATAAAGTAATTTTATCAAATATTTGATTAATTATACATCAATTAATTATTTACTTTTTTATGGGTTTGTCGTGTTAACTTGTCGTTGAGCATGTAGATAACATTGTCGACAATGACACAATGTATGAATTGATCGATTTTCAATGGATAAGATACATGGTCTTCCCTCTGGGAAATTCAATTCATGGATCGTGGTCGATTTGATCATTCAATTAATTAGGAGGTGGACTTACCCATCCTTTTGAGCGATCAACTTCAATACCTTGGTCAAGTAATAAACACATTTGTATCATGACTTTGTGCATTCATTATAAAGACAACTACTACAACGCAGAAGAAGGTATACATTTTATAGTTTGCAAGTTTATAAATTAGTTGCTTATTAAATTGTTCATTGTCGTAGCCCTTTTTAAGCAGTAAATCGAAGAATGTTGTTTCCGATACACAATCACATCAATCGGGCAATAAGCCCCCAGCTACATTGAAGCTTGTATACGAACATACTCAACGAGTTATGGGTCCAAATGACAATGTCATAATCAACCTTCACAAAAAATATGTTCGGCACACACACCTCTTGCTCCATGGTTCGAGGACAAGTCTTGCAATATTGCGAGATTGAAGAAATCTAATATATGCCCATATTGGCTAGGTAGTGTAAGTTACTCAATCTTCCAATAAATACATGTGACGTGTCATGTTATAACATTTCCTAAATATATTTCAACTATATAAGAAGGAACTAAGAGTAAGAGATATATTAGATAAGTATCATCTAGTAGACGAGAGCTTTTGCAACAATGGTTGATTATCACAAAATGTGAGTGGAATTTGTATCTGACAAGTTAGACTAGCTTATCGACAAAAATCAATGAGTGTTATTTCTATACAATATCGAGTATGTGAAAAATACTTATTGTTTTATATATCTACATATATATTACGTCTATATAACAAATTAACATCTTCGTCCAATTACGTAGACATCACTGGATTTTGATCGTCTTAATTTTGACACAAAATATGTAAGTGTGTGCTACATTATAACTTGCTTTATCATTTTAATGTTTAATTTGCTTTATCATCCACTATTGGTTCAACTTCAATTAGGTTATTTCAAATGCGGCAATCAAAGCATAAGCTTAGGGCTATAAAATTTGTATGAAAGCTAGTAAAGGTAAAGTCTAATCAAATTCTTACACGAATATGTCTGACACGTTCAATTCTTTATATGTAAATTTTATATGCAGTGCCCTAATCAAATTGGATCAATAGTGTGTGGTTATTACGTCCAAATATACTAACGAAGGATTATTTTCAACTCGAGCACACTCATACATGTTCATCATATTATTAGTTATTTAGTGATTTGGTTTGTTTACTAATTATGTATTTGATTTTTTATTTGTAATTCAACACGACAA
>JBBMEG010000018.1:2761320-2789453 GCA_037832605.1 Cyclanthera cordifolia
AAAAAAAGTAAATACATCAAATAGATATTAACTCAATTCATTTGATTCAATGAATTTAAAAATATAAATTGTGAAATAACCGACCTTTCTAAAATAAATAAATAAATAACAGACGTAAAGAAAACGGAAAACGATAGAGAAAGAAACGGAGTTTAGAGCCAGAGTGAAGAGGTGCACGGAAACCGCAATGCCACTGATACGGACTCGGAATTCGGGTTCGGTTCAATGAATAGCGCGTGTACGTCAAAACCATTTTTTAATTCTTTTTCATATATGTATATTATTTAAATCAAATTTATTTATTTTTTAATTATAAAAAAAAAAATCATTGAATAAAATCAAGTTCAGTTCATTGGATAAATATGTTCGTTGTACATCCAACCGTCTTCATCAGTTGAATGGTCCGAAATTGAAATGAAAAATCAATTATTACTTAAATATCAAAATAAAAATGTCAATTTTTTTTTTTTTACTAAAATATCAAAATAATTTTTTTTAATGTAAAAATAGTAAATATTAATTTAATTTAGTTCTTATTATATATATATATGAATCATTTCTTTTTAAATGATTAGTTGTATTAAGGATGAACGATTTTTAATGTTTGACAACTTAACTATTCGTATTTCTGCACTTAGTTGCTTATAATTTTTTCATATCTTTTATCGTACTTCTATAAATATTCATTTTCGTGTTTCTTTATCATAATAACGTTTGAACGTTACTCTGTTCTCCCTCGAATTAGCATTAATTTTTCACCTTAGTTTTAAATTAATTAAAAATATACCTTTAATAAGTTTTTTTTTTTCTTTTTTAAAGTACGAAAAAAGATTACAAATATCGATTTTTAATTAAGGTTGAACTAAACCCTAACGATTTTAAAAAGTAATCTTGTTAACCTAAAAAAAAAAAAAAGAAAAAGAAGTAATTTGCTGTTTAATTTTTATTTTTAAATTTAACAATATTTGTTAGAGGTTATAGAAAATATATTTAAATCAAATGACTATAAATCATTAGTCAAAACAAAAGTCAATTTTTAAAAGGTTGAATTCAATAATAATTGGGAGAATAATAAAATTCAGGTCATTTTGGAAAAAAAAAAAAAAAAAATTGAGTCTAAGTTTAATCGACAATAATAATAAATTAAATTAGACATATTTAATAATCGAGACATACAGTAATTTCATTGTTTGAGGTTAAATCCAGTTCAAAAACAGTATCAGTAATTTCGTTGTCTGTGGTCCCCACTCTTAATTTGTATTAAAAAAAACACATTAAATATAAAGTCAAATTAAAAATTAAATGTTTTTATATATATATATATATTAAATAATTTGGTGGGAGAATATTAGAAAGAAAGGCCAGTTTGGAAACAAATACATTGCACTTGGGGGGTTTGATTAGGTGCATGTGCATGTACCCAAACTTCTTCAACCCACCATAAAGCTTTCTTCTACACCGCTTCCACTTTTCCCATTTTTCCTCACCTCTTCTTTCTTTCTTCTCCGCCATCCTTTTTTTCCCTATTTGTTAGGGTTTCAACCTTCTCCATCGCTTTCGCTGATCGTTCATGCATTTACAATCCCCTTCTCAATTCTTCTGCCTCCTCGTCTTCGCTTCCGCTCTTCTTTTTCCTCTCGTTCGAGGGTTTTTGGGCGCATTTCCCTGCAGATTTCACCTCCCGGTGTTTTTTCAGCTGTACTCATGTCGAAGCTCTTCGCCTATTCCGGTATGTTGATTGTTTTTTGTGTTAGAATTTGAATTTCTTTACATTTGACTTGCCTGGTGTTTCATTTGAGTTTGTGAATTTCGTGGCTGTTTAGAAATTGTATAGTGAGAGGTTGATTAGATGTAATTTTTGTTGTTTTTATGGCTGTCGAAGATTTTTTGGATGAAATTGTCGATCGAAGGGAAATATTTTGATTATTGGTTTAGTTATGAGGTTTTTCGCTTTGCCTGGATCATGTCTTCTTGTCCATTAAGATGGAGTTTGGATGTGGATTCTTGTCATTAGTGTAGTGTTATAGGAGATTTCAGAAACATAAATTTAGGATTGCCTGTTAAATGACATGTATGTGTTGTTAATAAATCATCCCTAAACTTGTTAGGGTGAATTTGATTTTTTGAGAGATTGCCTATACATTTGAATATTAGAACTTCCAAGTTAATTCAGGAAAAGTTTTTTACCAGTATTATTCCTTGACTTTCTTTAGTATGATGATAAATAATCAATCGTTCAATCTGAAAGTTGGGAGTGGAATTTTGATCTAGGGATTTTAACTGTGAAGTTTATCTAATTTGTTGTGTTTGACGTTTCAGGTAGTGAAGATTTTTGTCTTGGGGGTTCAATATACCCAAATCCTAAGGACTCGAGTTTTTTCTTGTCCCATCCTCGCCACGTCGACGTCTATTTACCCCCTTGCAAGCGGTCTCGCATCACTTCTCCATTTGTGTTTGGCGGAGAAGTCCTTGAATCCAAAGCTAATGTCTCTATTGAAACTCTTCCAGATGAGTGCCTATTTGAGATTTTCAGTCGGTTGCCTGGTGGAAAAGAAAGGAGTCTGTGCTCTAGTGTTTCTAAGAGATGGCTTATACTTTTGAGCAACATATCCTGCCATGAATTGAAGTCTGAGAATGAGGTGGCCTCAAAGGAGGTCGAAGACATTGAATTCGAGAGTGATGGATATCTTTCCAGGAGTTTGGAAGGGAAGAAGGCAACAGATCTGAGACTTGCTGCCATTTCAGTTGGAACTGCAAGTCGAGGAGGTTTGGGCAAGCTTGTGATCCGTGGAAATAATGCCAGCAAGGTGACCGACGTTGGACTCAAGGCTGTTGCTCGTGGGTGTCGATCGCTGAAGACTCTTTCTCTGTGGAATCTGTCTTCTGTTGGAGATGATGGTCTCTGTGAGATTGCCAACGTGTCTCACCGGTTAGAGAAGCTTGATCTCTGTCGTTGTCCTGCTGTATCCAACAAGGCGGTGATTGAGATCGCAAGAAACTGCCCTAATCTGAGTGATATTACAATAGAATCTTGTGCCAAAATTGGGAATGAAAGTCTGCGAGCCATTGGGCAGTACTGTCCCAATCTGAAGTCTATTGTGATTAAAGATTGCCCACTGGTTGGAGATCAAGGAATTGCAAGTTTGTTATCTTTGAACACTAGTGCTTTGAGCAGGGTGAAGCTTCAGGCTTTGAATGTTTCTGATGTGTCCCTCGCAGTTATCGGGCACTATGGCAAGGCTGTTACTGACCTCAGCCTCATTGATCTTAAGAATGTTAGCGAGAAAGGGTTCTGGGTCATGGGTAATGGTCATGGACTACAAAAGTTGAAGTCATTCACTATTTCCTCTTGCAATGGAGTGACAGACATGGGGCTTGAATCTGTTGTAAAGGGTTGTCCAAACTTGAAGCATTTCTGTTTAAGGAAATGTTCATTTCTTTCTGACAATGGCCTGATCTCTTTTGCAAAAGCTGCAAGATCGCTCGAGTGTTTGCAATTTGACGAGTGCCACCGGATTACTCAATTTGGATTCTTTGGTGCCCTTTTGAACTGCAGTACAAGTTTGAAGGCTCTTTCTTTCATAAGCTGCTTGGGAATTAAGGACATGAACTTAGAATTGCCTATCCCGACCTCTAGCGGATCTTTGCGGTCGTTGACAATCCGTAACTGCCATGGTTTTGGTAACAGAAATCTTGCTTTACTGGGCAAGCTGTGCCCCCAGCTGCAGAATGTTGAGTTTAGTGGACTGGTTGGAATTGACGATTGTGGGTTTCTAGCTTGGCTTCAAAATTGTCAGTCGATTTTGATGAAGATCAATGTCAGTGGCTGTGTCAACCTAACTGATGCAGTAGTTTCATCCATAATCGAGCACCATGGTTGGACCCTCGAAATGCTTAATCTCGATGGTTGTAAGAAGATCACCGATGCTAGCTTGACATCCATCGTAAACAACTGCCCATTACTAAGTGATCTCGATGTCTCAAAATGCTCAATTACAGATTCAGGGATTGCAGCTCTAGCTCAAGCCGAGCAACTGAGTCTTCAGATCTTTTCGGTTTCTGGTTGCTTATTTGTAACGGATAAAAGCTTAGCCGACCTGATTAAATTGGGCGAGACTCTCCTGGGTCTGAATGTCCAGGACTGCAATGCAATCAGCAGCAGCACTGTTGATCTGCTTGTTGAGCAGCTCTGGAGGTGCGACATTCTTTCGTAAATTGATAACAAACCAAATCTAGTCGAAGAATTCATACATTAGCAGGACGAGGATCAATCGATCATCCCGGTCCCACACAGCATTCCGGTTCTCTTTTTCAGGGTATTTGGCCATATTTCCATTTCTCTCATTTTTTTTTGCAGATCTTCAACTCCTTGGAGATCTGTTTCTCAGTAGAGAGAAGTTTATTTGAATGGCCAGTTTTCCCCCGGAACACCAGTACCAGAATATCTGCATTGTTGCCGGGTATCGACGCCTTGATTCGCCCGATTTTCGAAGATGCCACGTCATACATAGGTCCTTGACTCTTTCTCATCTTTGTTACTTTTTAGGAGTCAGAGTTCTAGAAATTACTCTGCATGTTGTGGTTTTGCCTTTTGTAGGATTTTCCTCAAGTGGTAGGGGGGGTTATACAATTGTTGTGTACAGTTCTCAAAAACTATGGTGCCTTGGTGTTTCCATGGGCTTTGGCCATTACAACCTTTTGTTGGGTTGTTTTTTTTTTGTTTATTGCCAAAGCCTTAATTTTTTAGGTGCCTCATTTTTTTTTTCCCTTGGAGAACTGTATGTGCAATAAAAAGCCCTTTGTGTTGTATGTTTTGCATTCCTCTCTTTATGTAATGTTATCTTCCACTTGAAAAGAATTGGTTCATTTTGCTCGGTAAATTGGTCTGGACATTCACGAATTCACGAATATAAAATATATGAAAGATTTGATGTTTAGATGGTGTATCTATCTAATCTAATCTATAATTGAAGGAAATTATAGGTGTCTCTTTCTATTTTTATATAAAATAATTGAGATTTGGACCCCTTTTTAATAATAGACATGAATTTGATCAAATAATAGAGTATCATAATTGTATAATAATTATATATACTTCTTTTTGCAAGAGTATAATTGGGTGAAGTTTTTATTTATGTTGAACTCAAAAAAAGTGTATTTTAATTATACTTGAAAAAATTGAGTTCATGACTTTTTCCTTTTTTTCTTAAAATATATATATGTATTTTTTTTTTTTTAAATACATCAAGTTATGTCATAAGCATTTAACATGTACATTTAAATTAATTTAATAAATGAGTGAGTATTAAATCTTTGCAATGTCCATTAAAAAACTCTCTCATTGAAACTTTGTTTCATTGAACCAAAGAAAGAGGTGAAGAATTTGAGCATTCTCCCTTTGGTTGATGAGACTTGGTCAATCAATTTGTTGATTTAATCTATAGTTCTGATTGCTTTAAACATCTACTTTAAGATCGTTATAATTTAATTTAAAATATAATTAATGAGTTAGTTATACTTCCTTTCATATTCTTATACTTATTTTTAACTTTTAATGAAATTTCTATTATAATATTTAATTTAATATCTAAAATTTATAAATTTATCTTTAATTATTTTGAAGGAAAGAAAGTAAAAAGTTTGATAATTTTCATCTCCTACAATTGTATATTAAGTTAATTTAAACATCTTCTTACTAATATTTTTTTTTTTAATTATTTTGAATGAAAGAAAATAAAATGTATATTATTTATTATACATTTCTTTTTTTGTAGTGTTGATCCTTTGAAATAGATATTTGTCACTGCATGGTGTCATTTGTCATCACAAAAATTTTGTATCAACAATATTAGAAAAGAAAAAAGATAAATAAATAAAATAATTGTGATGCCACATATAAACTACGGAAAGGAGGTAAATATTTCCCTTAAAAAAAATAACAAAAAAATTTCATTAAGAATCAATTTTAAGTTATTTGAAAATATAAAGAATCAAAATGAAAAAAAAAAAAATGAAAAAAAAAAGTGACAATTTAAAGACAAAAGTTGAAAGTTTAATAATCAAAATAAAACAAAGTTAAAAAAATCTAAGAACCCAAATAATTTTTTAGCGTTTTATTATTATTATTATTATTTTTAATTTTTAGATTTAGATTTCTAGTCAATGGAGAGTAATTTGGAATCAAGTTTGTGGGATTATGGAGATGAAGATGGGAGGTGGACATTACTATAAAAGATTTTATATACTATAATATTTTTTATAATAAATATAGAGCCAATTCATTCAGACCAACATGGAAGAAACTTCCACATATGGAAGAAAAACAAGGGCAAAAAAATACCAATAAATTAATCTACAAACTGTTGATTATCTCTCATGTATCCATTATAGAGCATGATAACAAGACAACATTTTGATTACCAACCTCTTTTTTTTCTTCCTAAATTTTACAAACCTTTCAACATATTATTCTTCCAATACTGCCCTCCATACACTTATGTAAAAATCACTATTAAATTAAAAAAAAAAAAAAAAACTATTACCATTTAAAAAAAAAAAACACTATTATATTGTTAAATAGGGAAGACAAATATTTTCAGCAAAATAATGCAAAGGATCAAATTGTCTTTTATTTATTCTTTTAGATGAAAGAGAGTCGAAGTTTTTGCTCACAATATCGACGACACTATGATAATAAATTACATAAAGAGAGTGTTCTATATAAGACTTAGTAGAGATTTCGAACCCAATACCTCATAGGGTGGCATGCCCTCGAAGTTCAAGTTTTCGACCAACTGCACTGCCTCTCGGAACAATCGAATTTTCTATTACTACACATTGATTTTTTTTACTATTTTTTTTTAATAAAAAATTGAGGCCACTCATCCGTAGATGACCTTTTAATTAAATAGTTAACTACACTACATACTCATAAACTCGCATCTATCTAAAAGTCCACAATCAGGAGACAATTACGGATTTCGGAGCTAACTTAGGGACTCCCAAACCTCTACCATCGAGATGGTCTTATTCAAATCATGCAACAAAATTCCTCCCATCTCTAAACCAATTGATTTCTAGCTAAAACAAATATCAAAGGAAAAAGAAAAAGAGCACCAATAATGATATAGTTAACTAGCGAAATAATGATGATAAAGAAGAGAACTCAACAAGAAATTCCCATTAGAAGAAGCAATAAAAGAAAAAGAAAGAAAGAATATAAGAAGATATCTCACAATCATTCAATTTCTAGGGTGTTGATTTTTCATAGTTGGGAATTAATACAAAAAAAGGGGACAGAACATAAATTAGATCAAAAAAAGGAAAGTTGTCGAGAGAAGTTTACATACAATGGCAAGTGCTTGAAAAGTGAAAGTGGACCAGCGCAGCAACCCCAGCAACCAGCAACCGTGAATGAACGAACTAATTGCTGCTATGGACAGAACAAGAAGAAGAGGACACATAATAATACACATCATAATAAACACAATCGCAATCCAAAATATATAATCATTCCTTCAGTTCTTTATGGCATCAAAATGATTCATCAGATCTCGTACCGTTTCGGCCTTTGCTGCTTTAAATGCTCGATGGCTGCTGCTCCAATTCTACAGCTTCTTCTTCCACACGGGTCGAATGTTGATGGCGTTCTTCTTCTTCTTCTTCTTCTTCTTCTTCGATCTCTGCCTCGTCTACATCTGAATTGTTCTCTGTTTCGCTAGGCTCAGCTGTTGCAACATCATTCTCTTCCGGGCTAAGAGAGGCCATAATTTTTGCTGTGTCCGGTGGAGCGATTTTCTCTTCGATTACCGATCGTAAACACGTAGACTTCTCTGTTGTTGAATCAGGCAATGGTGCCTGTTTTTCTTCTTTCTTTCCATTTGTAGCTGCAGCAGCAGGCTTCTCCACATTTTTCACCTTGGTTGCAGAGGATGATTTCCCTGGATTCGCTATGGCAGCACCGGGTATCGTAGTTTTCTCAGAAGGTAGTCTAGGAAGAGACCTGCGCTTTGGCTTATATGAGCGGGCAGAATAGACTCCCTTGGAATTGTTATTCAGAGCCACATTCTCGTCAAGACTTAAGCGAGCTGATTGAATATCGCCACCATCATTACTCGAAGAGTCTGCTGGGGTTGAATTTTTCTTTCGGCCAAGCTTGGGAGACTTCGCTCTTGTAGGTGGTATCTGGATCAAAATATGTTTGTCAACGATTTGTCGTTGCCAACTTAAGATCAACTTGATTAATCAAAGTAGCAGATTAAGGTTTCAGGGAGAATTGATTTAAATGATCAAAATGCCCAAAGTGTACTTTAAACCACGAAAAAAAACTTCAGAAATGCCACGGAAATCTTCTTTTAGACAAGCATGGGCTGGTCAAATGGTAATGGAGACTTTGAGAACAAAAAGATTATAGCTTAAATTTTCTACGAATTTCTTTTACATCCATGGTTTGTCATGTGAAATTAGTCAAAGTGCAGCATAAGTTAGTCTAAGTGGATAAAAAAAAAAACTATAACAATGTCATTAATTTCTTGTTTTTCAATTTATGAGTGTTCGAACCAGCTTACGCACACTTCGACTATTTTCACGAGAGATACCATCTGACCTCGACAAAATGCCAAGAAACCTCATAGAAAATTAATTCCTAGGTAGAAGATCTTAAACCCACACCCTCATCTGAAATTGTCACCCTAAGAACAAAGGTCACATGATATGAAGGTGATTTGCAGCTGGCAAGACCTACAGGATCCACGCCATAGTAGATATTTAATAAGAGAACAGTAAGTAAATTTACCCGTGTCTTCTTGAGCCATAATTAAAATCCAGACTGAGCAGGCAAAAATTACGAGAAAAGTTGCATTTCAACAAGTTCATGAGAAGAACAATAAATTTTGAAATCAGTATTAATTAATTCCAAACTCAAATCTCTTTTTCAGGTGCAACATGTTACCTTTTTCAATTCTACTTTAGGTGGAGGTGGTTCCTGATAAAAGCTCGGCATGGGAGTGGCTTTAAAGTTCAAACTCTTTCTCAGCATTTTAATCTCAGCCTCTTGAGTTTCCTGTAGCAAAGAAACTTTCTCTAATATGAATCAAATGCTTCAACAAATTAAAGTGACATAGGGAGTGTGTTTACCTTGGACTTTGCCTGTATAGTATTCTTTTCTTCTTCCTTGGCTTGTATCTTTTCCTCAAGTTTAGAATAGAACTGCCCCATATTATGTATTAATAAAGATAATTAAAAAAGGATATTTGAAAAATCAGTACATAAATTGTTGGAGAAGAGGTCCAGTAATAAAAAATTTTTAAAAAAGTGCAAGAAAATTAATGCCAAAAAATACCTCTTTTCTTTTCTCAGCACGCTCATTGCATCTAAAACTAAAGCCATAGTTAGGAAGTCTGCCAATCCTGTGTGGTTTTTCATCCCCTGCTCTAGGACTCCTATCAACAATTCAAGGACAAACTTTTGGATACAACAAACAACAAACTAACAACGTGAAGCAATGTCAAAATATCTTTTTTGAGTTTGACAGCAATTGAACGGGGATTCGAACCCATGACTTCTTGGGCATATTACCACATTTATTTCAAGACAATCGATCTATTGGCCAATAAGAAATCAAACAAAGGATACATTGAAGATTCTGATTCCCCTTCTTCTGATTTTGGATTAACTTTCATCGAAGTTTTCAGGTTCACATTCTCCCTGTGTAACAAAGAGTCGTGGCTTAGTGATCTTTGGAGTAGAAGAAAGAAATAATTGACGTTCATTTCTAATAATTTAGAAGAGTTGGAACTTTTGATTCATTCATAATGTACGCAAAAATAGATCTGAAATCAGATTTTTACAAAAGCCATCTAAGAAGAGAAAATAAAATCTTAACAGCAGGCAAAACATACTTTGAGCCTTCTCCATCGGACTTCTCGCGTTGCTGTTTGAAACAGAAGAAAATAATATGAGAAGGGAACCAACGATCAAAAGAAGAAATAACCAAAACTAACACATGGAGGTGTGGAGATTCAATGGCATAAGTGAAGCAATACGGCAATATGCAGAAACTATTACCTTTGGCACTTGAGCTTGCCTGTCATTGAATGATCTACTCTTATTAGGCTGTTTTGAGTGTGTATGCGTTGTACCTGAACCATTTAAAATAGCGGCAGTTTGGTCAGAATCTTTTCCATCTTTATTCTTATTCACCTGTGTCGAAGGAATGTGTTTAGGACCAGAGGAATTCTCTTTCTTGCTCTTGATTTGACCCTTCTCTGGTTTTACTTGCTTAGGAGGGTCTACATTCTTTTCTTCTCCTTCCTGAAAATTATACGATTGAAGAAGAAAGAACACCTGTTAGAGTTAAATAAGATGAAATAATTCATCGAAAGAAACGGATGAGACAGAAAGCTGCCTTAGAAATGGTTGATATATTGATTTCTTCTGGAAAATCTGATCCCTCTGTGAGTTCCCTCGTAGTCAATTCATTACTTGCACTGCCACTCAAATTGAGATCATTTTTCTTTTCTCGCTGCATCGTAGCTCCAGCACCTTTGTTTACGCCATCGTTCATAATAACTTTAGCAACGATATCCTCTGAGGAGCCAGAAACATGCTCATGAAACCCATTTTGAAGGGTCAGTTTGAGCCCATCAGCAGGAACAAGGATTTCCGATTCCATCATTTGTCGTAAACTACAACAGATCATAGAAATATAAGCACCATATAATACATAGGAAAAACCAGCAATACAAGCCATCATATAGAATTGTTAAAAGTTTTCAGCCATAACATGAATTATTATCACGTTGAAATAAACAATCTTAAAACACGATAAGTCCTAATTGCATATCTTCTGCTTTTCATCACGTCGATACCATACATTTACATTAAACAGAAATTACAATTGAAAAGCAAACATATAAACGCATGTCTGAATAAAAAGAATTTAATAACCGTCCAAAAATATTTAAAGAACAAAAAATTTCTAGAACCAGTACACGTGATAGAGGATGGTTTTCAAACCGTCAACCCGTTCTTCCCAAAGAAGTCGTGAACTTAAGCAACGATTTAAATAAATTTTCTGTCGATTTCGTCATCCAACCATTAACCGAATATTAATAATCAACACTTCCTCGGCAATCGATCACATTACGAAATTCCATTACTAAACAACCAATCGAAATCAAGAAATCCAAGCATCCTCACTCACGTCTCCGATTTGCAGATTGAAGCAACAAAAGCGATATTCAGATTCCATCGTTCTCATTCCACTATTATCCAGATTCAAGCATCAATATCCAATGAAAAACACCATTCCAAGTCGATCGATCTATCCAAACACTAAGCATTCGAAAAATCAATCCATCTCAAAACAAAAGCACGAGAAAAGACATCTACCTTTCCACTAAACCGCAGTAAAAAAAAGAAGAAAGCAACCACAAGAAACCTACACTTAACTTTCCTCTCGCAAACGAAAAAAGACAAAAACGATAACATTCATCATCAGCATCAACCATTCCACATCCTCTTCCACAACAAAAAGCTAAGAAAAAAAACCACACAGACTCACCTCGAAAACCGCGCAACCGATCAGCACCTCATGAAAAAAGAAACCGCGTGAGCTTAGATTGAAGAAACCGCGGAAAGGATCTGCAACAAAAAGAGAAAGAGATAATGCCGGAGCAAGCAGAGATCCAGGGATCCGAAACAAGATCTAGCGAATCCAACAATGGAAGAACAAATCGGAGGAGTTTGAAGAAGAATTGAAAGGAAGAAATGAGAGGGAAATGGAAATCTCAGAAGCGGGGAGTGGAGAGAACAGTTGCATTCAAATCCGTTTCCAGGTCAAGTTCGCTTTCTAACGAAGAAGAAAGAGAATTAAGAAATGAAGAAGACACAATTTTACTGGAAAATAATTTAGTTAAATTATTTATGTGTGGATAAAAAAAAAAAAAAAGGGGGGTAATTTATATATACGGTAAAAAAAAAAAAAAAAAAAAAAGATATTTACGGTTTGACGATTTTACAGGGTAATTTTTTTTACACGGTTTTTTAACTGTCTGGCACAGCCCACTCTTCTCTCTCCCCCAATAATCCCAACACTGAATTTGTAGTTTGTTTTAAGAAAATAATTACATAGTTAATCATTTTATAAGTATTAGTTAATCTATTTTTTGTATTAAAGGTAATTAATCATATTTTTTTAATGATACTTACTATATCTTCTTCTTTTGCTCGTTTCTATTTGACTTTATTTTTTCTTCGATCACCCTAATTGATTTGAACACTAACACTAGCACTCTCGTGAAGTTTTTGATTGTAATCATTATTTCTAAATATTCAATATAAATATTGATTCATACTCTTAAAATCTCAATCCAAACACTGTTTCGTTTGTTTGTTTTTACGATTTGTTGTTTTGCATTATGAATGATGGATGGATTAAAAGAGACGAAATTGATTGGATTGAAATGTAATTAAAGCATAGTTACCTACTTTGAGAGACCCTCGTGAATGCTTTTAAGCCAAGTTCACCTTCTTAATTACCAAGTCACTTTTATAATTAATTACCTAATTCTTCTACCGTAATTGATAGTCTTTAATCAATAGTTTAAATGACAATTAGTTTGATGAAGAGATAAACCGAAATTAGAATTCTCGAAAAATAAATAAAATTCTGCTATGCAATAATTAGATTTTTTTTTATTATAATTAAAAATAGGCGAAAGAAAAGTTGTTATTTATGGTAATTTTTCTGATATACAATGAAGATCTCATTCATTGTACAATAGTAAAAGAAATTACAATTAAACTATTTTTTCTTTTTTTTTTAATGGAAAATGAACGATAAATCATTGCTCTTCAAAAATTACTTGTTTATATTTAGTAGTAAACAATCATTAGTCATTTATCGAAATATCTATTGAATTTCACATTAAATATATATCACTCAATTACTATTAATATCAATTCTCAAGTAAATAATTAATTATCCAATCATTAATAACATCAATTCTCAAACAATTATTTACTTACCATTAACTCATCTATTCATCTCCACTCCACTCTGTTCTACAAAAAAACAAACACACCGTTACAGTACAAATCTTCATGTTCGTGTTTTTTTTTATGGTAAATTATAAACGTGATCCATATGATTTGAAGAACGTTTGAGTTTAGTCTCTATATTTTAAAAAAATTTAGTATTTAGTAATCTATGATTTGAAAAAAAAAAACTAAACTAAATTTAATCCTTATAATTTGATTATTAAACTTAAAAAGAATTCATCAAGTTCGTAAATCACACACGAATTAAGTGCATTAATGTAACCTATGTATGAATGATATATACTTTTTTTTGTCTATCAATTCTTTATCTCACACGCTCTAACTAACTGATTTCTATCTAATAGATTGACAAACAATAACGATAGATTATTTTTTAGATTTTATCAAATCATATAGATTAAATTCTAATTTTTCAAATCAAGAGTGATTAACATCTGATTTTCTTCAAACCATAAGATAATAATCTAGTATTTAAAACTATAAAACTAAACTCTAATCTTCTCAAACCATAGATCCAATTTTATAATTTAGCCCCCTTTTTTATTATTATTATAATTTAGCCCCCCTTTTTTATTATTATTAAGAAGTTAGAAGCTTTTGGTTCAAAGTTTTCCCACATGGATAAAAGAACAAATTAATGAGGATATAAAGGGAGAAAAATAAATAAAAATAAATGGAGTTTTCAAGGACTGACCCCTGAGCTTACATTTTTGGACACACATCATTGTTCAAAACCTTTATTCCAAATGCTTCTTCTTTACACTTTTGCATTTTCAGTTCACATTCATGTTTTTTTTTTTTTTTTCTATTGACATTATGACTGCGGCGACAACGACCCGAGAATTATTTTTGTTTAATTAAATTAAACCGTCAATAAATTCAAGAGATTAAACTTATACGTTGGAGTAAATTTAATTACGTCTACGAACTCTCCCTTCACTTCACTTGTGGGCTTAGAAATTTAATAAATGTCCTACGAGTGAAATTCAATTTTATATGGGGAGGAGAACGACATGAATTCGAGCACAATACCCCTCCTCTGGTTCTATGTTGACTTAGGTTAAATCATCAATCAACCAAAAAGCTTAAGCCGATAGAACGAAGTACATTTAATTAAGCCAACTAATAATTTCGACCCAGTGCATTTGGTTTTTATATACTTGAGGTTATATGTAGCGTACGAGTTTTACGAGAGTGCAATATATAAATTTTCTTTAAAACCTTGTTTCGTTTTCCGAACTTTTTGCATTCTTATTTCTTGAATAAAACGATTATCTCCTCTATCTCCGAAACGAAGTTAACAAAATTTGATAAAGTTACATGAATATGGAGGTCTTGTATTGAAGTTAAAAAAAAAAAAAAAAATACTATAATTTGCAGAACCAATTTAAAAATGTGAGAAACAGAAACCAATTTACAAAAATATGAAGTTGTGAGTAGGAAGTATAAGAGAACTCATCTGTGAAATGAAACCAGTGCCGAAGTTGTTTCGATAGTTGTTGTCATCTTGGTCCGGATAGCTTCACTGCCGAAAGGTAGGCGTCGCTGTTGCAGTCGGATGGCCCGGAAGAGGTTCCTCCCTCGCTGGTTGATTTGAAGAAACTTGAAAAGAGGCGGGAACCGAGCGGGGAGGCAGTTGGCGGTAGAGGAACGGCGCAAAGGCCTTCGAGCATTTGGACAACTCTAGTCATTGGTGGTCTGAGTTGCATATCTTCTTGTATGCACCAAAGTGCAACTTTAATGGCAGTAAAAACTCTCTCATCACCTTCATTTATGATCAAATTCGAATCAAGAATGTTTTCAAGTCGTCCTTCTTCCATCATTTTAAAAGCATAGGACGGAAAGTGACATTTTTCGGAAGTTTCTGTCGAGTCGAAGTTTTTTCTGCCACCGATTATCTCGAGCAACACCATCCCGTAGCTATACACGTCGCTCTTCTCTGATATGGCGTAGTTTGTAATCCATTCTGGCGCAAGATACCCTCTAGTTCCTCTCAGTGTTGTAAACACATGGCTCTGCTCGCGTGTCATTAGCTTTGCAAGGCCGAAGTCCGATACCTTCGCGAGAAACTTGTCGTCGAGGAGCACGTTTTCCGGTTTGATGTCACAGTGAATAATCTTTACATCACAATCTTCATGGAGGTATGCTAGTCCTTTAGCTGTTCCTAATGCAATATTGAATCTTATATTCCAATCTAACAAAAAATCTTCTTTGTTCTTCCTAAATATCCATTTATCCAAAGATCCATTGGCCATGAACTCATAAGCAAGAAGTTTGTCTGATCCTTCAGCACAATAGCCCTTGAGCCTGACCAAGTGAACATGATGGATGCTCCCGATTATGCTCACTTCAGCTCGAAACTCCTTCTTCCCTTGACCGATTGCTTCCAATTTTTTCACGGCAACCCGAGTTCCATCTGATAGAACTCCTTGATATACAGAGCCGAATCCTCCTTGACCAAGCTTCATAGAGAAATTATTGGTTGCAGTTCGAAGATCGTTGTAGCTATAACGACTAGGTGCCCCAGTTAAACCATTCAAGAAGTTATCATCCTCGGAAGTTTCGTATGGACTTCCCGGAGGTTTCTTCTTCTTCTTGTAATAAAAATATCCCAGATAAACTAGACCAAAAATGACTAACACGGTAAAGACAATGATAATCCCAACAATATGAGAGTTCGTTCCTCCATGGTTGCCAACATCTCCATTGCTTAAGACTTTGAAGTATGAAGCAAAGTCGGAGCCATCATTGGAGTTCCAAAAGCTACCTACGTCGTCCAACAAGAAACAGTTCCCCGTTCGATTTTCAAAGAACAAAGCACGGCAAGAACAGTTACTCATACACGAGTTTTTGCAATCATTTAAGTCAGTCTTTGAAGAGAATGGAAGGAACCCGAGTGCGAAATAGCTGAGCCCGATCCCTGCACTTACAAGCTCTATACTTCCTTTTGAGTGATCACAAGGAGATACAATCCCAGGCTGGCAACTCGGATTTGAGATAAGGACCGAAGGACACTGGCATCGGTTCCCACTGTAACATATAAAATACGGGCCACATGCCTCCGGTGTGCTACAAGAGTCTTCGGGTATCCTTGTAGGCGAAGCCAGACCAGAAACTTGAAGATTATAAAAAGAGATGAATCCATCATTTCCCAAAACTGCAATCCAAGTAGAATTTTCATCAGCTTTACTAGCAAACACGAATTGCCAAAGCAAGACTTTACTTCTATCATAGAACCTCCAAGAGTTTGCACCCAGCGTCGCCAAGGAGACCGCCCCGCCATTTTTGTTAACGGTTTTACGATTCTCCTTAGCCATAGACCAGTAAGGCTGTGGGGATTCGAAACCGATAGAGAGAGATATGTCACCAGACTTCATTTCAAGATAATAACTCAAATTATTGTTACTAATATCACTCACAAGCCTCATTCCTTCAACAAAATCCTGCCCTGATAAAAGAGTATCAGTTGGATGACTAAAACTCTGCCAAACTATTCCCTCGTCGCTATCGTTCGATCGTAAAACCAAATTTCCCGAGTTTTGCAACTCCATGGAAGAAACCCCTTTGTCACTAGAATCTGTAGACCAAACCACAACAGAACCTTTAACCAAAACTGCATTTCCCTTCTCATTAAATGAAAATTTATCAGAATTTGCAACAGGGGAATCCCTATTTGCAGACCAAACTACTCTTAAGCTACCAGTGTGAATGACAGCCAGTAAGAACATTGTAGCATCTTGTGTTTTCACAAATCCAAATCCAAATTTAGAATTGTTTGACATTAAAAACAACCCATTGTTATCAATCCAGTTCATTTGAGATCCTTGAAACCCTATAGAAATTTTGCCAAAACTCCTAGTGCTTGCAAAACATACTTCAAATTGTATCATTAACACAATCAACCAAGCCAATAAGCAGATGAAACCACAAAAATTAAAAGCTCCCATCACAAATTTCCACAATCAAATACCAACCCAGTTGAGAAAATCAATCAAATAACAAGAAAACCAAACAAAAATAGTCCTCTTACATGTAAACATCATATAACATCAGCCCAAAAAAAGAAAACCCCTCTCAAATTTCAATCTACTTCACAAATCCATAAGGTCAAAGAAGAACACAAGATGTTAAATCCAACCCAAGTTTCTATTAGACGTTAGCAACAATGGGTATCGACTAATTCAAAGAAAGAGCAACCAGAAAAATTGAAATCCAACACTGAACTTGAATGGCGTCTGTTCAAATTAAAGCTTGGGGAAGAAGAAAACAGAGATGGTCGATAAACTTATCTCTGAAAATTGAGCAAAACGACAAGAGATGGAGGCTGTACGAGGAACAAGAGGGCTCGCTGTTGGTTTTTCCTTCAAGAATTGTCTGAAAAATGGCAGAAAAACAAGGATTGTTGGCCACCAATTTGTTCTTGCCCACCATGGAAAAGATGAGCAAAGCGTTCATAAGTGGTTCGTCAGCGAGAATTATCAATGCATTTAATTCGCTTTCAGTCTTTTATTTTCCTTTTTCTTCTTCTCTCCTGTGATCCCTACAAAGATGAAGGAAGCCAATTTCTTGTATATTATAATGAAAATTTTGGTGTTGGGATCATAAATTGTCAATTTGATCACGAGTAAATCCAAAGGCATATGGATGTTTGGGAGCAAGTTTTTAAACTACTCTTTTAAATGAGTATTTATTAAATATTTATGAAAAAAAAAAGTACTTGGATTATCTAATTGCAATTATTATTTTAAATATTTAAAATAAATTATTATTTTAAATATTAAATTCAAATATTTTTAAAAACTATATTCAAATAATATTTTGATTATAATCATTACTAATTATTACTTCTGAATGTTTAAAATAAAATTTTCATTCTAAATACTTTTAAAAATTACATTGAAACAAGTTTTTGACTGCTTTCGTTACTAATCATTACTTCTAAAAATTTAAAATAAATTTTTATTTTAAATACTAATTTTAATTACTCTTAAAATCTACATCCAAATAAATTTTTGATTACTGTTTACTTCTAAATACTCAAAATAAATCACCATTTTAAGTACTCTTAAAATCTCAATCCAAACATCCCTTATTGATCATGTAATTTGAACTAATTTAGGTGCTCAAATGTGATTGTAATTTAAACTATCTTTAGTATACACGAATAGGCATGCAACTCTTCTACAAACAATCACATCCAAACAAACTAATATTATAATATCCTAATAACTTCTCTGCAAACAAACACATTCAAACGAGCTATTATAATAACTCATTCACTAATTCTTTCACAACTTCTCAACTAAACACCTCCCTGTTTATCTGATCAGCTCGAAAGTTTGGAGTAATTTTCTGAACACTTTTAACCGGTTCTTACTCTTTCTTTGCGGTCCGTTTTTTGTTGTTTCGCTTGGTGAACATTAGGAATAAAGGTTTGTATGCTTTCGAAGGTCTAGGGGTTTTTTTTTTTCTAATTGTTGGTCGATTAGTGAAACTTGGTTAGAAAATATAGTTGTATTTAACTGTACAGAGTGATTTCAATTTATGACGATTATCTACTTAAAAAAATTTATTTTTTATTTTTAATTAACAACAAAATATTGTAGCCTCAAATAATTTATAAAGACATGTAAAAATTAGAGGAAAAGTCATCATAATTAATACAACAAATGAAATAAAAAAAACAATTAGGATAATTTAAAGGGAGTGGCATGAAAATAGTAGTGGGGGAGGTGATAGATTGTTGTTCATATTTCAAGCTAATTAATATTATATTTTTTTTTTCCAAAATTGAAACTTCAATCTTATTGGTTGGTTGGCTCCAAGTTCAACTAAGCACATTTTCTCATTTATTTATTTGACCAAGTTGGACTTTTTTTAATTCACATTAAATTTTTTACATGTTTCTAATTCTTCCATATGTAAATATTTCTCAAATATTTTTATTCCCAAAGAAAATGCCAAAAGCAAAGGGACACTTATATTATATGCTTCAAAATCAAATTGTAGATTTTTAATATAATGTTTTAGGATATATTTATTTTTCTTTTTCTTTTTATAATTGTGGGCAGAGAGAAAATTTGCTTTTATAATCAAATAAATTAGTATATATACCTTTGAGAATGGTTTCATTTTTCAAGTTGAATTAATATATCAAATTTCATATTTTGGGAAATAATTGTCATTTATAAAAAAATTTATCTAAGAAAATAGAACATAATATTTTAAATTAAGATGAGTTTAAAGACAATATAAGAAGTGCTTGAATCATTTGTTCCTTTATTTAATAATAAAAAAGGGATAAATAAGGTTATCTATCGAAAATCACTACTTCTCGAAAATCACTCGTTTGTATCTTATAGTAAAAAATCGATTTTAATCACTAATTAATTATCTATCGATCGAATCACTAAATCAAACACATCATTCAACCGTTACTAACAATAATTTCCAAAAAAAGTAGTTAATTAACAACTATTATTAATACCAATTCAGATAAGTATTTAACTATCATTAACCTCTCTTCACTACTCTACTCATTTCTATGAAAAAAAAAAAACTATATATATATATATACATACATACATACATACCCAAAAGTTTTTTATTTTTTAAAAATTGTAAAGTTATTCTCACAAAATAATTACAAATGCAAACAAATTCTAAAAGATTTGCCTTTATAATTATTGATTATAAAAAGTAATGAGACAATAAAGACTATATTTGCTGTTTTTTTTAGTGATCATATTTATAATTAAATTTAGATTTAATTAATTACGGAAGTCTGATGTTTTTTTTTTAAGTGATCATATTTATAATTCAGGAAGAAAATCCTCTTTTTTATCATGAAAATAAGAAAAAAAAAATGATAAAGTGTAGATAATGAAAAAGTGAAAAGTAAAATTGAAGCAATGAAATGAAAAATAGGAGGCAAAAGGACAAATGTCTCATAAACTTAGAAAGCAAGCATGTGATAATTTTAAAAGCTAAGTAATTTTGTCTTCCTTGTGCTTTGCATACACATATTATATGTCAAATTACATGGGAATACAAAAAATTTAAAAAAAAAAAAAAAAAAAAAAAACTTACCAAAATAATAATTGGACAAAAAAAAATTAAAAAAAAAAACTATTTAATCAACCTTTTATTTATTTATTTATTTATTTTCATTTAAGATTAGGAGTTAATCACTTACATACATGGTTTTGTTCAAAATAATGTTGCAAGTATTTTATCATGGTTATTTTAAAAAAAATGTATTTTTTAGAGTGAAAATTTTAAAATAATGTTGCAAGTATTTTATCATGGTTATTTTAAAAAAAGTGTATTTTTTTAGAGTGAAAATTTTATGTTTATACTTAATTATCAAACATTTTTAGTGAGTTGATGAGATAAGAGAATCATTGATGACATTCAATAAATTATTAATATGAAAAATAAGTAAAAAAGAAAAAAAAAAAACCATAGAAATTAAAGTTGAGACTAAATTGGTTGTAATTCAATTCAATTCAATTTTACAGTGATGAGTTCGACTCTGTATAGAGTTTGTTATTCCCTCCCCAAATAAAATTAAACATTATTGAAACAAAAAATTATATATATATATATAACATTTAATGAAGGACATACATTTTAATTAATTCAATTATTCTCAAAGATTACCTTTTTATGATGGTAATTGAAATTTAAATTTGAAGTGTGATGATTTTATTTAATTTATTTAGGTTTGAAAAAAATGAGGAACAAGAGAGTACAAAAGTCACTTACTTTTATGACTTGAAAAGGGTGTCTATACCATGACTTTTGGCTTGAGTGCTTTTAAACACTCTTTCAAAGATGGAATAGTCTTGAAAGAAAACAACAATTTACTCTAAAAATTGTAAAACAATAGGGGGAATATTCTAGTATCTTATGAAAAAAAAAAAAAAAAAAATTATCCCAAAAAAAAAAACGAACATCACCATAGCCTCACATGGTATTGTTTACTTTGAATACAAACGATCGTAACTTTATTTTATAATATCACTTGAAAAATGACTGGTATCATATCAATGGAAGTGTTGTCTCGTACACTAAATACTTGTATCTTAAATTAGCAACAATAATTTTTAAATATTAGAAAGAAATAAAAAATCACAACAAAACCATCAATCAACTTTGTTGTAAGAACATTTCTCTGTGTTCAAACCAATGAAAAAGGGTTACAAATTAGTTTCAAACTTGCACGTGCGAGTCCTAATTAAATATTGATAGTTCCTTTCTCATTCATTAGAATATCAAATTTGTTGTTTTTAATTTATTTTTCTTTTTTTTTTTTGTTGCTGAAAATCCCACTATTCAAATCTATCTGGTAAATGAGAGATATCCACTAAATTAATTTTCGTGTTCGTGAAATTCATCATTTTCTTTACGAGATCGGACACCGCAAAAATCCAACTTCCCAAAAAAAAAATGAACATCTCTAATATAAACATGTATTAATCGTTGAATTAAAAGCGTTTTTTATCTTTCGAAATATATATTAGAAAAAATCATTAATTTTACAAAGCACACAAACTACCAACATTCCTAAGATTTAAGTTAACATATGCATTACAACATTCGAGCCAGACAATTTTTGTGGAAACACCATTAAATAAATTACAACCTCATTTTCTAATGTTCCACGGGAGACATCAAAGAAATGAAAACTACAAATTATTGTCACGTATAAGTCTCGAACTTGAAATATAGAGGGAGCATACATTCGGAGCTCAAACTTTCAACCAATTGCGCAACCCCTCAAAAACTACGAAAATTAAGCTTGGAGTATGATGATTAAAAATGTAACTTAACCCTAGTAATCACTATGAATTTAAATTTGTATATTTTGTTAAAATATTAAATATTTTGCCTTTATTAATAAATCTCAATTAAAAAAAAAAACTAGTAATTATAATTTCATATCAAATATCTTGATACTAAACTCTCTCACTCTCTCTTTAATATATGTATCAAAATGTAAGTCCATGGGTCTCTTCAAAGATTCTTAACTTTTCATTTTCTACTCTTGACAAGAAAATGATTTAACAATTAATTATTTATACAAGCAATAATCCATATGATCTGCTTACACGACTGGTTATGATTGAATTCTTTGAAATGAACGAAATTCATATATATTATTGCAAGGAATAAGCCCTAAAAATCATATTGGGCCATTGCCAGACTTTTGGGCTTGCTCGGCTACTGAAAATCGGGCCAATTGATAATGAAAATGGGCCTACTACTTTTTGGGCCAGGCTTCAAAGCAGAAGCCCAATAATTTATTGAATTCAGCAAAGTCTAATCCCTACCCGAAAAAGAATACATTTAGCCATTTTTGGATAATTAAATTCATTTAGCCATAGGCAAAATTAATGTATTTTTTTATGACTCGGAAAGTTAGAACTTAAGCTCTTCTAAACCCGGGAATATCACTGACTAACCCCAAACTGCTATATCGAAATATATTACAAAAATGAAGTCACGAAAGATGTTTACACATTATTATGATTTAGAAAGTCAATTTTTTTTTTAATTAAAATCTATCCATGTTAATTGTTTGTTAATTTAACATTGAATTCCATTGACATGGTCGCTCAAAATAGAATATGGATCCTATTTATTAGCAAGACAACAAAATAAACCAAAACTATTTGTTTATGAACGAAAAATCAAAGTAAATAGTACTTCTATGCTCGACTGGACCCTCGTAAACATTCAACTCTGGAATTTGCTAAAGCAAAAGCAGTTGAGTAGTCTTAATAGTTGATCAAATTACATATCCTGAGTTACAACAAACATGAAATCTCGAGAATAATATATGTAAACCACAACTTTAAACTAACACTACCTAACAACATAAGAGTTTATAATTATGGGCTGATACAAGTTGAGGAATGAGGACAACAAATCTTACATACAGAACACTACAGGAACTTAAACAATTGATCGAATGAATGCTAATGCATTACTAGTGTCAGCTAGGCTATGCTCGCTTTGACAAAAAATAACTAACATTAATACAAATAATGTAACATACTAATCTAATACATATTAAAATTGAATGCTAGTACTCTCACCATATAGATGCCAAACCAGCAAGACATATCTCATTGTACAAAAGATGGCAGAAAATTAGACAACTAATTACAGCAAATTTTACTCAACCCAAAAAAAAAAAAAAGGAGAGAGAGAGAGAAAGAAAGAAGGAAGGAAGAGAGAGAAGCAAGGTATATGACAGCAAATTATACATTTTTTTGAAGTTGGAAGAAACTTGCATTTTTAAAGGGAAAATCCAGGTAATGTGACACGTGGCGAATGATTAGAATACCACGCGTCCTGGTTATTACAGCAAGTTTTTAATCTTTTATTCCCTTTCTGTGTATATTTTCAAATTTCTGCTTTATTTTTATTTATTTTTTACTTATTTTCTTTTAAAAGAAAATAAATTTCATCCTCCCTAAAAGATAAAAACTAATAAGAAGCTCATATTTCCTAAAGACAAAAAAAAGAATTTTCCTAATTATTGAATTAGTTCTACAACAATATTAATTAAAATAAATAAATAAAAATCAAACCTATCACTATACATGTAATTAATACAGCCAGAAAATAAAAAATTCAAATATTCTTGAACATAAATTTGAAAGCTTCATGTCTATATTGAGCCCAAAGATTGAAAGGGAAAGATCATATTTGAGTATGATATCAAACCAGAATGTTTAAGAATTGAGGTTGAAATTCAACCTAATACAACTTGAAACTTTCACCAACAAGCATCAAAATAATTTATTTTGTTTTTATACTGGTGAGAGTCTAGAATAACTTATGTACACCTCGATTATTCTCACGTAACCTATTACGTCCATAACATTTAGATGTCAAATAAACCATTGAACCTACCTTCTAGTTAATCAAACCCCTCTACCCATGAAAGTTCAAGACTTTTGAAGTGTAAACAAGAAGACAAAAGGAGGAAGAATAAAGTGAAAGTTCAAGAATCTAAGATTATGAATGGGCTGTGTTTTAGTATGAGGATGCTTCAATTAGAGTAGGGATTAATGAGATTTCCATTATCAAACCCCCCAAGAAATAGTATCAGGTGTCCACTGTCAAACAAAGTCCCCACACCATTTTTTTCTCACAAATAGCAGAAGGATACAAAAATTATATCATTTAGGCAAAGAAATACACTACAAATACAGCATAAAGAGAGTATATATGTAAAAGACATGCGTAAAAAATATTATTGAGGAACGTAGTAATACCCGCCCGTTCCGTTCATCGGAGGCATTCCATAGGGCATCGGAGCCATTGGTCCCGCCGCTGCGTTGTAGTAACCTGGGTGGTTGGTGATTTTGTTCAAACTGCTCTGCCCTTGCATCCCCTCACTTGCATAATGCTGCCATAGCTGTTGTTCCTGCATAAGAAGATGTTGTTTCTTCTCCATCTCCACCATTTGCACGTATGAAGGCGGTGGAACACTTAACGATGCGGCGAAAGGATCCTGATTCACTGCCTGAACAGTCCCATCTGGTGCAGGAAGTGCCAGTACTTGAGTTTTACTGTTTCCGGGGCCGGGCAATGCTACACTGCTAGCACTTCCACCACTCAGCTGCGCAGTGCTAGTGTGCTGCCTGACCATTCCTTGATCATACATTCCATTTAACAACAATGGGTCGAGTCCACCACCGAGTGCAGCCTTCTGCCTTGATAAATTGCTGGCTGTTTCGACCAAAGCCAACTCCCAATCGGCTTTTCCCGGTTCAGCAGCCGGGGTCTGCCAGGCAGAGGTCACTTCCGGCTGTCCATCTGAAGGGAAAGCTTCCCAGGAACCATTGGTGCCATTAGCTGCTGGGCCAGCAAACAAAGCCAATGCAAGTTTATTACCCTGGTCATCTGCACTAACTGCATCATCTCTCAGGTTGACCAAGTCTTCCGTGAATTGTGGTTGAGGTTTGGGTGCAGGCTGGGGCTCGGGATCGGGCGGAGGTGGAGTATAATTTTCAGGTGGAGGCAGGGCTTTTATTTCATTCATATCAGGCACTGGTTCTTCCTCTTGAGGTGCGGGTGGAGGCGGCTCCCTCTCGGGACTCTTTGGCCTCTTCCCTCTTTCCTTCAGAAACTCCTCCAATGTCTCCAATAGCTTGCTGGTAATTCTCTGCACCTCTGGATACTCAGAGGACCTAGCAACTCCTGTTTCCTTGCACCAATTATAGAATGCAACAAGCTCATCAATCTGCTTGGCTGCACTACCATATGCATCAAATGCCTTCATGCAGTCGGAATACTCCATATCAAAGAATTTGTCAAGCAAAACAGCCAAAACCTCACAAATATCTGCATACATCTGAAAACTTTCCTTCACTAGAGGATACAAAGCATACAAAATCATCCTACTGTTCTTTGCCAACCCGGTCGGTCTACACGACAAGAATCTATCCATCAGTCTCTGCAAATGTCCCATCTTCCCGAAAACTCTCTCGATCACCATTTCCCTCAATGGGGTCACAGGTCCCTTGTTTCTTCCTTGCCCGTCCCTCCCTGCAGATTCCCCCACATCCCCATAAGATCTGGACCTCCTCATCCCACCATAATTTCCATACTCTCTTTCGCCCCGATACTCGCCATAACCATTATCGTAGGACCGTGGGGGCGGAGATCTGAAGTCATCTGTTCTATCAGATCTATCATCACCACGGGAATTTCCCCTCGTACTACCACCTTTTTTCTCGAACAACATCAATTCCAGCCGTTGATCCAAGTAGAATGCATAAGTTCGAACAAAAGCCGAGTGATCCCACGAGCTCGAATGAGCTTCGTCCTTGAAATCCGACATGTTCAACAGCCTCGTGCCCCTTCTAGTGGCATACAAGATCTCCTCCTGAAACACCGGGTCTCCTTCATTCAACAATCTGTGCACAAGTATGAGTGCCTTGAGCGCCACAATCCAGTCCCTCGTTTTGGCTAAACGCTTCGAAATTGCCGACACACACGCACTCACGTAGCCACGAGAACTCGACGTCAAGCTCAAAATCTCCCTGATGTACTTCTCACTGGCCGGATCATCGTCATGACTAGTTGCCTTCACGATCGCCACCTCAAGGTCCGGCGCCATATTACTCGCAACCTTGGCAATTCCAATGCTCGTTTGGTCCTTCACGGCCCCGATCGCCTTCCGGATCGTACTAGGCGCCATCTGGATGATCTCAACAAAACCCTCACCAAACTCCCCGCGACCACTACAACTCGATCCTCACTACGCTTAATCCTCAACCAGTCCAACAACTAAAAATCACAAAAATCAAAAAAATTGAACAGATCCCGCATAAATAAAAAACTACAAGAAATCAACACCATACAAAACGAGAAAAGGATAAAAATCATGGAGCTTACCGGCTGAAGAAGGTGGATCTGCAGTGAAATCCCTCAGATCGGCGCGACGGCTGCTGAATTGACGGAGACTATGTATGGAAAAGGGAAGCTGAAAATGGAAGAGGATGAGAGAGAAAGGAAGAAGAGAGAGAAAAGGCTAATCGGCCGAAGAAAGAGCAAGAGATTCGGAGCGATGTTATCGGCGTCGGTGATTTGGGAAAGAAGCAAGTGGGAAATAAGTGGATCTAGGTGGGGGGAGTTGGAGAGCTGTTAAATAGATCTGGACCGTTCATTTCTCCATCGTAGATCTGATATACAAATTACAAATTTAATTCTTTTCAATATAATGGAGGCATTTTTTTTTTTTTAATTGATGAAAGTTACTTTTTTTTTTAATTAAAAATTAAAAATTGTTTTTTCATTAAAAAAAAAAGGTTAATAATCCTTGTGTTGGTGTTGGTTTTAAAGTTTTATAGAATTATTATAAATAAAATTTTATATTCATTTTTCGAATCATTTAATAAAAACATTTAAATTATTGTTATAAATTTTAGTTCATTGTTACTCAAAATAATTTTACATATTTAATAATGAAAGTGACTTGAATAAATTTTTTGGTTGTTATTAAATGAATTGAATTCGTCAACAAGAGTCATAGTCATTAACATCAATACAGTATATGGGTTAATTTGAATTAAATAGGTAAAAAAAAAAATTTAATGAATCACATTTTCCAATAAATCAATTGCAGATGAAAAAAAATTGAATTGAATTTTGTATTAAATAAGATTATATTGATAATTTATTTAGTTATATTAAAAAGAATAATATTTTAAAAAAATATTAAAAAGTTAGTGCTATTTCAAATGAAATAATTTAAGTCTTATTGTTTAAAAAATATAAAGAATATGTCTTAAAAAAACAATGGTTCATATAAAATCAAAAAAACTAAAATATTGAATCCACAAATGGGTCGAACTTGCACAAAGTGACAACCCATTAATCAGACTTACCACTGCATCACGTTGTTTAACAATGAACTTGAATTTTTCGGTTCAGTTCGGATTGAACCCAACCGAATTCAAAACAACTTGAACCCGAACAGAAAAATTCGATTCTCCATTTTTCAACCCAATTCGAACCGAAAAATACCTCAACCCAACCTAACCCTTATAATTTGAGTTGGGTTGTCCGAATTCATCGAGTTGTCCGTTCATTTGTACATCCCTATTTTCAAAGTTAAAATGCCACTCGATTATAGATTTTGAGATTACTTTTTTTTTTTTTTTTTTTTTGCCACTTTTAAAGTTTTAATTTATTTTCTAAAAAGGACTAATTTATAATTTCATAAATTTAAATTAAACATTTAAAATTTTAGTAATAAAAAAAGTAAACAAAACTCAAACAAATAATTAAAACAAACAATATCTTAATTGAATAAAAGAATATGCACAAATAGATACATTTTTAAAATTAATAATATTGTGTGCATACCATTGGAAAGCTTATGTTTAATAAGACATCAAATTTTCTGTTCAATAAGTTAGCTTTTTTTTTTTTTTTAATTGTCAATCATTATTGAAAAAATATAATACATAAGATTAACTTTAACAGACACAAGCTTAAAAGTTTAATTATCTATTTTTTTTTATCTAGTAAATATAATTAAAAAA
>JBBMEG010000018.1:2792451-2826299 GCA_037832605.1 Cyclanthera cordifolia
TTCCAATCACTCATTTCTAATATTCAAAATAATTATTTATTATTAATCACTCATTTTTAATCTTTGTTAATAATCAATCATTTCAAAACAACTTATTGTCTGCAATCGCTCAACAAAATAATTATAGTTATTAAGTGCAAGCCCTCAACAAATAACCACATCGTAACGAGCTGTTACTAAAACTTAAAATAACGTCCCAGTTATAGTAACTTAAAATAATCACTCTACAATTCTACATCTAAACATATCCACGGTAATTAGACGACATATATTTTTTAAAAGACATACAAAATCATTTCAATGTTAACTAAACCAACAACCAAACTGATTCGCTAAAGAATCAAACTGATTCGCTAAAGAATCAAACTGATCCACGGGATCGGTTCAATTTTTTGACTTCCCCATTTCTTGTTGCTCCCCTAAATAAACTAACGCTTACGCTTAGACTCTATTGAATATAGAATATATTTGGATACCTACAGATAAATGACACCAAGTCTGAAACAGGGAAAAAAAAACAAAGCACAAGATCTAACATTTTCAATAATCTTGAATTAATTTGATATTCATGAGTGTTCGAGTCAGATCAGATATACTTCAACTATTTTTACATCATAATCATTTTACTTATTGACTTTAGACAACTAAGTGGTAAAAAAAAATAACTCATGTTGTTGACTGAGAGTAAATTTTTTTTATTAAAAACAAATGGATGCGTACCTGTAAGCCACATGTGAAATCCAGCGGCAGTCAGCAGGGCTGCAAAGTCAAACAATAAACAGCTAAAAAGTTTAAATGACATCTTGCAGAACAAACTCTCAGTTTGCCAAATTAAGAATATCAAAGGAGAAAACAAAAAACAAAACCCACCATGACTTATAAGTTATACCTGTACAATATCATATCAACATGAAGTGTAGGAGGATGTTTGTCGTTCTGACACATCCATCAATGCCATGTTATTGAGAGAAATTCATGGAGCAGCAAATAATTATGGATCTTGCATAAAAAATAAAATAATTATGGATATAATACAAATAGTAATGAATTTATTGGAATCATCATTCCAAGTAGCAATGAACAAATGAATTAAAAGAATAAATACTAAGGAGAATTCTACTGATACAGAGAATATCAGCATTTTGAATTCGATCAAGTTCTATCATACAACTCCTATGGAACAATATTAGCAGAGGAAAAACTTGGATATCATATTTGTAAAGAGAAATATGCACTGTAAATACTGCAAAAGTAGTCTTTAGTGAGAGTAGTAAAACCCACCAACTCCATTAACCTGAGGCATTCCGTAGGAAATTGGAACGATGGATCCCGGAGCGTCGTAACCCGGGTTACTGATTTTGTTCAAACTAATCTGACCCTGCATCCCATCTCTTCCATATTCCTGCCATATCTGCTGTTCTAGAACTAAAAGTTGTTGTTTCTTCTCAATCTCGACCATTTGCACGTACGAAGGAAGCGGAACTGTTAACGATGCAGCGAAAGGATCTAGATTAACTGTTTGAACAGTTCCATCTGGGGCTGGAAGAGCCAATACAGGAGTTTTGCGGTTACCCGGTCCAGACAATGCTACACTGCACTTCCACTACTTAATTGAGCAGTGCTGGTATGTTGTCTAACTATTCCTTGATCGTGCATGCCATTCAACAGTAATGGATCAAATTTGCCACCAGGTGTTGCTTTCTGCCTTGTTACATTGCTTGCTGTCTCAACCAAAGCCATTTCCCAATCTTCTTTTCCGGGTTCGGCTGCAGGCGTCTTCCATGCCGAGGTTACTTTCCGTTGTCCATTGGAAGATGGGAAAGCTTCCCAGGATCCATTTGTGGCTGCTGAGCCTGCAAACAGAGCCAGCCGTTGATCCAAGTACAATGCATATGTTCGAATGAAGGCCGAATGATCCCACGAGCTCGAATGCACTTCGTCCTTAATATCTGACATGTTCAATAGCCTTGTTCCTCTTCTAGTGGCATACAAGATTTCCTCCTGGAAAAAAGGATCTCCTTCATTCAACAATCTGTGCACAAGTATGAGTGTTTTGAGCGCCACAATCCAGTCCCTTGTCTCGGCTAAAGGCTTCCAAATTGCCGACACTCACGCCCTCACGTAACCATGAGAAGACGAGGTCAGACTCAAAATTTCCCTAATGTACTTCTCGCTAGCCGGGTCATCGTCGTGGCTTGTGGCCTTCACAATTACTACTTCAAGGTCCGGAGCCATATTGCTAGCAACCTTCGCAATTCCAATGCTCGTCTGATCCTTCACCGCTCCAATTGCTTTCCTAATCGTACTAGACGCCATTTCCACTATCGATACAGCTCTCTCAAACTCTCGAACCTAGAAAAATGTAAGAAAACCATTACAAATCACTGAGTTCGTTCAAATCCGCGAATCATTGGTAGTCTTACTAGAATCAAGCAATCAGTTAATCAAATAGAAACTAAACAATCGAAAGCGAGAATCACAAACACACTATAAGCTGTCGAACATACCTGCACGATGAGGATACGATTTGGAATCGGTAAGAACGAAATTGTTCAATTGTCGTAATGAAAACGCAAGCTGAAAGCAGTGAGATGAAGATCATTGAGCGATGAATTTCGACCGGCGATGTCCTTGGTTTGCAGATTTTTGGCCGCCGGCGAGGGAAACTATAGGGAGACCGAGAAATAGAGATGAGTTGATTTACGCGGTGAGTTGGTGAAATGGCACCGAGCTTTGGACCCAAATATTTACAACCTTTCCATATTTATAATTTGAAGAGTCGTTTTAGGAAAGGCAAGGTATCGGGTCCGTGTTAACGGTGCTTACGTGGCGTGCAGTTACAACCAGTGGATTTGGTGGCCGAACTTCTCAGTCGCATTATCGTTATAAATTTATAGAAAAAGTTTTTTTTTTTTTTTTTTTAGAGAAAAATATTATTTTTAATAAATTATAAATTTATTCTCTATGAAAAAAAAATAAAATAGAATTTAGTCTTTATTTCCCTCTCTAATTTGTACTCAAAAAAAGAAAAATCTTTATTGTTTGAAAAAATATAAAATTTATTCTCTGAAATATATAATTAAATTCTTATAATTTGAAAAAAAATATAATTTAATCCATATGATTTGACAAAACCTAAAGTACATATGTTTAACTTTTGATATATGAATGATCTATTTTTTATCCAATTAATTACTTATCTCACATTCTCATCATTCATACATCAGAATTTATATCTACGTGCTTAATTCGTCTATGATTTATAAATAACATGAACCAATTTATAATTTTTATGAAATCATATGGAATAAGTTCTATTTTTTTTCAACCATAGGGACTTAACTTTATATTTCTTAAGACTGCGTAAACTAAATTTTATATTTCTTCAAACTATAGGAACTAAAGCCAAGATTTTTAAACCATGAGCATTAAATTTGAACTTTCTTCGAACTATAATGATCAAATTTATAATTAACCTTTATCTTTTTATGGTTTCCTCTAGAATCAAGCATTGTGCAATTTTTTATGGTTTCCTCAAGAATCAACCATTGTGCAATTTTATAATTAACCTTTTCTTATTTTAGGGGTGTTTGTTTGTAAAATTGTGAAGTGATTATTTTGAGTGGTTAGAAACAAGGAGTTATTTGTAAATCATAGGGAAATTAAGTATGTAAATGTGATGCATGAATTATGTTTTTTTTCTTCCAATTAGTTATTTATCTCTCACTCTCATCAACTAACTTCTACGTATTTTATTCACCAACAATTACGAACGACAGACTATTTTTTAAATTTTATCAAACCTTAGGGACTAAATTCTAATTTATAATTTACCCAATAATTAATAAAAAAAAGGTGTATGTTACTCACATTTAAATCCCATGAGATCTCAGACATGTAGATGACAGTGAAACATAAAAGCAAAGAAGAGTGATTTTGATTATTTTGACTAAGCTATCATATGAAGCAGCAGTGGCAGTAGCCAAGCAAAGAGCACAATCTAATTACTTGTGCTACAACTTTATAAGGTACAAGAAAAGGTAAGAAATAATTTATTGGAAAAGAAAAAAATGGTAAGAAATAATTGATACCAAAAGAAATAAATATTTACAACTAATCAGCCTTACCAAATATACCAGCCTCCTTCAAGAGCTGCTCAGTTAGCGATGAAAGGCGTGTAACTTCCCGCTTCACTTCATTCAATCTCGTGCTATCGTCGAGCACGTCTGTTTTGGTATCGTCGTCGGGCTTCGTTCTAGAGTTGACTCCATCGAGGCTGTGGCCAGCTTTACTTAGGAGCTCTCGACTCATGTCGGTAAGTTTTTGAAGAGCATTGGTTGCTGCTTCAGCCTCTAATCGAGCAGCTTCAACTTGAAGCCTTTCTATTGTTAAGTCTCCAATGTTGCCCTCTCCAACTTTTCCTTGTCCCAAAGCGTAGAGCTTTTCGAGATCCTTAGCTTCTTTGTCCATTTCGTCTTTCATCTTCTTAAATTCTTTCTCCTTTGAATCTAATCTTTCGAGAACCGTTTTTAGTTCCTCGTCTTTAACGGTCATGGCCCTTTCTGCAGCTAGTACTTCCATTTCTTTTTGTCTCAAGCTTTCCTTGGTGAGCTCTAGCTCGGTTTCGAGTTGTTTCTTCTGCAACTTTGTATTTTCAGTAGGTTTATTGAATAACTGTTGTTGTAGATTGTTGCTGAAAACATCACTGATGTCCCCATCGTTGATTGAGACAACCAAATTATTTGTGAGATCCACAATCTGTTCTACGGCGGCTTCGGCTTCGGACATTTTCAACTTTGTATTGTTTAATTCGTTCTGCATTATCTGAACACATTCATCTTTCTCTTTCAGCATTGCAGTTGTTTGACTGAGCTGAGCCTCTCTACTACTCATAAGCGTTTGTAGCTCAGCAATTTCCTGGTTTAATTGCTCTATTTTCTTTTGTGCATCAAGTATTTCTAAGTCTTTTTCCTCCAAAAGAAGTTGAAGAGAAACCTGCTCGGATTTCAAATGCACGATTTCTAACTTGGCCTCAACCAACTCCGATGCTTTACCTTGAAGGAGACTCTCAGTTTTCTCAAACTCGATATTTTTATGCTCCAGCTCCTTTTGCAGAAGTTCCTTCTCCTCACTTGCCTTCTGGAGAGAGAATTTATGTATCTTTAGTTGTTGCTGTAACTCAGCAGTAATCACCTTTTCCATCGACAAGTCACGTTCAAACTCCTTGTTTCGAGTCTCTGCAAGTCTAAGCTTCACTCTCTCACTCTCTACTTCAATTTGAGCATCTTTTAAACTTGACATATATGAATTGATACTCTTCTTCTGTTCTTCAAGCTCCGCCGTTTTCATCTCTAGAAGACCTTCTTGTTCTTCTATTTTCTTTTTGGAGGACAAGAAAGACTTCCGAGAGGAGACCAACTCTCGTTTTACATCGGTAAGAAGCTTCTTCACTCGGTTGAAGTCGGTCTTAGTAGCATTCAATTCTGCTGATTTCTCAGACGCTTCATTTCTCAAAATTTTCAGTTCTTCCTGTGCTAACAACCATTTAGTGGTTCTCTTCTCCAAATTTTTCTCTGCAACTTCCAATTGCTCCTCTTCAAGTTTATGCATCTTTACTGAAACTTCTAACTCTTTTTCTTTCTCTAGCACGACCTTTTCAAGCATTTGTAGCTCAACTTCTTGTCTTTTCACAACTTCGTTGGCTTCATTCAGAAGCTGGGACTTGGATTTAAGTTCAGAATCTGTCTTAACAGCTTCCTCGCTCTTCTTAACAAAATCGGCTTTCATTTTATTCAACTCATGTTCTTTGAAAGCAAGGGAAAATTCAACAGCAGCAATCCCCTCTTCTTTCTCTTTAATTTGAAGTTCTAATCCATCTATCTGTCTAGCTTGAGAGGCTAAGTTTAAATTTGCCTGCTTAAGCTCATCTTTCAATTCCTGTTGTTTATGATATGCAGCAGCAATTTCCTCCTCCTGCTTCTCAAACTTCTCCCTCGCATTGTTTAATTGGTTTCTTTCTAACAGAATTGTTCTTTCTGCATCTTGCAGATCTTCTTCCTTCTTTTTCAACACTGCCAATGCGGCCTGAAGATCAGACTCAATATTTTCAAGACTGAGTCCTAGCCAAACATCTTGAGGAAAGTGAGGATCTTTGCTTACATGTTCTTCCAATCTTTGTGTCTGGGCAAACAATCTCTCTAGAAGCAGTTTAGCTTCTTCACTTGCTCCATTGTCATTTGACTTGCGGGCATTCAGAACAGACCGGACAACCTTCAGCGAACGAGATCTTCTCTCCCAAGTCGTGATAGATATAAACTTTGTTTGATTCCTACTAAGCCTCAACGACAACTTCTATACAAAGAAACAAAATACTATAATAAATATTACTTTCAAAAGATTCCAAAGAAATATTAGAGAAAAGCACGACAAATTACTTCCAAGATACATACCACAATAAAATACAACTATTAGCAAGCTGAAAGAAAAAAATACCCATACCTAAAAGAAGAACGTATGATTGGCAAAAAAAAAAAAACCACATTATGCTTATTATAAATCAAAAACAAAAACAAGATCAATGTAATAGTACGAGGAACAGAAGTTAATCTCTCTCCGAACCATTCCACAATAATCAAGAACCGAAATCAAAATGTAATAACATAACAACAAGATCGTAGCCAAAACCGAGTTCTAAATACTTCACATATTAGGTCTAAGAAACTAATTACTTTCAAAACCGTTCGACAATAATTCAGTATAGAAGTCAAAATATAATAACATAACAAAGAAGAAACAAATAAATTAAAAAAAGAGTTCCGAACTGTTGTACTTTCAATCTCTATCAGTCCAATAAGGTAAAGTCTAACTAGATCAAATCAAATCAATAAAATAAATACGACACTACATGCCAATAACTCAAAAGCCGAAAATAACATCGAACTTAACGGATTTAAGAGAATATTGAAACAAACTGCAAACAGCGATAAGCAATCAGAATAAAGAGAGAGGACCTTGGAATGACAGAGAGAGGAAGAGGCGGAGAAATTGAGATGAATAGTCGCCGGAGACGCCATGGAACACCGGTGGAGCACATCCGTGCACAGAAAGAGATGAATTGTAGTTCGTTGCCGAATCCAAATCAATCAGAGAAACGCATCGAAGTGAAGAATCCGATCAACTTGAGCCCTAACTTTGCTTGCAGGATCAGAGGAAAAGCGCGGCGGCGGAAGAGAATCACAGAAACAAATGAGCGGTGAGGAAAGAAGCCATAGATGACTGAATATGAAATTGGGGACAAAGGTAAAATGAAAGGAGGGAAAAAAAAGGAACGAACAAAAAGGGGGAAATTGCGTATTTTAGTATATGCTAAATTGCGCTTCACTTTTTTTTTTTAATGCGATGTGTTTGTTACGTGACGGTGCTCTGATAGCGAGAGTTCTAATATCCTTCACCAGTCATCTTGCGCCACGTGGCTTTACATTTTCTATGTTAAAATTAACTTTTTTTAATACAGGATATTTCGGTCTACTTGAATAATTATAAATAATAAAATTGTTGCAATACATCTAAAATAATAATTATATAAACTTATTTTTAATAATTCTATAAAATTCTGTTTGTATGAGATAGTAATTATTTATTTAATTATTTATTAAATATTATTAAATTTCTTACTAAATTTTACATCAAACTTATTATTCGACTATTATTAATATTAATTCTGGAATGAATAATTAATTATCGATAACTTTTAATAATCTGACGTAATACAAATCATTAAGAATAAATAATTACTTTAATTATTATTAACTTTTTCATTATTCGACATAACATTATTTTTATACAAAAAAAACGAACTCATTGTCATAAATCCAAATTTAGATGATAAAATTTTATTTAATTCGATAATATTTGAGAAAGTGTTATTAGAATTCAATTAATAAATTTATAATATATCCTAAATTCAAGGCAGAATTTATTATTATTTTCTTAAACATAATCTAAAAGAACTAAAACAAAGAGCTTTTAGTTGTAAACATTAATTATTTAATTTTAAATTAAGATTTACACTATAAATCATAATACATTTACATGCATTTTCTTAATTGAAAATTAGTTATTGTTGTTTTACTAATTAGTTAAGATTGCTCAAAGATTAGAGCAGAATAAAATCATTCCCTCAAAAGTAAGATTTTAAAAACTTCACCATAATCAAACAAGATAACAAAACCAATTAAATAAGCTTGCATTTTTTTTTCTTCTTTTTTTTAAGGGTAAAATTGAAGAAAAATTCAATTACCTTTTTTATTTTTTTTATTATTATTATTATTTAAATATTGTAAGTTCATTTGTTGAGAAGATCAAGTTAGTTATAGACAAAGTAAATATTTCCTTTCTCCATACAATATTACTAATTCAATATAAATTTATAGCCAAAATCCCAAACATAAATTTGGATTTCCTAAAGCCATGATTTAAATGTCAAAGACAAGAGTTTGTTAAAAAAAAAAAAAAAAAAAAACGGGAATAGCCAAATAAGCACAAATGTTAAGGGTACCTGATCTTCCGTATCATATAGGATCTCTTAATTTATAAGGCAAAATTTCCTAAAAACACATCATCGTCGTCTGATGGAGAAATTATGTAATGAAATGAAGATAGATTCTTGGGTCATTCTGGTATTAAGGTCGCTAAGAATCATTTCCTACATAATCACGTCTTTTAAAATCATAATTTTTTTCCCCATGTAACTATTTTTTATTTTTACAAATCAAAATTTTTATTCTTCCCGTAACTATTTTTCACTCGAATCATACCCATTATTTTATTTGCTTCATTATCATTTCATTCATCACAGACACAAATAATCATTATCTTTGTAATCATAATCATTACCTTTCTTATTCAGATTTCCCATAATTATTCTCATTTCTCTCCCCTTAAAGAGCCCTAAAATGACTCACAAATCAAAACAAATTAAAAATGTATAGAGTTTGAATCTCTACTTTGTTGAACTAAAATAATCATTGCTAATACCAAACAGCATTATTCATCAAAAGATGTAAAATTGGCTGCTGAATCAACAAAGTGCTTTCATATTTATAGGCAAAACAAAGAGATAGAAAGAAAAGGGGAATCATGTTGTGGTATATACCCTAGTATTTTGTGAAGAAGAAGAAGCCTATGTACCATCAGCTTCCATTGACATCCTCAATTTCATACTATGCCGCAAATAAGAATTGACATGTTTCCTCAACCTAGCGTTTTCGGCGAACATGTCTTTAAGTATCATCCTCAACTCTTCATCTAACTTAATTGAATCGCAGTTTCCATCTTGAACGCCGTCATCCGCCATTGAAGTAGAAGTTTGTTTGCCATCCGACAGGAGATTTGCCTGAACAGTTTATCCAAAGAAATGGTTTAATAATGAACGAAATGAAAACACAACACCCGATGATACAACCACGAATAAGAGGGTTGATACTTCTACACCAAAGAGACAAAATGGAGAGAAAAAAAAAATATATATGCCAAGAAAAATGATTAAGGGTTAGAGTGTTAAGGAACGTCCTTGGGGTTGGTTTTCTAATAGCCAAGTTCAGAACCCCACCCACCCCATGGAGGCATCAAAAAATTTCTGTACTAAACTTTCAAGAAAGTTGAATACAGGTCGGTCAAGTGGTCAAAGAGGGGTCTTGGAAATCTAATAGGTTGAATATGTGTGGTCACTTATCTCATATGATTTTCTTGACATTCAATTGTCGTAAGGGTAAGACTAGACAGTTTTTCTTATAAGAATAGTCAAAATTCGCGTGAGCTGATTCGGACCTTTGCAGGTATTCAAAAAAAGTTCAAACACACAAGCTTAAAATAGGTGTGATCTTGCCAATGGAGCCGCACCTTGGCAAGATCACACCTATTATAAGGTTGAGGCATCAAGAATTTTACGTACTAAGCTTACTTGAAAGTTGAACACATAATCAAAGAGGGTCTTGGAGATCTAATGGATTCAATATGTCGTGGTCACTTCTACATATGGTTTCCTTGACATTAAATTGTCGTAAGATCATGTAGTTTTTCTTGTAAGAATTGTCAAAATACGAGTGAGTTGGTTCGGACCTATGCTGGTATTCAAAAAAAGTTTGAACACAACCTTAAAATAGGTGTGATCTTGCCAATGGAGCCGCACCTTGGGAGCAAATGTTACTATAGACTTAAGAGTACGTAGAGTATTATGAGTACATTACTAACTAGTCAAATGGATTAGGTGGTAGTATAATTGGAGGTGGTTATAAAGAGGGTAGAAGGGGGACGAGAAGTCAATGACTCAAGTGGTTTAGGCTCGAGAGAGTGCAGAAACAGCTTTACAACATAAAAGATTCATATCAAAAGACAAGGGATACCTCAGCCAACAGGAGATTAAGTCTTTCATCAGATGTAGTCAACAAATCCAAGGCATTAGATAGGGATGATGATTCCGGAACAAGGTTATAAACATCATCTACTGAAAAATTCATGCCGCAGTTTTGAAGCCGATCATGTAGGTTCCTACATTCAGACAAGAGCTTTCTCTGAGTTTTGTTTGCATGCTCTCTCATTTCTCTTTCTTGTTCAAGGAATTCCTGAATGAAAAGAAAAAAAAAACAATATATTAAATTTTGACTCTTTTAATTCGGTAAACTATGCCAATTAAATTTTCTCCGTCAATAAACTGAAAAGATATTACAAACTCAAATTTTAGCTAAATTGTTATATCTAGCAACCAAAATAACTTTTTTTTTTGTTGAGGTTGAAACGTGTCAAACAAGTGTTGCAGCAGTTTAAAACTTTGTTTAACACCTCGATCTTAAGCATAATTAGCAGATTGCAGTACTACCTCAATCTCGGACTTCTGTTGAAGTGTTTGACTAAGCTCTTGTTTAAGATTGGCTTGGGTACTTCGAAGAGATTTGACCTCTTTAACAAGAACCCTAATGTCTGCTTTTGATTTTCCTTCAAGCTCTTCAAATCTCTTTGAAACGTTTTTCAGTTGTTCCTTCGAGGAATCAAGCTCATTTTGCAAAGCAACTTTCTCCGAGGGGGTAAACTCTTTTGTCGGCACCAATAATGAACTATCACCCTACAGCATTTTGTGTACATAAAAAAGAGTTGGTGCAAAATAGTGACATTAATGAGATAATTAAGGCCAATTTAAAAGATTAAACCTCTTTAGACTTCAACTTTAATTCCATTTCAAATGATTTGTGACGAAGTTCCTCCATTTCCCACTGCATCTGGGTAACCTTTTCTCTCTCCATCAAAATAGCTTGCTGAAGGTTTTCTTTACTTTTCTGCTTGTTTGTTTCGAGTTCGACTTCCAAATCCTTAACCTGGGAACAAATTGCCACGAGATAATTAGGTTTCTGTCAGTGAACAGTATGTAATCACAAACACAGCCATAAATCATTTTGATAACTTTTGGTATTATTGAGTTAGTATTTCGGAAGTAAATGGTAGTCAGTCCAAAGAATACTAGCCATTAGCTGCACTTGAAAACAAAAAATGATTTGCCATCCAGTTAATGATAGTGCGTGTTCGATATGTGGAACAGCCGGTATCTGATTCTCAAGATAGAGCAAATATATAACACATTGCACAGCTAACGGTTGGGAAAAATGAATTACTGAAAAAATATGTTGAAAAGATTTAAATAAAAATAAATAGATAATAAAAGTGCCCTCAGAGTAGACATATTCTAACATTTAAACCAAGAACGGCCAGGTAATCCACAATTGGAATAAATAGAAAACTTTGTAGTATATCATTGATAGTACCATTGTTGCAAGATAATCTTTCACGGCTGTTTCCTGATTGTATCTTGATATAAGGTCCTCCATGTCTGTTCTTGCTGTCACTAGCCTTTGATGCATTGTTGAGAGAACCCTGTTCATTTTGTGGCGATGATCCTTCGGGAGGAGCAGTGCATCACGTGAAAAATGCAATTCAGGGTTGCTATGAATTTCAATTGCATTAGAAACCACAGCAACTGAATGGTCAAGTGAGCCATTGCCTACTGAATTTGAAAGTGAAAAGCTTGAAATCTCTCCACCTCTCAGAGAACTTGCATCACTTGCCACACTTTCATTAGACAGCTTGCGAGAATGACCAATTACCTTATCATGCTCGGACTCTGCGGAGGGTACCAGTCCATTTTTATCCAAGTACGATGCCTTAGAAGTACTACCGTTGTGCCCATTCTTTAAATTGCTGCTATATCTAGGATGAGCTTTATGTTTTGGAAGACCTTCCAGCTGCTCTAGAATGGTATGTCCCATAAAAAGTCCCTCGTCAATATTAGACAATCCATACTTTACAAGTTTTTCTATTGGACTAGAAATATCGTCATCAAGAGCTAAATCATCAATGCCAATTTCAGAACTATCATCTCTTCCTAGACTTGCCGTGCCAAGTTCAGAGGCCTCATAAGCAGTGTCACTACCGTAATCTGATGCAAGCGACAAGCCACCAACAACAGTAGACGAGCTTGAATTAGGAGGGGATTGATGTGCAGAAACTTTGCTGTTATAATCAGGGTATTCACCTGAATGTCCCTGATTATCATTCTGGAAAGCTGAAGGCAATGTGACAAGAATTAAAATGTTAAAACTCCAATACATGTCATAGAAAACTGCATATAATAATGTTTAGAATAAAAAAAATTTAGGGGTATTAACTTAGACACAAAATCAAAGACATTTATTAAGTAAACGCTAGACACGAAAGAACCTACATGACCTAGCAGCAGCTTCGAGCTCAAGGAAGGATGCAACTGCAACACTTCTTGATATATCAATGTCAGACAGCAGCTTTGTCAGCCACTCCTCCAAAGAGCGCCTTCTCTGCAACAAAATTAAACCTGTGAAAAATAATAGTTACAGTCTTACAGATAAACATCCAAAATGCATAAAGATAATTACACATGTAATGGATAACCGTCAACAACCCGTCTAGTAGAAATATTTTTTTATAACCGTGAGTGTTAGGACCCGCTTGTGCACACCTCAACTATTCTCATGAGAGGTACCGTCAGACCCTACAACATTTGGATGTCAAAAAATCTCATAAAAAATTAATTTCTAGGTAGGTGGCCATGATGGAATGAAGAATGAACCCACAATCTTTTGGTTTCTTGTTTCCTTTTGACCATAACCCACGGTAGAAATGTGTAGTGCTCCAAGGAATCTGATGAAATCAATTAGAAGTCCTATGTGATTCATGATTCCTACTTTCCTTCAAAGAAACTGTAGCAGAGGACGCCTGGACAAATACATCAGGGTCCACCTATACTGTGTTTAAACTTGAGCATGAAATAAAATTGTACTTTATTCTAATGGTCTTCATTCCTAGTTCCTGTAGAAGATGATTCTTGATTCATTACATATTGGCAGAAGGATTGATTCGTGCAAGGGTTATCAAATCATTATGAAAAATAAGCCAGCAAGATTAAGCAGAGCAAACAAAGATCCTTAGAGAGAAGAAATTTAAATGAAACGATCATGTGTGAATCGCTCTGCAACCCACCTCTTCTAAGAGTGCTCTGGTTTTCATCCGCAAGATCCCTTTGGGTGGAGCTGGTGGAATAGTTTTCTTTGGAAAAATCTTTTTAACCTGGCACAAGTGATAAAATCTCGTCACTGAGAACAATTAATAAAGAGAGTAATTTAGCTTGAAATATAATAACGGAAATTCTCTTTCCTCAGAAGATAGGAAGAAACTGAAACAAGATATATTTTCAATGTGAAACGGGGAATTGCAAGAAAATAAAAGGCATAAACTTACATCAGAAAATAGATTTAAGAAATCGTTAAATCGCCTTAATACTCCCCGCACTGCTGTGATCCCCTCAGGTGATTGTACGCCAACCTGAACCCTGTAGAACTGCCACTTGATAATGTCATTTTACAAGCAGTAAAATGTAAATGATAGAAAATGGACTAGTCAATACATACACAAGAAATTATTAGCACCTTTGTTTAATTATTCCATCAAGCTATAGATCACATTTTCTCATAACATCAATTTTTTTGGACTTCATACATTACAACTTCAAATAATGCAAGTGATTATTCTATATCAGCATTTACTAATTACTAAGATGTTATTCATTAGGCACAAACATGAAATAAACAAAAACATCAATTAACCTTGATAACCAAAAGACAATGGATAAATTGAAAAGTATACCACTACAGGATCTGCAGCTCGAGTTTTAGGAAGGGCAACCCATGAAGGTATTATAACACAGTAACTCCATCCAGTGTGATGATCATGAGGCCAAACAGTGTCCTTCCCATTCTGCACAAGAAATGGAAGATTTAACTGAGAACTTTAAACTAAAAATTACCAAATATAAAGACAGACACAATACTAAAGGAAATAAGGGAGATAACTGTTATACACCAACCAACATTGACAAAAGCATAGAACTAAGACACAAGTCCTTACTTTACTTCTAAAAACATCAGTTAAAATGAGATAACTTCCTCTTTTTAATTCATTTTATAAATTAAGACAATCGGTAATCTGTAATTGGCCATTGTATTAAGTTGATTTTTCGCTCTAAAATTTTCTCGAATCAATGAAAATGTATTTGTTTCTGATTAAAAACAAAACAATAAATAATAATGTGATACATCCCCGCATTACGGATGTATTCCCGGAGGAACAAAACGAACGAGGCAAAGGGGTTCGATCAAGGTTGAAGGTTTTGGAGGAAGAGAGAGTTTGGGTCCAAGTGTGGGGCTCACCCATATCCTAAATTGCTTCTTTCTTATTTTACTTTATGTCTTGTTTTTCCATAAGACTTTATTATTGTTATTTCCATGTATTTCTTTTTATTCCTTTTAAAATAGGGAGAGCTATATAAGCCTCCAAGATAGGTTTTAGGGTTATGCAATTTTACAACTTGTAATCTCTTTGGAGGAGTGGGAGAGTTCTAAGTTCTCTTGAATGCCCTTAGTAGCAAATGAATCAAGTTTGCTAGTTTGGCTCTTATCATAATGACAGTGACAGTTTATATGATTTTTTTTTCATGAGTATCTAGACTAGCTTACATTCACATTAATTATTGTCACGTAACATATAGCATGACCCTACAATATTGGATGTCAAGAAATTCTCAAAGAAACCCGTTCCTTTTTCTTTTAGTACAACAAAGAGGGATCGAGGAGACTTGAACCATTGATCGAGTGAATGCTAAGACATCACTAGTGCCAACTGAGCTATGAGTCACGATCCAACTGCGTTGTCATTACAAAGCGATCGTGAGGCACCTGCTCTAACCCGGTGAGCAAGTCAGTCAAACGAAATCGCAGAGCGGGTGGCACAACGGGAGCAACCTCTATCACGGGCTTCGTGAAAAAGTTTTCGAAAGATTGAGAAAGAAGATTTTGAAATACATTTTGTCTTTGAAAATTATATAACAAGATGCAATAAGGGACACAACAACTAGATTGCATTCATCATATAATACCTTGGTAGGAGGGAAGTTTCAAGAGTCATACCCCATAGTACATTCTGGCACATTTTTTATGTGACAGGTTTGAACGTCAAAATGGCGAAGAGTCATACGACTCCAAAACGTAAAGGAAAATGCAATAACATGAAAAGTAAATCATATACTATAAAAACATGATAAAAAGGGTCTAGAGGTTCATGCGGCCATATGCAACACGCACTGAACAAGCAAGACCATGACACTATGCTCGCTTTAGCCAAAGAAACCCGTTCCTACCTAGGTGGCCACTTCAGATTGTACTCACAATCTTTTAGTTTCTTAAAGCCCTCTACTCACGGTGGTTAATTGGTATTAAAATCCCCGAGCAGCCATAAATGCTCGGTAGAGATTAACGTAGGAGGGAGAAAAAAAAAAAGCGGTAAAAAGTTCGTTCCTGGGTGCAAAGAAAGCAACAGATACACTAAAAACAATGAAACACAACAGAAGTAACCTAAAGTAAATATGGTATGTTTGGCCACATCTTGAGAGTATAATCAACGAGATCGTGAAAAAAGAAAAGAAAAAAGAACAGACATTAATTACTATTCAAAATCACATTATCCAGCAAGCCCGACAAGTAAATTCGACTAAGCCAGTGAAATCTATTCGGTCAATCCACCGAGAAAATTCCAAAGAAAAACAGAGAACATGTATAAATAGCTCGCATAATCATAAATCAAACACCAACCCATTTTCGAGGAGGAGGGCTCCAATCCATTCCAAGAGGCAATGGCGAGGTTCCATCGTGTCTATGCTTAGGCGGACTTCGATTCAGAATCATACTTGAACTTTTTCCTAAAATCACCACGAACGGGAAACAATCATCAAAACCGAATACACTCGATTTCGATCTGATCGTCGTCCTGAAACTCTGAACAATCGAATCGACTCTAGTTGACCATTCGATTCTGCATCATACTAGAAACTTTTTCCTAAAATTACCACGAACTGGCGACAATTGCCAAAATCGGAAACACTCGAAATTCGATCAGATCGTCGTTCTTATCCTCAAAATAATCGAATCACTCTAATTAACCCTCCGATTCTGCATCGTACTCAAACGCTTTCCAAAATTACCACGAAATGGAAAATTCATCAGAATCGGAAACACCCGAATTCGATCAGATCGTCTTCCATAACCTCTAAGAAATCGAATAAACTCTAATTAACCATTCGACTAACCACCTCCTGCCCGAATTCTAGAGCAATCAGCGGCGTCTTTTCATCGGATCGAATAGGAAAAGTCAAAACCATAGGTGGAAAATCTGACCACGGACAGATGGGACTAGAATCTCGAGCCAGCAAAGAAGGAAAACGTAGCCACCTGAGGCCGCGTGGTGCAGGCGATGAATTGGGAATTTCTCTGAGCTTTGGCTTTTGGGGTTCCGTCGGAATCTGTGAAAAGAGAGAGAAAGTTTTTAGAGAGAGAGTTCACGGCGGTAGAATTTTCATCAGTATTGAAAAATAGCTACTCTTTTAAGTGGATTGGAATGATGGACCAATATTCCTTGTGAAATGACCTTATTGCCCTCATAGGGTGCGTGATTGTTTTTTTCGGTTTAAATTAGCTGAGTTAAAAGCGGTTAAATGATCCATGGTTGTTGGAATTCTTAGAGATTTGTGTTAGCAGCGGTTGAATAATAAAATTGATGTGAAATTTGACTGAATGTTCAGTGTAAGATTTGATTGAGAGTTGATTAGTAGTCAAATCGAGCATAACTCCAACTGACACTGTTGATGTATTAGCATCCACACGATCAGTGATTCGAGTCTCCGTAGTGTCGTTTATGTAGAGTTTGTTGTCTTCTTCCCCCAACTTGTACTAAAAAAAATGATTGATAGTTCAAAAGTGGTTAAGACGGGTTGTTGCTAAATACAAACACGAAATTCTACTTGTGACATTAATTTTTACAAACATCTCATGTTTTCGTTCCTTCGATGCCTCCTGTTACCTGATCAAGCGACGAACATAATTTCCTCAAACATAGTAGAGTGTACTTTTGCTTTTTTTTATTAAAAAAAAAAAACAAACACGAGGTTCTTGAAGAATGGTTGTTTATCACTGTTCTTCAAAAAAAAAAAAAATGGATATGTTTGTTGTGTTAGTAACGAAATGGATCTCTTCCCATTGTTTGATCCACAAACTTCCATCACATCATTTACTAATCTATTCTTTTTCTTTATTTCACCCTTCATTTTGTTTCCCTTCCATTACCTTCTAGTCGTAGCCAAACATGTCCTATAAGTATATAAGGGCAAATAAGTAAGTTTTTTTTTTTTTTTTTTTTGTGAAAGAAGAGTAATAAACTATTACTCAAAAAAGAAACTATTAGTATTCGATAAAAAATAGCTATTTTTAACCATTCATCAAATCATTCATCAAACTTTACATCAAATATATTACTCAACTACTTCAAACTTCAAATTTTAAATAAGTAATTAATTATGTTTAACATCAATTCCTAAACGTATAGTTAATTACTTTAATCAGCATTAATATCTTCGTCCTTCTTTACTCTACTCTTTTTTTATACCATAAACAAACATACATGAAGAATTATTATCTACCGCCAGATTAAATATTTACTATATTAAATATATAATTTAATTTTACACTAAATAAATTAGTTCAATTATATGACATTAAACAACACGAAGCAAAATCGATTCAAGTTTAATAACATGTTAAAAAATTAGTTTATAAATTAAATATATCTAGATTTATAAATAGAAGGTTACAATTGTAATTTAAAAAAATAAATGTCCAATAATAGTGTTATATTTCCAAGCATAATATGTTTTTGGGGGTAAGATTGGAATATGCCCATCTTAGGCCTAAAGAAAGCTATAACGCTGAAGTTAGGCCATGAAAAAAACGTTGCTTTTCTCTTGAATTTTCGGAACGGTTCATTAACGGCGCGGCGGCCGAAAAAAATAAATTAGAAAAAAATAAAAAATTGTTAATAAATATGTGTTTGGATATAGGATTAAGAAGGGATAAAAATTGATGTGATGTTAATTTTTAGAGAGGAGAAATAATAAAAATTAATTAGATGCGATGAATTTATTTTTTTTTATTATAAATGAAAATAATATCTATAATTGAATATTTATATTTTTATTTTATAAATTTTATAAAATAACATTTTTAAGTAAAAATAAAAAATATGTACTGATGTATTGAACTACGCGCCAACCCACTCTAATTCACCTTAGTCCTCTTTAACCCACCCTAGTCTTGCACCCCAAACATGCCCGAATGGCGTAGCCGGAAAAAAGCTTTTTGTGGCAAATAATAAATTTGTTATTTATTTATAGAAATAAAGAGAGTAAATTATAAATTGGATATTTATTTATAGAAAGTGGAGACATGTTTGGTTAGGATGAGAAGATAAAGAAAATAATGGTAAGTTAGGGCATGTTTGGTTATCTAAAGGGAAACGAAGGAAGGGAAAGGAAAGCGATAAATGAAGAAAAGTAACAACAAGACTGATGTGATGAAAGTTTGTATGTCAAACAATGAGATAAGATATTTTTTCCTTCTTTTCCCAATCATTTCTACCACACCAAACATACCATTAGTTGATAAGATGAGAAATAGACGATCTGAACGATATGAAGACATATCTTCCATCCTATATGACCACCACGGAATGTCCTTAGACTTTAATTAATGGTTTTAAAAAATAAATAGTTTAACCATCATGGAGTGCCCTAGTGGCCAAAAAGAGTTTTTGGGTGCTTAAGGCGATGAGTTCATTATATGGATGATTTTTGTTTTTGTCGATTTTGTGTCAAGTTGATAACCGAACAAATATCCGCGATTTTTAAAATTTTGGATTCGAACCGATGTCCAATATAGGACAAAACCATTAGTTCGATTTTAAATTGGTTCGGTTCGGTTTTGGTTCGATTTCGGTTTTACTTCAATAAAAAAATTTGATTTATTTTTTAAACCTTTTTTGCCTCATTCTCAATTGTTTTTAATTTTATTATAAAAACTTTCATTTTACTAACAAAAAAGCAATACTTTTCATAATATCAAAATCTTCATATTTCACATTTAAATTGGTTATTCAATCAAATTTACATACCAACATACTTTTCTTTTTTTTATTTATACATTCGATTCGGTTCGATTTTCTATTAGTTATTCCATCAAGAACCGAAATCGAACCGATACATTTTGGTTTTCTAAAATATCCAACGAATGATCCAATATTGTTCTAATCTATTGGATCAGATTGGTTCGGTTTGATTTTTTTCAAATTTTTTTCACCCATAGTTTAATTCATGGTGGCCACCAAGCTAGACAAGCTAGATCGCACAATCATGAATATATATAAAAAAAAAAAAAAAAAAATCAATCAAGAGTTTAGTCATTATGATTTGAAATACTTTATAATTTAATTGATATTTGAAAAAAATAGGATTTAATCTAATTAGTTGGATAAATCTATAAAATAGTTCATGAATCATTAATCTTAGGCCAACATATATTTAACTTATGATGTATGAAATATAATTCGTTTTGATAAAATTAATTACTTACATCACTTTCGTCCTAACATATAAATAACTAACGTTAACCATTATGAAACTAGACAAACTATTTATAAATTTTATAAAATTGTCGAGACTAAATTTTATTTATATATATATATATATATTTATATTTATATATATATATAAAGTTATAATATTATGGGATGTTTGGATTGATATTTCAAATTATACTCAATGCTCATAAAATAAACTACAAATTTTTTAATGTAATAATTATTTACAAAAACCAAAAATAAATTGTGATACAAAATATTCTTATAAACTATAATGGAAAGAAGCTTAAATACACAAAATAAATTCTTAATTAAATACTTATAAAAATTAGATCAAAACCATATTTTAACTGCAACAATTACTTTTAAAATATTTAAAATAAAATTTTATTTTAAATACTAATTAAATACTCTAAAAATATCCAACCCATTAAATTATAAATTTATAAACTTACTTAATTGAAAGATCACCGTAATCTAGAATAATGGCTAATTTTCTCTTTACTCCGATTAAAGCGAGCTCAATTTCTAGCCAAGTTGATATATGTTTAAATTGAGATTTGAAGAGTATTTAAAATTTGTTTATGATGAATATTTATTTTGAGTATTTAAAAGTAATAATTACATTTAAAAATTTGTTTAGATATAGTTTTTCGTTACAAATATTGAATTTATCGCCAAAAACTTATTCTAAATGTAATAATGAATTTCCTCTTGCACGCCACTCTATCCTGAGCGGTAATACTATTACAAATATTAAAACTAAGAAAATGTTTGGTTACAACGAAAATGGAAGGAAAGATATAATAAAAATGATAGTGAAAGTAAATTAGTAATTCATGGGATGACAACTCTGCATGCCGGACAAATCTTTTCATTAGGGGTGTTCATCCGTCGATGTCGATTTTCGGTGAAAATTAATACCAAATTGATCCTATCGTTTTGCTTGAAAATAAAACCAAACTGACTCATCGGTTAAATGGGTCAAAATGGTCGGTTAATTCATTTTAATATATTTTTTTTTTAATAAAAAAACATATTAATTATACAAATTTTTATTGAAGTTTTAATAGTTAATTAAAAAAAAACGTGCCGAAGTCTTAAAAATTACATTTTAAATTAAGTTAGTTTTATAATAATTTAATAATCAATGCAATTAATTAAATAAAAAGTATTAATATTATAAAATTTTTTTATTAACCGTCCAATGCGAACTAATCGAACCGACCAAAAAGATCGATTAAGTAGTTTTTTTAACCAACACCGATCGACATAAACTTGATAACCGACCGCCCACTCTTAAATTGGTCGATTTTAATCGATTTTCGGAGAATGTATGAACACACCTACTTTCCATCCCATCACTCTAACACATACCCTAGATCTATTATCTATAACGAGAATTTGTGCGACTATTTAAGGGTGGGTTAGGTTGAATTATATTAACAAAATTCATACTTTAGCCATCGGTTATAATAATTCCCGTAATTCGATGTATAAGTTATTATTAATTGCATTTCAAATGAGACAAGCAAGCCAATCCACAGCTCAACTCTGTCCCGTGGATATCTCTAACTAAATCCTTTCTGATCGTCGCATCTTTCTAAAATCATATTTTTAGAGTATAGTAATGTATCGAAAGGATTGGTGATATTTTAATTTAATCGATGATGGTAAGTTTTATTCTAGAAATTGTTATAGTTTATTTCTTTATTATTTTTTGAGAAAAATTGATATTGTTTTCTTTAGCTAATGTTTTTATTGATTTATTAGTTTTTTTTTTTAATTCTTAATGCATAATTTTTTTTTTCCCAAACACCCCGAGTCTCTTTCTTTGTTATTTTTTCGTTGTTTCTTCATCTCCCTCTTCAATCTCTCTCTCTCTCTCTCTACATGAATTCGATAAAACAAAACAAACAGCTAAAATAAAAAAGAGCAAACCAAAACGAACGAACAAAGCCCTCAAAGAGAGAATCAATGAAGCAGAGTGTATCTGAGGCAGTATCTTCATCATCCACAACGGCTTCATCGGAGCAGTCGCAATCTCCATCGTCGTCGATGACGTTGGAGAAGCCTCAATCCTTATCGGCTTCCGCGGCGGCGGAGGATTTGGCCGTCGGGTCCAGAGATGGCGGCGGAGCGCAAGAGACGGTTACTGTCGATCGGCGGGGGGATTTCTCCGCCGTGTGTAGATGGACAGTACAAAATTTCCCGAGAATCAAGGCTAGGGCTCTATGGAGCAAGTACTTTGAGGTCGGAGGTTACGATTGCCGTCTGTTGATTTATCCGAAGGGAGATTCTCAAGCTCTTCCTGGATATATTTCAATCTATCTTCAAATCGTGGACCCGCGCGGTACATCGTCTTCCAAATGGGATTGTTTTGCGAGCTACCGTCTGGCCATCGTCAACGTTCTCGACGATTCGAAGACTGTTCATCGGGATTCTTGGCATCGATTCTCGAGCAAGAAGAAGTCACATGGATGGTGCGATTTTACTCCCTCTTCCACCGTTTTTGATTCTAAGCTTGGCTATTTGTTTAATAATGAGTCTATTTTGATCACTGCTGATATTCTAATTCTCAATGAGTCTGTAAACTTTACTCGTGATAACAATGAGCCAGCCTCATCGCTGATGATGGCATCCTCGGTTGTTGCTTGCCCTGCGCCCGAGGTGCTCAGTGGCAAGTTCACCTGGAAAGTTCATAATTTTAGTTTGTTTAAAGAAATGATAAAAACACAGAAAATAATGAGCCCTGTGTTCCCAGCTGGAGAGTGTAATCTGAGGATTAGCGTCTATCAGAGCTCAGTTAATGGGGCTGAGCATTTATCAATGTGTCTAGAGAGCAAGGATACCGAAAAGACAGTAATATTACCTGATAGGAGTTGTTGGTGTTTGTTTCGAATGTCGGTGTTGAACCAGAAGCCTGCTTTGAATCACATGCATCGAGATTCATATGGGAGATTTGCTGCTGATAATAAGAGTGGGGATAATACCAGTTTGGGGTGGAATGACTATATGAAGATGTCTGATTTTGTTGGGCAAGATTCTGGTTTTTTGGTTGACGATACTGCTGTGTTTAGTACCTCTTTTCACGTGATTAAGGAGTTTAGTAGTTTTTCAAAGAATGGTGGATTAATCGGAGGTAGAAGTGGGAGTGGAATCAGGAAATCAGATGGTCACTTGGGCAAATTCACGTGGAGGATTGAGAACTTCACAAGGTTAAAGGATCTGTTGAAGAAGAGGAAGATTACAGGTCTTTGCATCAAGAGTAGGAGATTCCAGGTAGGGAACCGGGACTGTCGTCTCATTGTTTATCCTCGAGGTATGCTTCTTCAGCCACATACTTGAAACCAAAGTTATATTCCTGTGAGAAATATTTGAAAGAGGATGAAATATTCTACACACTACAAGAATGTACGAAAGAAAAACTCAAGCATCTAGAATTTTATTCCATATACATTGTATTTGTTAATCACATATGATTCCATGTTTAAGCACTTGTAGATTTCTCTTAGTAATTTTGAACTTCGTTTGGCATTCTAGCCTGCTGTTGGTGCGAAGTAGATAATTTATTTTTATTCTTTATCATGGTTCTTTCAGCTGAGCTTATTTGAAGCATGTCTTTCTGCATATAATTTGTCTGCTCTGAGGTTAAAAAATTTAGATGCTTCATTGTATGGTCAGAAGTAAAGAAATTGTAGATGGATATAGCTATCCAGGTGTAAAATTTGTTATGCGTGTGGGTCACAGTTACATTGTACACTCCATATCTTCTTGATTGAAATGGTTCGAGTTAGAGACACTATTTGGTAGAACACGACAGTGTCTCTGATATCGTTGTTATTATTTCCATATCTGTGAGAGTTGCATGTTAAGTTGATTAGCAGTTTAACAGGACATATATTGTAGTTTATTGTTAGTCTTTGTTTTAGGACACGTTGATTAAATTGTCCTTTCTGCTTGCTGGTACCAGGGCAGTCTCAACCACCGTGTCACCTTTCAGTCTTTCTTGAAGTTACTGATTCAAGAAATACTTCGAGTGATTGGAGTTGTTTTGTGAGTCATCGGTTGTCAGTTGTGAACCAGAAGATGGAAGAGAAATCTGTTACAAAGGAGTCTCAGAACCGGTACTCCAAAGCCGCAAAAGACTGGGGATGGCGTGAATTTGTTACACTTACTAGCCTCTTTGATCAGGATTCCGGTTTTCTTGTTCAGGATACTGTAATATTCTCAGCTGAGGTCCTTATATTAAAGGAAACATCGGTGATGCAGGATTTTATTGATCAAGACGTGGAGCCAAATGGTTCCAGCTCTGGAATGGATAAGGTAGCAAAAATAAGTTCATTTACATGGAAGGTAGAGAACTTTTTGTCCTTCAAGGAAATAATGGAGACCCGTAAGATCTTTAGTAAATTCTTTCAAGCTGGTGGATGTGAGCTCCGAATTGGTATGTCTTTTGCATCTTCCTTGATTAGATAGTAGCCTTGTTTTTTTTATATTTTTTTAAATTGTCGTAAGTTTTTATTTAAACTTATTTCAAACATTGCAGGTGTCTATGAGTCCTTCGACACCATTTGCATCTATTTGGAGAGTGATCAGTCTGTTGGCAGCGATCCAGATAAAAACTTTTGGGTCAGATACAAAATTGCCGTGGTGAATCAAAAATATCCAGCAAAAACTGTATCGAAGGAGTCTTCTATTTGTACAAAAATGTGGAATAATTCTGTTTTGCAATTTATGAAGGTGTCAGATATGCTAGAGGCGGAAGCGGGGTTTCTTGTAAGAGATACAGTTGTTTTCATATGTGAAATATTGGATTGCTGTCCGTGGTTTGATTTTTCAGATCTTGAGGTAAGTGGACCTTTTCTTGGTTTTAGAAAAATAAAAGAAGAGTAAATAATAAGACAGTTAGCAGCCAAACTATAACAATATGGGTTCCATTTGATGATATTAAGATAGAAAATAAATATTTCATTAATGATATGAAATATCACAAAAAGGATACTCTATCCAAGAGGTTTGATGAGTTATGGAAAACATTTTTCTTATAAATTTTTATGTCCACCAAGATCTACAATCATGAGAGTTAGTGTTGGTTGATATAATTAAATGTATCCCAACCTATCAGCTTAAGTTTTTGAGTTGATTAGTGATTTAACATAATTCAACGCTTTGCTATTTCACTCAAAAAATTTTCCCTCTTGCATTATTTTCTTGTTTTTTGTCAATAAGTGAAAGCTATTGATACTTAACCTTTGAATGTATACTTTATTCATAGATTTGTTATCTGTTTTCACAGTTCAAGTTTCTTTGAACAGTTTTGAGATCTTGACTTCTGTAATAGAATTATTTGAGGAAGAAGACTATCTTAAGGAAGTCATAATTTTAAGTTCATTAGATTGCTAAAATGAAAAATGTCATAGAAGAATATACTTTTTTTCTCCTTTTTTTATCAACACTTCTGCTATACCCTATCAGTAGACGTGTAGAACTCATTCGGTAAAGGAAGAAATCATGGATACTTATTTCAATATACCTTGAGATACATTTCAGACTAGTTTTGAATATCATTTCTTATAGGTTATTTAGAATTCAGTTACTTCAAAATTAATTTTATGAAGTTTCTTGCCATTTCTTCTACAAGATGGGATGGTTATCAGGTAATGTGATTTGTTTTCAAGTAGTACTTTCCTTCTCAGGTTTTGGCATCAGAAGATGATCAGGATGCTTTGACTACTGATCCAGATGAGCTCATTGATTCAGACGATAGTGAAGGAATGAGTGGCGATGAAGAAGACATTTTCAGAAACCTTCTATCTACAGCTGGATTTCATCTAACATATGGAGATAATCCCTCACAACCACAGGTCACATTGCGAGAAAAGCTTTTAATGGATGCTGGTGCAATTGCAGGCTTTCTTACTGGACTTCGCGTTTATCTTGATGATCCGGCTAAAGTTAAGCGTTTGCTTCTTCCTACTAAAATCTCCAGTAGCAATGATGGGAAGAAAGTCTCAAAGACCGAGGAGACGTCTCCCAGTTTAATGAATTTGCTTATGGGAGTCAAAGTTTTACAGCAGGCCATTATTGATTTGCTGTTGGATATAATGGTTGAATGTTGTCAGCCTTCCGAAGGAGGCTCTGGAGACCATCTGGAAGCAAATTTAAAGCCTTCTGTTCCTAGCCATGGAGCTACTACTACATCACTGGAAGGTGAAAATAAAAATGGAGCAATAGAGGCTAGAGATTGTCCTCCATTTCAGAGACTGGAGTCCATTGATGAAAGTAGTAGTGCACCTGCTGTACAAAGCTCTGACGTGATAAAAATCGATAGGCAGGGTAAGTCTCGACCTGAAGGGCCAGTACATCCACCGGAAACATCTGCTGGGGTTCTAGAGAACGTCTTCCTTCGTACTAAGGTACATTTTATTGTTGCTTCAGTGCTAAATGACTTTCTTTTGTTCATTGATATTTATTGGTTGCACAAATTGAATTTGTAGACCAAGTGGCCTGAGCAATCCGAGGAGCTTTTAGGCTTGATTGTAAATTCATTGAGAGCCCTTGATGGGGCTGTCCCCCGAGGATGTCCTGAGCCAAGAAGACGGCCTCAGTCTGCACAAAAGATTGCTCTTGTTCTGGATAAAGCCCCCAAGCATCTACAGTCTGAATTGGTTGCACTGGTACCCAAACTGGTTGAGCATTCAGAACATCCATTGGCTGCTGGTGTACTTCTAGAACGACTTCAGCAGCCTGGTGCTGAGCCAGCACTCCGGATACCTGTAAGCACAGTGTTCTTTATCCCTCTTTTTTTTACCCTTATTCACTGAATTACCTTTGACCTTCCTGATTCGCTTTAAGAAAACAGTTTTGTGTAATGCTCATGCTCATGTGGTTTACGCTGCATTTTTTCTTGAAAAAGAGACCTTTCATTGATAAAAGAAATAGTGGAGGATAAACCTCGAGGGAAAATGCCAATTACAAAAAAGATCTCCAATTGGAGATGAAAGAGCTAAATTGTACACGTTCATTAATTGTAAATGCTTGCACCAAAAGTAAACTGATGAAAGAATAGTTTCCAACATTCGATCAAAATTGTGTGATGAATTTCCGAAAACTCATCGATTACATTCCAACCATAAATCTCTGTAGTTTATATTGTGTTGGAATATTAGTTTTTTTCACATTTGATTTCAGAATGCTATTTTCTCGTCACTGGGACATTGTTTTTTCCCTTAGGTTTTTGGTGCTCTTAGTCAATTGGAGTGTGGCACTGAAGTTTGGGAACAGGTTCTATTTAAATCTATGGAGTTTTTAGCAGATTCAAACGATGAGCCTCTTGCTGCAACTATAGATTTCGTTTTCAAAGCTGGAGCTCAGTGCCAACATCTTTCTGAAGCAGTATGTATATGTAATGAATAGGAATTGCTTATATTTTCTGCAACTTTTTTACTCTTTTATTATGTTTACTTTCTGAGCACTACAACCTTATTCTGCTTCATTCTATAGGTGAGTTCCGTTCGCCTTAGGCTGAAGAATTTGGGCATGGAGGTTTCCCCATGTGTTCTTGATTTATTATGTAAAACGGTAAATAGCTGGGGTGATGTTTCTGATATTATACTCAGAGATATTGATTGTGATGATGAGGCTGATGATTTTCACTCAAAAATTTCACGTGAGCTTTTTTTATTTGGGGAACGTGGCGTAGCTTCAGAAAGTTTGTGTCCGTTGGATGAGCAGGATTTGCATGCTGCTCGTCATTTTTCTGATATTTATATTTTGATTGAGATGTTATCCATACCTTGTCTTGCTGTCGAAGCATCACAGACATTTGAGAGAGCTGTATCTCGTGGTGCCATCACAGCTAAATCTGTAGCTGTGGTGTTGGAAAAACGTCTTGCTCAAAAAGCAAATAGCAATAGTAGATTCGTAGCTGAAAGCTTCAGACATGGAGATTCTGGAATAGATGGAGAAACTAGTGAGCAGCTGAGAGTCCAGCGGGATGATTTTACTTCTATAGTTGGTCTTGCCGAAACTTTAGCTCTCTCTAGAGATTCTTCTGTCAGAGCATTTGTGAAAATCCTCTACCCATTATTGTTTAAGTGGTATGCAAGTGAATCGTATCGAGCCAGGATGCTAAAAAGATTGGTTGACCGTTTCACCAGCAGTACAAATACTAACTGTGAAGTCGATAGGGATTTGGAAATTTTGGTTTTGTTAATTGGTGATGAACAAGAAGTAATTAGACCTGTGCTAAATATGATGCGGGATGTTGCGGAACTAGCAAATGTTGACCGTGCTGCTCTCTGGCACCAGTTATGTGCTACTGAAGATGAAATCATCCGTATCCGTGAAGAAAGCAAAGTAGAAACATCAAATATGACGAAAGAAAAAACTGGTCTGTCTCAAAAATTGAGTGAATCTGAAGCCATGAATAATCGTCTTAAGGTATTTTATTCCGTCTCGCCCATGTACAAATCTCATAAATTTGATTCAGTTGCCTATGGAATGCATATTTGAATAGCGAGATTTAATGAATCATTGCGCATGTCAAAGAAATCATGGTGAGTTTTTGAACTAAAATATTTTAGTTTTATGATATTGTTTTTCTTAAGGAAAAAAAAACAAGAATTGAAACTTTATCCACTACATGAAAAGAGACTAATGCTCAGCCAACAAGAGCAAAACTCAGCTGAATGACCAAGAAGTTGTGTTCAAATTTCCTTCCTCAATTGTTGTTGATGAACCAAATAAAGAGACTAATGCTTAAGGTTATGAAACTCCACATCCTTGTGAAAAGTGAACCAAACAAAATGAAAGAGCCCATCATGCTCAAAATATACGTGTTTCTTGTAAGATCTTTTGTACCCAACGATTAAGCTAGATAGTTAATCGGCTTTTGGGATAGATTCATATTATGATTTTTGTTTTCTAACTTGCTATTATCCTCTTACCTTTATTAAATTGTTATATCTTATAAAAAATTGACAGGTTGAGATGAAGGCTGAGATGGAGCGATTTTCTCGCGAGAAAAAGGAACTTACTGACCAAATACATGATATTGAGAGCCAGCTTGATTGGCTTCGCTCTGAGCGAGATGATGAAGTTGTTAAGTTAACAGCAGAGAAGAAAGTTCTCCACGATCGTCTCCATGATGCTGAGACCCAAATTGCTCAGTTGAAATCCCGAAAACGTGATGAGATGAAGGTATCAAATGATACTTTAAGCTTATGATTATTCAACTAATGGCTATTTTTCCCATGATACCTATTTGAATTAACCTCTACATGTGCATACATGTTCCGAGAAGAACGGATAGTAAATTGAACCGCAACCTTCTGATAGAAAAACATATGTCCAAGCTAGAAAGGCCTCAATTTTTTTTTTAATTTCTTTTTCTTCCTGTTGCTCCAATCAATATATTGCCATTAAAGGATTAAGTTGCTATACGTTCACGTGCTAGTGGAAGTCTAACTGTTTTCTTTCTAGTAGTTGGTGGTTCTTGCATCGCATGATCATTCTAAGCTCGTTAGTCGTTAATGACATCAATCTTTAATGTTGCAGAAAGTGGTTAAGGAAAAAAATGCTCTTGCTGAGAGGTTGAAGAGTGCTGAAGTTGCTCGGAAAAGATTTGATGAACAACTGAAAAGATATGCAAATGAGAACTTGACCAGGGAAGAAATTCGGCAGTCACTGGAAGATGAAGTTCGCCGGCTTACACAAACAGTTGGACAGACTGAAGGAGAAAAGAGGGAAAAGGAGGAGCAGATTGCTCGATGTGAAGCATATATTGACGGGATGGAAGCAAAATTGCAAGCCTGCCAGGTCTTTTCCTACTTGATGCTAACTTGTCTGCTAGATTTTTGTCAGCGCATTAAAATTGTTGTTGCCTGTCAAATTTTAATGAATAAAAAGTAATTGAAAAGGTTACTATAATATACGAGTTGATTTATTATGTATAGGTCTTGTTGAATCTGTATCATACAGGAGTCGTTATATGAGATAGTCGATTTCATTTCTAGAAAAAGGGGCGATGAGTGGGAGAATTGGAGTAGCCCAATCCTGAAAGAGATAATAGCTTTGAGTATTATTTTTACTGCTTCGACAACTTTTTTTACACCAAGAGAGGGGGATTTTGTTAAGAGGGGTGAAAGGGAGGCCAACCTTTTCATTAGAGAGTGAAAAGTCACTGAAGTTTCAAGAGTTCTAATGAAAAGTTACAGAGGTTTCGGAAGTGAAACTTTGCTCGAAACTGACTAACAAGCATCCCATAATAAATTCACCATCCCCAAAACTACTAAAACTATATTCAAAGAAATTCTACTTGAACAATGAAGTGTTGAAGATCTATACAAATGGATTTCAACTGGACTGTTGCTTGGCCCGGGAATATACAAGATTTAGATTGTAGAGAGAGCTTTTTTTAAAGGCTACTGACCTCCATATTCTTCTTTTTAGCAGTTGCTCTATATGGTATTTAATTCAATTTCAACCCCCCTCCAAATCTAGTTACTATTCTTCCACGAGAGCATAATTTCAGTGACATGATGGTCCAATAACCTATGTTCAAACTCTCACCCCAAATGTTGTTGAATTCAAAAAATTATTAAAAACTATTCAATGTTGTAGGAATTAATTTCATATGGTTCTTTTTTTGACAACTAAATGTTTTAGGGTTAGACGGTTTGTCCTGTGAAAATAGTTGATGTACGTGTAAGCTGGTCTGAACACTCACATATATCAAAAAAAAAAAAAAACAAAAGAAAAAATCTGTTCATCGTTGAATGATGCTTATAAACGTGTGATTTAAATCGGTATCATATTATTATCGAGTATTTTACCGAAAGTGTTTATCTATTATCACCATGTGCCATGTTGGATTAATGCAACCTTTTCTTCTCTTGCAGCAATATATCCATTCACTTGAAACATCACTACAAGAAGAAATGTCAAGACATGCCCCTCTATATGGTGCTGGTTTGGAAGCTCTGTCAATGAAGGAGCTGGAGACAATATCCCGAATTCACGAAGAAGGATTAAGACAAATCCATACTCTTCAGCAGCGCAAAGGGAGCCCGGCTGGCAGTTCTCTTGTGAGCTCTCATTCCCTCTCACACAATCATGGGTTGTACACTGCTGCCCCGTCCCCGATTGCTGTCGGGTTGCCCTCATCACTCATGCCCAATGGCTCAGGAGTTCACAGCAATGGGCATGTGAATGGTGGTGCAGTTGGACCATGGTTCAACCATGCTTGATTGAACCCGGCTCGTCTCATCCACAATGGTAAGCTAGCCATTTTTTTTTTCTTCTCCCTAATAGAAGCTAAGATGGATAACATCAGAAGAGGATGCTTCTTTTTTGAGTTGGCATTTTAACGGGTTTGGCGGTTCGAGGAGCAGAATGCGAGATTGAACTAGATAGCAAATTGTTTCTGAATATAGGGTTCTCACAATTGAATTTGTGAGAATTCTATTTGATTCTGTTCTTAGTATCCAGCAGTTACAAATGCCAGTCATATGCATTTCTCTTTTCAAGTTCATTAGAGGTAAATAGGCATTTCCAAAAAAAAAAAAAAAAAAAAAAAACTTTTTCCATTTGGGTTTTCTTCTTCATTACAAGTTCTTCTTACCATCTTGTTCTCTGATTCAATTTTTTTCTTTCCATGGCTTTACCAAGTTAACCGACATCGATCGACTTAATAAATGGCCGAATTTAGAGTAGTTTTTCATGGTTAGTAACCAAAGTTGTGTTCATGGTATGTCTTGGTATGTATATTGCATGAAAATAGACAATCTGATGCACTAGATCGTTTATCACATTGTCGTGGGAAGAACTTTTAAGTATAAGAAGTCGAGGCAGATTAATCCCGAGGGTATAAACATTCTGATATGTTTTGTTTTTAATCTTTCAAAATAATTTTGAACAATTTCTAATCAAATTATGCAAGCTATAAAAGACAGACATAGAATTATCTTCGAAGTTCCGACTTTTGGGAGTTGAGATGGATGCGAGTGGCTCAAATATGAAGTTGAGCAAAGCTCTTATTTCAATTATAAACAAAATAGTTTTAGATTATTCTAATTATTGTATGATTCAATCACTTAAGGTTTTGTCTAATCAGACGTTTCTTAATATTGTAAAGCTAATTTTATATAAACTAAATGTTTATGAAATTTGTGATTGATTTTTTAAAATCCTAACTTATAAATGTGGTCTCATTTGAATCAAAGAGTATTTTGAAAATTAAAAGTAGTTAGCAATAATAACAATTTGATTTTTGGAGAAAAAAAACCCTCATCATTTCAATACATAGTACAAACATTTTCCCTTTTAGCACAAATATCTGATGTTTTAGTCAATCAGTTTTTTCAAAATGAGTGGATACACACACAAACATTCTATTAATTTTTTAATTAAATAAATAAAAAACAAACTCAATAATTTTTGTTCTAACATTTTTTTGACTATTTAATCTATAACAAAGTTTTTGTTTTTTTTTTTTATATAAAATTTTCTTTTACTAGCTTTCAATAATTAGATTCAATCAATTGAATGGACCATTCGAAACTTTTTTTTTTTTGTAAACATAATTTATTTATATATATTATATATTTTGTTATGTAACCAAACTTTCTATAGGAAATTAAGTAATTTGAGGATGATTGAATTTTAGGTTGACCGAAAGAGAGGGGAGAAATAAAGAAAAAAAATTGAGTAATTTGAAGGTATGAAGTATTTGTTTGACGATTGATATTTAAGTATATTTTTTTTTAATCTACGTGTAAGAGAAAAAATATTTATTTTAAATAAAATTTAATTAAATAAATTATCATGTGATTGAATGAAATATGGGAGAGAAATTAATAAGAAACGTAAGGAAGAATTTATAGAATTTGTGAACATGAATTTTATAAACCTCTTCCTCTTCTCCAAATGAAATGACTCTCCAAGAAATTAAAAGAAAAGAAAAAAAAAAAAGAATAGCCAGAAAGGCGGACTTGAATGATCATCGGTTTTTGGGTGCTGACGAAACTGCAATAAAAAAACGGGACAGGTTTGAGGGAGGGACGGCGAAAGAGACGAGCCAGCCAAATCTTTAATTCTTCCTCTTTTCGGCGTTTCTCTTCTCTAATAATCAATCCTCCCATTCGCCATTTACAAACCTGAAACCACCCATTTGTTCTTTCTCACCAACCCCAATTCTCTTTCCCTTCTCCAAGATCCGTTTACTTTCTCGTTTTCTCATGAACAACTTCTGAAAAATTTTAAGATCTGCGAGAAGGGCAAGGATCTATTTTCCAATTTATTGGTTTTTCTATCTGGGTTTTGTGTTTTTCGTGATGGGTTGGAGGTATAATGCTGGTTTGTTCCTCATAGGAACTGTTGTGATTATTTGGGTTACCTCAGCTGAAGTGACTCAGGTATGTGTTTCTTTTTTTCTTTTTTTTTTCTTTTTTTTTTTTTTGTTTTGTAGTTGGTTGAAAGTGGAAGATCTTGAGCTGTATGCAGCTTCATTCATTGTGCAATTCCCCCCGACATTTGAGTTTGTTGATTTGCAAATTTTGTTTGTGGATTTGTATATGTCTGCTGCAATACACTTACTGTTTTGCTTCCTAGTTTGGAGATTTTTTATGCATTTTCTTTTGGAATTCTGTTTTACTTTAGTATTTTGAGCTTGTTTGTAGAATGGTTTGTTGTTGGGTTTTGGGGTTTTCCTCTAGTCTATTTTGACTTTAGAATTTTGATTGACATCGAGC
>JBBMEG010000018.1:2826399-2842280 GCA_037832605.1 Cyclanthera cordifolia
GATGTTGTAGATAACATGTCACCTATGAATTAACGAGTGTTAGGTCGTGCCACACTACATGTAATTTATGAGATCTTTCCTCAGTTTACGTATGGAAGTTTCTTTGGAGATGAACGTTGTGGATATTAGCATGATAGTGTGTAGCATTTGAACAGTTTCAATAGTGATATCAAGTGAGTTAGCATGTTGAATATGCATATAGGAGAACACTAGCTATTAAGCTAAGATAAGCTTGTATAGTGTTGTAGTCAGAAGTAGAGAGAGTAAGTCATGGTCACTCCATGAGTTAATATATTGTGTGGTGTCAATGAAGACGTTTGACATTACCTAAGAGGTGACCATGAAGTGATGCAGTTGAAGACAATTTAAGCGAGTTATGGTCACTCCTCGAGATAGTGTATTCACATGTGTGCAAAGGAACGCCATCTATTTCTTTGAGAGATCTCGTGCAAATATAGTGGTGAAGAGCACTGTGAGTATGATAAGGTTACCCTTTAGAGATGGTGACCTGTACGTGAATCATCACCTATTTTCTTTAGGAATGGTTCATACGAGTGTGTGGTTGAGAATGACGTGAGAGGAATTCCGAAACTACCATTTGCATCTCTATTAGATCGTACCCTTTTGTAGTATAGAGAAGCAAGAAGGAAATAATACGTGACATTAAATCAGGAATTTATGAAAATATTGTAGGGAACTGATGGTGCATATTAGGGTCACACTGTGTGTGATAACGTGATTTTAGAAAGACAATCATTATGTATTGAGATGAGATTGATTAGAGTACAAAAATGATAGTTTTCTGAAATGGACAAAGAAGCGACAAGGCAATCAAATGACACATTCGAACACCAAAGAAAATCACAAATGTACCAGACTAAAAAAAAAAGAAAAAAGAAAAAAGAAAAGCAGGCGCAATTTAGCAATTAGCTTATCATGCGCCTCTAGTTTCCGGAGGCTTCACTATAATAAACCTCACTACATAGACATCGCAAAGTCATTTATCTTTTTTATTTATTTATTTCTCTCTCTTCGTTCTTCTTCTTCTCCAATATCTCTCTACGTGAATTTGATTAAAAAAAAAAAAAAGAAAACAGAAAAATAAAAAGAGAAAACCAAAACGAAAGAACGAACGAACGAACAAAGCCCTCAGAAGAGAGAATCACAATGAAGCAGAGTACACCTGAGGCAGTATCTTCTTCATCCACCACGCCTATGTCGGAGCAATCTGCGCCACCGTTGGATAAGCCCCAATCCTTATCGGCTGCTGCGGCGGCGGAGGATTTGGCCGTCGGCTCGAGAGATGGCGGCGGCGCGCAAGAAACGGTCACAATCGATCGGCGGGGGGATTTCTCCGCCGTGTGTAGATGGACAGTACAAAATTTTCCAAGAATCAAGGCTAGGGCTCTATGGAGCAAGTACTTTGAGGTCGGAGGTTACGATTGCCGTCTGTTGATATATCCGAAGGGTGATTCTCAAGCTCTCCCTGGCTATATTTCAATCTACCTTCAAATCGTGGACCCGCGCGGTACATCGTCTTCCAAATGGGATTGTTTTGCCAGCTATCGTTTGGCAATCGTCAACGTTGCCGATGATTCGAAGACCGTACATCGTGATTCTTGGCACCGGTTCTCGAGCAAGAAGAAGTCACATGGATGGTGCGATTTTACTCCCTCTTCCACCGTGTTTGATTCTAAGCTTGGCTATTTGTTTAATAATGAATCCATTTTGATCACTGCTGATATTTTAATCCTCAATGAGTCTGTTAACTTTACCCGGGATAACAATGAACCTGTCTCATCTATGATGATGGCTTCCTCAGTTGTTGCTTGCCCTGTGCCTGAGGTGCTCAGTGGCAAGTTCACTTGGAAGGTTCATAATTTTAGTTTGTTTAAAGAAATGATAAAAACACAGAAAATAATGAGCCCCGTGTTCCCAGCCGGGGAGTGTAATTTGAGGATTAGCGTTTATCAGAGCTCAGTTAATGGGACCGAGCATTTGTCAATGTGTCTCGAGAGCAAGGATACCGAAAAGACAGTAATATTACCTGATAGGAGTTGTTGGTGTTTGTTTCGGATGTCCGTGTTGAACCAAAAGCCGGCTTTGAATCATATGCATCGAGATTCATATGGGAGATTTGCAGCTGATAATAAGAGTGGGGATAATACCAGTTTGGGGTGGAATGACTATATGAAAATGTCTGATTTTGTTGGGCAAGATTCTGGTTTTTTAGTTGACGATACGGCTGTGTTTAGTACCTCTTTTCATGTGATCAAGGAGTTTAGTAGTTTTACGAAGAATGGTGGGTTAATTGGAGGTAGAAATGGGAGTGGAATTAGGAAATCAGATGGTCACATAGGCAAATTTATGTGGAGGATTGAGAACTTCACAAGGTTAAAGGATCTTTTGAAGAAGAGGAAGATAACGGGTCTTTGCATCAAGAGCAGGAGATTCCAAGTTGGAAACCGGGACTGTCGTCTTATTGTTTATCCTCGAGGTACGCCTGAATTTCATCCCAAAAACTTCTGCTACATGCATGATACCAAAATTATATTAGTAAGAGAAATATTTGAAAGAGGATGAGATATCTTGCAGGCTACAAGAAAGTAAGAAAGAAAAACTCAACCATCTAGAGTTTTATCCTATATATTTTGTATCTGTTAATTGTATATGATTCTGTGTTTGCACTTGTAGATTTCTCTGAGTAATTTTGAACTGTCTGACATTCTAGTTTGCTGTGGCTGAGAAGTAGATGGCTTATTTTAATTCTTTACTATGGTTCTTTCTGCTGAACTTATTTCAAGCATATCTCCCTGCACATGTCTGCTTGTCTGCTCCAAAATAAAAAATGTAGATGCCTTGTGACTGGTTAGAAGTAAAAAAACTTGTAGATGGATATCACTAATCGCTATCAAAATACATGCCAGTCGTAGTTCCATGTACACTCCATATCTTCTTGCAGGAAATGGTTTGACTTTTGAGCCGAGAAAATATTTGGTTAGATCATGCTAGATGTCTCTGATATCATTGTTAATCTTTTCATATTTGTGGAGTTGCATATTAAGATGATTAACAATTAACAGGACACAGTATTAGTTTTTGTTCAGTCCACGTCGATTAAATTGTCCTTTCACTTGCTGATATCAGGGCAGTCTCAACCACCATGTCACCTTTCAGTTTTTCTTGAAGTTACGGATTCAAGAAATACTTCCAGTGATTGGAGTTGTTTTGTTAGTCATCGGTTGTCAGTTGTTAACCAGAGGATGGAAGATAAATCTGTTACAAAGGAGTCTCAAAATCGGTACTCCAAAGCTGCGAAAGACTGGGGATGGCGTGAATTTGTCACACTTACCAGCCTCTTTGATCAGGATTCCGGTTTTCTTGTTCAGGATACCGTAATATTCTCAGCAGAGGTCCTTATATTAAAGGAGACATCTCTAATGCAGGATTTTATTGATCAAGATGTGGAGCCAACTGGTTCTAGCTCTGTAACGGATAAGGCAGAAAAAAAAAGTTCATTTACATGGAAGGTGGAGAACTTTTTGTCCTTCAAGGAAATAATGGAGACCCGTAAGATCTTTAGTAAATTCTTTCAAGCTGGTGGATGTGAACTCCGTATTGGTATGTCTTTTGCAGCTTTCTTAATTAAGTGGTAGGATTGTTGTTTGTATCTTTCTAAAAAAGTTGTGGTAAGTTTGTATTTTTAAATTTATCTCAAACATTACAGGCGTCTATGAGTCATTTGACACCATTTGCATCTATCTGGAGAGCGATCAATCTGTTGGCAGCGATCCAGATAAAAACTTCTGGGTCAAATACAAAATGGCCGTGGTGAATCAAAAATATCCAGCAAAAACTGTATGGAAGGAGTCTTCTATTTGTACAAAGACATGGAATAATTCTGTTTTGCAATTCATGAAGGTGTCAGATATGTTAGAGGCAGAAGCAGGTTTTCTAGTACGAGATACGGTTGTTTTCGTATGTGAAATATTGGACTGCTGCCCTTGGTTTGAGTTCTCAGATCTTGAGGTTTGTGAATTTTGTCTTGGTTTTAGAAAAATAAATGAATTTATAAGGGTACACTACAAAGTACAATGGTTATCCAATCTACAGAACGAACTATACCACGGTGGGTTCCAAGCCAGGATAATAGGATAGAAAATAAATATATCATTGACGATATTAATTTTTTCGGAGCCGTTTTTTGGAAGATTTGGTGGGTCCATAATGATAAGATTTTCAAAGACAAGGGACATTCTCTAATCAAAACTCTTTTACTGAATCTTTTACTCACCATGCCTTGTTTTGGTTGAATCCTTTTTGTAATTACAGTCTCAATACACTGTTTTCTCAATGGCATAGCTTCTTAATATAAAGCAATTTCCCTTGTATAACTTTTTTCATACATTTATGAAAGGTTTTTGTTTCTTATCATAAAAAAAGAAGAAAAAAAGAACTCTATCCAGGAGGTGCTATCTTGAGTTGAAGAAAAGCTCTTCAGTTACTTTAATACCATTGAGACTATAGCTTATGTGTTGGTAGGGGTTGTTTCTTTCCAAGTAATCAAACATCATTTTATTGTGTGCATCCGCTCTAATTTTAGGCTTGTGGTGGTGCAAATCTTTTCTTATAAATTATCATATGCACCAAGATGATAAGATCTACAATATCACAAGAGTAATATACTTCAGTTCATTTCTTTGTACATATATTTTTTAAATTTTTTACTCTTTCTTTATTGCTTTCTCGTAAAATGTCAATTATGAGTGAAAGTTAAGGATATTTAACCTTTGAATGTCTACACAAGATTTGTATTTTCACAATTCAAGTTTCTTGTAACAGTTTTAAGAACTTTTCTTAACGAAAATGGACTATCTCTCTAAAAAATAGTTTTGAGACCTTGACTTTCTCAAATAGAAGTGTTCGATGAAGAAAACTATCGGAAGGAAGTCATAGTTTTCTTAGGTTCATCAAATGACGAAAATAATAAATGGGATAGAGGAATTAATTTCCTACGGGTTTCTTTGACAACCAAATGTTGTAGGTTTAGGCAGTTATTCTGTGAGAATAGTTGATGTATGCGTAAACTGACTTAGACACTCATAGACATAAAAATAAGGCATAGAAGAATATATTTTCTGTCTCCTGGTTTATATCTGACAATTTGTTCACTCTTCTGTTAAATGCTCGTCAGTAGAAGCATAAAACTTATTAGGAATAAGGAAGAAGTTCATGGATACTTATTTCAATATCTCTTGAGCTACAATTTTAGACTAAATTCTGAATATTATTTCTTATAGGTTATTTAGAAATCAATTATTCCAAAGTTAATATTTAAAAATTTATTCTCATATTTTACAAGATGAGATATTCGTGTGATTGTGTTCACGGTACCTACCTTCTCAGGTCTTGGCCTCAGAAGATGATCAGGATGCTTTGACTACTGATCCGGATGAGCTCATTGATTCAGAAGATAGTGATGGAATGAGTGGGGATGAAGAAGACATTTTTAGAAACCTTCTATCAACAGCTGGATTTCATCTAACATATGGAGATAATCCTTCACAACCACAGGTCACTTTGCGAGAAAAACTTTTAATGGATGCTGGTGCAATTGCAGGTTTTCTTACTGGACTTCGTGTTTATCTTGATGATCCGGCTAAAGTTAAGCGTTTGCTTCTTCCTACTAAAATCTCCAGTAGCAATGATGGGAAGAAGGTCTTGAAGACGGATGAGTCATCTCCCAGTTTAATGAATTTGCTTATGGGAGTCAAAGTTTTACAACAGGCAATTATTGATTTACTGTTGGATATAATGGTCGAGTGTTGTCAACCTTCTGAAGGAGGCTCTGGAGACCTTTTGGAAGCAAATTCAAAACCATCTGTTTCTAGCAGTGAAGCTACTACTACAACACCACTGGAAGGTGAAAATGAAAACGGAGCAATAGAGGCTGCAGGTTGTTCTCCATTTCAGAGATTGGATTCCGTTGACGCAAGTAGTAGTGCACCTGCTGTACAAAGTTCTGACATGATTAGGACTGACAGGCAGGTTAAGTCTCAACCTGAACAACTAATACATCCACCCGAAGCATCTGCTGGGGTTTCAGAGAATGTTTTCCTTCGCACGAAGGTACATTTTGATGTTAGCTTCAGCTCTATGTTCAGTGAGCGGTTTACTTCTATCCTTTGGATGAAGAAGGGGATATTTTGTGGAAAATAGGGTTTGTGCTATTTTTTGGTTGTTTTGGGGTGGAAGAAATAATCAAGTTTTTGGAGGAGTGAAGATATTTGTTGAGGATGTTTGAGTTCTCATTAAATTCTATGTTTCACTTTGAGCCTCAATTACTGTTTCTTAATCAAGTTCGATATTTCATCAATTTTCTTAATGCTGCTTTAGTGGTGATTGTGATTGATTTTCTTTTGCTCCTTGATGCTTATTGGTAGCACAAATTTAAATTTGCAGACCAAGTGGCCTGAGCAATCTGAGGAGCTTTTGGGCTTGATTGTAAATTCATTGAGAGCCCTAGATGGGGCTGTCCCCAGAGGATGTCCTGAGCCAAGAAGACGGCCTCAGTCTGCACGAAAGATTGCTCTTGTGCTAGATAAAGCTCCCAAGCATCTACAGTCTGACCTGGTTGCATTAGTTCCCAAACTGGTTGAGCAATCAGAGCATCCATTGGCTGCTGGTGTGCTTCTAGAGCGGCTTCAACAGCCTGGTGCTGAGCCAGCACTGCGGATACCTGTAAGCATAGTGTTTCTTGTCCCTCATTTCTACCCTTATTTACTGAAATACTTTTGATCTTTCTGATTTTCTTGAAGAAAACAGTTATGTGTAATGCCTTTGCTTTTGTGGTTTACGTTGTTTTGATTTGAGAATGCTTCGTTCTCTTGATTTGGACATTGTTTTTTTCCTTAGGTTTTTGGTGCTCTTAGTCAATTGGAGTGTGGTGCCGAAGTTTGGGAACAGGTTTTATTTAAATCTATTGAGTTGTTAGCAGATTCAAATGATGAGCCCCTTGCTGCAACTATAGATTTTGTTTTCAAAGCTGGAGCCCAGTGCCAACATCTCTCAGAAGCAGTATGTATATGAAATGAATGGGCATTACTTATATTTTTTGTGACCTTATCTCATCGTTTTCACTTTTCTGAGTATTACAACCTTATTTTGCTTCATTCTATAGGTGCGATCTGTACGTGTTAGGCTGAAGAATTTGGGCATCGAGGTTTCCCCATGTGTTCTTGATTTATTAAGTAAAACGGTAAATAGCTGGGGTGATGTTTCTGATATTGTACTCAGAGATATTGATAGCGATGATGATGCTGATGATTTCCACTCAAAAATATCACGTGAGCTTTTCTTATTTGGAGAACCCGGTCCAACTTCAGAAAGTTTGCATCCGTTGGATAAGGAGGACCTACATGCTGCTCGCCATTTTGCTGATATTTATATATTGATTGAGATGCTATCTATACCTTGTCTTGCCGTTGAAGCAGCACAAACATTTGAGAGGGCTGTTGCTCGTGGTGCCATCACAGCTAAATCTGTTGCTGTGGTGTTGGAAAAATGTCTTGCTCAAAAAGCAAATATCAACGCTAGAATCGTACACGAAAGCTTCAAGCATGGAGATTCAGTAATAGATGGAGAAACTAGTGAGCAGCTGAGAGTCCAACGAGATGAATTTACTTCTATTGTTGGTCTTGCCGAAACATTAGCTCTCTCTCAAGATCCTTGCGTTAGAGGATTTGTGAAAATGTTGTATCCATTATTGTTTAAGTGGTATGCAAGCGAATCATATCGAGCCAGGATGCTAAAAAGATTGGTTGATCGTATCACCAGCAGTACGGATAATAACAGTGAAGTAGATATGGATTTGGAAATTTTGGTTATGTTAATTGGCGAAGAACAAGAAATAATTAAACCTGTGCTAAATATGATGCGGGATGTTGCAGAACTAGCAAATGTTGACCGTGCTGCTCTCTGGCACCAGTTATGTGCTACTGAAGACGAAATCATCCGTATCCGTGAAGAAAGCAAAGCAGAAATTTCAAATATGACGAAAGAAAAAACTGTTCTGTCTCTAAAACTTAGTGATTCTGAAGCCATGAACAATCGACTTAAGGTATATGGCTTACCCATTTACGTTTTCATAAGTTTGATTCAATTGCCTATGAAATGGATATATATCCCGTCGAAGAAAACATGGTGAATTTAAAATATTTGAAAATTAACTAATTGACATGATTCTATTTTTTAACCACCAGAAACCAAACTTTTGACGTAATGAACATCGACCCAATGATACCAACTCCTCGAGGGGAATGAAAAGAGAACCAAACAAAATGAAAGAGCTAGCTAAAAGTTCATATGATTCTTGTGTAATAGCTTTTAAGCACATGATAAAAAGGACTAGCTAATGAAGACTTTTAATTATCCACGTACTGTTTTACAATTGTTAAACTTAAAAAAAAATTGACAGGCTGAGATGAAGACTGAGATGGAGCGATTTTCTCGTGAGAAAAAGGAACTTACTGAACAAATGCATAACATTGAGAGTCAGCTTGAGTGGATTCGCTCTGAACGAGATGATGAGATTGTGAAGTTAAGAGCGGAGAAGAAAGTTCTCCATGATCGTCTCCATGATGCTGAGTCTCAAAACGCTCAATTGAAATCCCGAAAACGTGATGAGATGAAGGTATCAATTGATAATTTAAGCTAGCGATCTTTCAACTATTGACTATCTTTTCTTCACTGGCAGCATTGTTTGGCTCATACTATCTGACTCAACCTTTACATATGCACACATGTTTTTAGAAGAATGAATAATAAATTGAACTGCTACCAAAATACTAGTAGAAAAATATTTGTCCAAGCCAGAAATGCCCTCTAATTTTTGTTTACATCTTGTTGCCTCTTTCATTGTTGCAATTTTTCTGTTCTTGGAGAAATAAAAGGATTAAGTTGCTATATGTTCACAATCGCGTGGTATTGGAAGTCTAACTGTTTTCTTTCTGATAGTTCGTTTTTGCTTTGTATGATCATTCTAAGCTTGTTAATGACGTCAATCTTCAATATGGTAGAAAATGGTCAAGGAAAAAAATGCACTTGCTGAGAGGTTGAAGAGTGCTGAAGCTGCTCGAAAAAGATTTGATGAACAACTGAAACGGTATGCAAATGAGAATATGACTAGGGAAGAAATCCGGCAGTCACTGGAAGATGAAGTTCGCCGGCTTACACAAACAGTTGGACAGACTGAAGGAGAAAAGCGAGAGAAAGAGGAGCAAATTGCTCGATGTGAAGCATATATTGATGGGATGGAAGCGAAATTGCAGGCCTGCCAGGTTTTTTTTTCTACTTTTATGTGATATTGATCTTTCTGTTAGATTTCCATCCGCTCATTTAAATTGCAGTTGCCTACCTAATTTATCAAATAAAAAATGTACAGAGATCTGGATAAGGTTATTGTAGCATTAGAGTTGATTAATTATGTCTGTTTGTTGAATCTGCATTAGATCTATTCAACAGGAAGATTTATCCTACAAAACCATCATAGGCTGGCCTAATGGTCAAGATTCAAGAGGGTTGTGTAAAACTTAATGGTTATAGTTTCAATTTGTGACGACTATTTACCTAGAAATTAATTTCTTACTGGGTTCTTTAACAACCAAATGCAGTTTGTCCAATAGAATAGTCAAGATGTGTGCAAGTTGGTCAGGACACTCACTAATATCAAGAAAAAAGATTTATTGCACTAGTAATTTAGTTAGTATAGGTAATTATATAATTTTTTTTGATAAACGAGGAGTCATGATATGAGATAGTTGGAATTTGTCAGAGGAGTTAATTACAATAGTAAGAGGAGTTAATTACAATAGTAAAAACAAGGGGAGGGGAGAGGGAAGTGAGGTAAAGTAGTCAAACATTGAGGATTAGGATTTAGATTGTGCGAGAAATGTTGTGCCCTTGATTTTTTTTCCAAAAGCCAAAAGGCTCAAAATTGAGATCCGAGTGTTAGGTTGATATAATTAAATTTACTCAAACCTTTCCACACAAGCAACTTTTGAGTTGATGTGATTTAATAATTCCTAATCCTATATAAATACAGAGTCCCTCTCTTATTATCAATAACTTCCATTCAATAATACAAATCTTAAAGATTGTTTTTTTTGGAGAAAACTCTCCTTTTGGTCCTATAGGCTACATTAGGGGTATTTTGGGTATTTTTATAAGTAGTTAGTTAAACCCTAATTCATTACAAACACAAAGTCCCTCTCTTATATCAATAACTTTCATTCAATAAAAATCTCCTTTTGATCCAATTGGTTAAATAGGTTACATGTGAGGAAGTGATGTTGGTCCAATTTTTAGAGAAAAAGGTCAGATGAGCTGGAGAAAAGGAATAGCCCAACCAGGAAAGAGATAATGGAATACTATTTTGAGCATGGTTCCAAGGAAGGTAATTGCTCCAGTGAGGACAGAAGCACTCATACCTAAATAAGAAACCTGAACCGAGCTCGCCAAGGATTTGGAGGAGGCAGCTTGTCATTTTTTACCACAATCGTATTTATTTATCATCATTTTTTTCTCACCAAGAGAAAGGCAGTTAGCTAAGAGGGGTGGAGCCTACATTTTCATTTGGATGGACGATGGTGAATACTGAAAAGTTACTGAAGTTTCGAAAGTAAACCCGAACTCAAGCCAACTCTCACAAGCATACCAAAATAAAGTCATCACCCTCCTAATGTGGAGCTATTACCGAAAAATGAAAACTACTGAAGTCTTTATCTATAGAAATCCTGCGGGAACATTGATGTTTTGAACTTTCAAACAGATCTGCCCACTCTTACTACCACTTCCCAAAAATTTTAAGCTCTGCAAATAAAGAAATCCACCCAATCTTTTCTGTTACTGAAAGACAAAACAAAACCCACAACAGACGGATTTTCAAAGCTGAACTGCAAAGGAATTGTCAAAGAAATCTGCATAAATAAGAGATTAGAAAAATATCAGGATTTAGATTGTGGAGAGAGTGCCTCTTTTAAAGGCTGTTGACTTTTATATTCTTCCTTGCTAGTTTGTTCTATTTAGTTTTCTTAATTAACTAATTTTTTCTTTTTTTTTTTTTTGGTTTTTGAAAAATTTCCTCTCCGAAGTCCTAGTTAACTGTCATTGATCAATGTTGGATTAATTGAACTATTGAAGATAATTCATTGAACATTGAAGATGCTTATAGAATATGTGATAAATTTTTATTATTACATAATTCTCAAGAATTTTACAGAAGTGGTTCATCTATCACCACCATGTGTCACTGTCTCTTTTTTTATGGTAATCAAATAACTCCAGAGCCATGTTGGATTAATGCAACCTTCCCTTTTGCAGCAATATATCCATTCACTCGAAACATCACTACAAGAGGAAATGTCAAGACATGCTCCTCTATATGGTGCTGGTTTGGAAGCTCTATCAATGAAGGAGCTAGAGACATTATGCCGAATTCATGAAGAAGGATTGAGGCAAATCCATACGCTTCAGCAACGCAAAGGGAGTCCGGCAGGCAGTCCTCTTGTGAGCTCCCTCTCTCACAGTCATGGGTTGTACTCTGCTGCACCGTCCCCGATGGTTGCCAGCCTGCCCTCTTCACTCATGCCCAACGGCTCTGGGATCCACAGCAACGGGCATGTGAATGGTGGTGCAGTTGGACCGTGGTTCAAACATGCTTGATTGAACGTTGGGTCGTCACATCCACAGCGGTAACGTAGCCATTTCTTTTTTCTCCCTGATAGAGCTAAGATGGATAACATCACAAGAGAAGAATTTCTTTTTTTTTTAGTTGGCATTTTAACTGGTTTGGCGGGTCGGGTCGGGTAGCGGAATAGGAGATCAAACGAAATAGAAAGTGGTTTCTGAATATAGGGTTCTCATATTTGTGTTTGTGAGAATTCTAGTTGATTCCGTTCTTAGTGTCCAGCAGTGACAAAATGCCATTCATATGCATTTCTCTTTTCAAGTCATAAAGTTCATTACAGGTAAATAGGCCATTCTGGAAAGAGCTTTTGCCATTTGGTTTTTATCCCTTCATTACAAGTTCCTTTTTTTTTTAATCATTCTGTTCTCTTATTCATTTCGTTCCATGATTTTTCTGAGGTAACCAATAGCGACTAAATACTTGCGTCTTACGTGGTCGGATAAGAAGTTTGTCGTGGTAGCTTAGTAACCGACTACATTGTTCATGCTTGGGCTCAATATGAATATTATACGAAAATGAACAATCTGGTTGTTATATCCTACATCATATTGTTGCACGATTAACTATTTAGTAGAACACGTAGAGTAAGCAGATTAGTCCAAGTGGAGAAAGAAATAAAGGATGAACAAAGTAGAGACATATAGCTGAAGGATAGATTAAAGAAAGGAGTATGGAATTCCTTGAAATGGGTTTATTCCTAAATTCTAATTCTGGAGCAGGAATCCCTCTAAATGGGTTCAATTCAGGGTTGGTCGCTCCTATTTAAGATTTATTTGTAAAACAAATATTGTTGAATAGGATAGTTTGTCCGGTGTGAATAAATGACCGTGAGCGTAAGCTAAACCCGTCACTCATAATTTAACAAAAAGATAAGATTCTTCATGGTTTGAATCACATCTTGTATATTTTACACATTCTAATTGCAGTCTCATTAGTAAATTAGACTAATGAGTGTATGATAAAGAGATTATGAGTTAGACTTTGCACACTTTCTATCATTAAAAGAAATATTGTTTTTGTTTTTCACTCCAAAAAATTATTCTTGTCTCTGGATATTGTGATGGGTATAAGCAGCTCATAGTGACCTTAAATTACCAATGAATTATTGCAAGTTTTAATTTTTGTATCATTCCGCTCAACGTTGTCTAAAATATGTTATATAGATAATTGTTAGGTTCGAGTCTATTTATGTATATTTCAATTAATTTCACGAGACAACCGTTTGATCTTGTTAAAAGTGTCATAGAAAATTAATTTCACTAGACAATTGTTTAAGGGTGGAAGATTCGAACTCGTGATCTCTTGGTTATCAGGTCAATATTAATGTTGCTGAATTATTGCTTTTGTTGGCGAAAGAATTATTTTTTAGTGGTGGAACAAGTGAGAAACTTGCTAAAAGTGATGGGCGACTATATATATGTATACACATATATGTATATATATGTATACACATATATGTATGTGTATGTATGTATATATATATGTATGTGTATATATATATTGTATAATTAACATTGAAATTTATACTTATTGGAAATCATCATGTCCACATGAGGTTTTGACAAACACGAGTAAATAATAAATGTATATTTGTATTGATTGGAATACATGCAATTGTGTATTACAATATCTAATATCTTTCTTTAGATCTTTCTCTTTCATATACAAATATTTCGAGAGCTTTCCAATTTGTTTTCAAATGTAGAATTGTTTCGAGTGCTTATGTAGCTTATTATCAAGGTTGGATTGTCTCGAGTATTTTACAACTTGTTCTCAATGATGATTTGTCTCAAGGGCTTTGTGGCTTGTTCATAAGGTTAATTTTTCTTGAGGATTTCACAATTTGTTCTCAATGGTGGTGACTTTTCTCAAGGCTTTGCATCTTGTTTTTTAGGTTGATTTATCTAGTGATTGAAAATTAATTGATCTTTAGAGTTTTGAGTTATGAAGTCTTGGAAAGTATTTGGTTTTCAAGAAATGTTCATGATTCTTCTGTTAAGATGTGTGCAATTCACTTGACGAGCATAATATACTAGTGTCTTGGAGTTGTAAGTTTGGAATAATGTTCTTTCTCAAATGCATACTATTTTTTCGAAGAAAGTAGTACACACCTTTCTTCAACATGTATATAGACTCGGAAGAATGTGCTTCCTTTTTAGATGCGACATAGTGCACAAGTGTTTTCAATATGTATGTGAACTTGGTAGAATGTTGCTTCCTTCTCATATGCTTACAGTTCTCTTGAAGGATGTAGTGCATAACTATCTTTAATATGTATATGGCTTTGAAGAATGTTGCTTCATTCTTAGATGCGTACACTTCTCTTGAAGAACGTAGTGTGCAACTGTTTTCAACATGTATATGAACTTGAAGAATATCACTAATTTCTCATATGCGTACAGTTCTCTCGAAGAACGTAGTGCACAACTATCTTGAGATTTCTAGAAGAAATGATCACAATTGCTTAAGTAGTACTCTTATATGCGGTAAGTTTTCTCTAAGTCTATTTTTGAGAGTCCAATTCTCTGACCCCTTGAAATGTTAGAGAAGCTCTCTATTCATAGTGTTCTTCGTTGGCTCTCATGTAGATTTGACTTTAATGGGTCTATGGACTTTGCACTTGGGCTTGTCTCTTTTGGACCTATCTACATGGAATTAGGTCACGGTGTTTCATTGTGCTTACTCGAGCTTGGTTTAATTTTGACCAAAATTGAAAATAAACGAACTTTTGATCTAATTTAATATTGAGAAATATTGTTCCAAAAATCCATTTGATTTCAACATTAAATGTGGGAGAATGACGTGCCAAATTATTATTCACTATTATTAAATTTAATAAAAGTTCATTTTATAACAAAATGTAAAATATAAATATAATCAATCTTGCAGGATCAATTGTTACTGCAAGAAAAATTAATTATACTAAAAGAATACATTATTTTATAATAATTTACAAATAACAAAACTTGAAAGTAAGGAAAAGAAGTTTTATGACAAGCAAAATATAAAGAATAATGTGAAGAACAATTATGTCAATGAAGGATGCTTGTATATGGATATCTTAAACAACCATGTTACAACACAACATCCACACGATTATTGTATGGCCATCTTAGGATGTTCATGATGCCACGATATTTTTTTTATTATCATAAAACAAATGAAATAATCCAAATACTCGTCTATTTTCCATGAAATAAAAGACGCCTTAATGAAAACTTATAAGGTTGGAAAAAATAATTAAGTTATCGATTAATATTTGTTAGGAACAACGAGCATCCACAAACTTTCACATTGATATGATATTGTCCACTTGGAAATCATCCCTCATGATTTTTTTTTTTTTTGTCATCACCCAAAAGGCCTCATTTAGATGAGAAGTATTGAAGCATTTTTGTCATTCACATAACAATTTCTCCACCTTGAATGAAATGTCTGGTTTCTCATCTTCCTTCTGATTTCTTTAGTTGATAGGATTGTCTACTACTCTTAGTAGAGTTAGACAGTGATAAAACTTTTCTTTGGTTACTGCCTTTGTTAGTATATCAGCAGCATTGTCCTCTGTTTTAACTTTCCTTATCGAGACTGTTCCTTCTTCAAACACATCTCTAACAAAATGATGTTTTACATCTATGTGTTTAGACCTTCCATGAAATTGTTGGTTTCTAATTAAGTGGATAGCACTTTGATTGTCACAAAGTAACTCCACCTCCTTTTGTAGATACCCTAGCTCTTCTAGGATCACTTTCAACCAGATAGCTTCTTTAATTGTCTCTGTTGCAATTATGAACTTTGCTTCTGTGGTTGATAATGCTACTACAGATTGTAAGTTTGACTTCCAGCTTACTAGGTTGTCTCCAAATAGGAAGGCATAACCAGATAATGACCTTATCTTGTCCAAATCTCCAGCATAGTCAGAGTCCACAAAACCTCTTAGCTCAGGTTTGTTATGAGTACCATTTAAGTATCTCAATACCCATTTAGTTGCTTCTTAGCTAGTGTGCTCTCCCAGAGTTTCCCATATACCTACTTACCTAGTTTGAGTAGTGAGATAAATCTGGTCTTGTGCAAATCATTAGATACATTAAACTGCACGTTGCATTTGAATAGGTTACTTTGCTCATAACCACTTTTC